>RJWJ010000470.1:0-98375 GCA_004363605.1 Indri indri | reverse complement strand
CGACTCTGTCTCAAAAAAAAAAAAAAAAAAAAAAAAAAGAACTCAAGTACAACATTGAAAACAAGTAGTGAGAACAGATAATCTTGCCTTGTTCCCAATTTTAGTGGGAAAGTATTTAGTCTCCCAACATTATGTATTAATATGTTGGATAAAGGTTTGTCATAGATGCCCTTTGAGAAAGCTGACAAAGTTCTCTTCTATTCTTAGCTTGCTGAAAGTTTTTCATACCAAGTTGGTAGTGGATTTTTTCCAATGCTTTTTATATATTTTTTTAAGTATTATATGATTTTCCTCTATATGACAAATTACATTAATTGATTCTTGAGTTTTATCCAATCTTACATTTCTGGGATAAACCTCACTGACTCACAACCTATAAATTATATATACATAATGGAATTAGATTTGCAATTAGTTTATTAGAGATTTAAAGGCTATTCGTGAGAGATAGTGGTCTCTAGTTTCTTTCTTAAGTGTTTGGTTTTGGCATCAGTGTAGTGACGGCCTCATGAAATAACTTGGGAAATATTTCTTCTTCCTTCATTTTCTGAGAAGAGCTTGAGCAAGATTGGTGTTCTTTGTTTTTTGTTCCCTATTAATCAGTGAAATCATCAGGCATAAAGTTTCTGTGTGTGTGAATGCTTTAAATGGTTAATCAAATTTATAAGTATAAATCTACCCATATTTTCTATATCTTCTTTATTCATTTTTCATAATTTGTATTTTTCAAGGAATTTATTCCTTCTATTTAAGTTGTCAAATTTATGAGCATAAAGATGTTAATAATATTCCTTTATTATCCATTTAATATCTGTAGAGTCTGTAATGATGACTTCTATTTCATTCCTGATTTTGGTTATTTGGGCATTATCTCTTAATGTCTTGATCAGTCTAGCTAGCTAGATGTTTATTAATTTTATTTACCTTTACAAATAACTGGCTTTTGGATTCTTCAATTTTCTCAACTTTATTTTCTATTTCATTAATTTCCATTCCTCTCATTATTATTTTCTTCCTTTTCTTTTTTAAACTCCAGGTTTAATTTATTTTTTTTTTTCTTCTTATGGTGGAAGCTTAGATCATTGAATTTAAATATGTCTTCTTTTCTAATATAATCAAATATAAACATTTAAAACTATAAATTTTCCTCTAAAGCACTCTTCTAGTTTCCTTCCATAAATTTTAATAAATTTTGTTTTTCATAACATTCAGTTCAAAATGTTTTATTGCTTTCCTTTTGATGTCATCTTTGGCCCATGGGTCATTAGAAAGAATGATGTTTAATTTCCAAATATTTGGAGACTTGTCTAGATTTTTTCTTTGTTCTCTCTGTGGTTTACATCCCTCCAAATATGTTCAGACTTTATGATCCAGTACATGATGTATCTCGAATGCCCTACGTGCACGTGGAAAAAATGTGTAGTATGTTGTTGGTGGATGCAGCATTTTATAAATATAAATTAGGTCAAGTTAGTTGATAGTGTTGCTCAAGTATTGTTCTATGTCCCTAGTGATTTTTTTTGTTTTCTTGTTCTCTTAGTTACTAAAAGAAGAGCATTGAACTCCAACATTAATCATGGATTTGCCTATTTATTCTTCCAGTTCTGTCTGTTATTCCTTTGTGTATTTTTAGGTCTCTCTCCTTCATGAATTGACAGTTTTATCATTAAGAAAAGTATTTATCTCTGGTTTTATTCCTTATCCTGAGTCTACTTTAACTGATTTTAATATACTCACCCCAGCTTTCTTACACTTAGTGTTTCATGACATATTTTTCTCATCATTTATTTAACCTATCTGTGACTTTACATAATAGAGTTAAACTAACCTTAGAATAAAGATTACTCTAGACCTTCCCTAACATATTTTAATAACAAGACTTAAAAAATCAAGCTAATCCCCAAGTAAGATATCTAGCCTATCAAAACAAAATTCAGTGTATTTGTTTTTTCTTCTGGAGACCTAGTGTATGGCAAAAATTTAAATATTTTTTAAAGAAAGACAACAACCAGGACCTCAACCACTTAAGATATACAATGCCAACTAAAATTTGCCAGACATGCTAAGGATCAAGAAATGTGACTTATAACCAGGAGAAAAGTCAGTCAATGAAAACAAACCCCCAAAAATGTTAGTACAAATGAAATTACTATATGAGGACAAATTCAGGCAGTGATGCTGCCTGCCTAAGCTGTACAGGCCTGATCAGCCATGTTGTTTCATTTAGTCCTATCTCAGTATGGCTTCTTCCCAAGACTGTTCCCATGGGTTACGTAAATGTCCCATCTGGCTGCAGCAATGACTTCTCAGAGCCCACAACCTCACAAAGATGCGTCTTTAACATACCAGTCAGTCATGATCCACTAGCTATGCCAGATAGTTATGCTGTTAGTCACGGCCTAAGAGCCAGTGAAAATAAAACATACTGGCCCTTAGGAGTATTGTCTAGAGCAACAGTGGTTGCTTTGAATTTAGGCTATTGTGCTGACTGGCCCTTATCACAATCAATCTTCCAAAGTTGTCATGGGTCCAAACAGCTGCTGCCGCCCAGTAGACACCATGAGCTTTAAATTCAATTCAGCCGCCAGGAAACCAGTTGCTCTTTTTGCCAAAGCCTCTAATCAGCGTAGTTATCAGTAACACATACCTGTAGCTCAAAGAGATCCTGGGGCTTATAGGCCCCAAGAATACGGCTTCTGAAACAGCCTGTTGCACTACCTTTCAGAGCGCCAGCAAATTTGGGATATTTTCTGGTCAATTTATACTCTAGGCTCAACAAAATGCCTAAATGAGGTATGCTATAGACTGAATGTTTAGGTCCCCCCAAAATTTGTATGTTGAAATCTAATCCCCAGTGATGGTATTTGAAGGTGGGGCCTTGGGAAGGTAATTAAGTCATGAGGGCAGTGAGATTAATACCCAGATAGGTCCCTTTCCCCTTTCACCATGTGAGGACACAGCAAGAAAACAGCCATCTATGGAGCAGGAGGAGACGCCTCACTAGATATGGAATCTGCCAGCATCTTATTTTTGGATTTCCCAGATTGCAGAACTGTGAGAAATAAATGTTAATTGTTTACAAGCCACCCAGTCTATGGTATTCTGTTATAGCAGCCTGAACAAAAACAAGATTATATTGTCTCTAGTATCCAAATAATCTAATGAATTGCTGACCTCCCTTTTTGGTAGTGGGGGCCAGAAGGTAACTTTCCCTTTACTGTTCCAGAGGTCAATCTTGGAGCCTCATATACATTACTCTCAAGAGTTTGGCTGCTCCCTGAATCTTATCAGAATTAACAAGACACCCTGGGCTGTCATCAGTTAGTGTATGCTCTAAAGTCATTGTCATTTATTCTATACTGAGGTATGTGGTGAGCAGACTCTAAAGAGGTCTCCAATGATCCCCACCTCCTGGTATTCACAGCTTTGTATGATCATGCCCTTGAGCAACTTGCTTCTAACCAATAGAACGCCTAAGCACTGAGGAGATGTCACTTTGTAATTAGATAACACAAAATTATAATTTCCACCTTGCTAGCAGACTCTCTCCCTGCTGGCTTCAAGAAGCAGGCCGCTCTGTGGAGAGGCTCACATGGCAAGTCACCAACAGTGGCCTCCAGCAAAGAGCCAGCAAGGAATCGAGGCCTTTATTCCAACAACCCTTGAAGAACTAAATCCTGCCAATAACCATGTAAGACCAGAAGCGGATCTTTTCCCAGTCAACCTTCTAGTTGAGACCCCTGACTTGATAACTGAATTCAGTGGCAATAATCTACCATAATGGGAGCCTCTAGCTTCCATTAGTCTTTCCAATGGCCACACTGCACTATTGTAATGAATTGAATCTCTCAGTAACCCTGGCTGCCTTTATGTCTTTAATTATGGCTTTGAATTCCTTTTCTCCCCCTGTAATCCTATATTGCTTTTGTTGTATAATATGGATGGAGCTGGAGGCCTAGTTAGTGTATCCCCCCATCATCTCTCTACAAGGAATTCCTCTCAGTTGGAAAAACCCTCTTGAAATTTATGAGCGCTTGCAGTACAAGTACACGAAATATCAATAGCAACTATGCATTCAGCAATACGAGCAAAAACAGCAGTGCTCAACAATGGTTCAAACAGCCCAATCCACATGATTTACAGTTACCTCCACTCCACATTTCACTCCTTTTCCAAATGTGTCCAGTTGAACGTGTGGTCCTCACCCCCCTAAAGAACCTGATAAGATAACCATGTGAACACTGATACCTAAAACAGCCATAAAGTTTATGCCTCCAATCCTTTCATCCTATCTCACTGTGCCCTCAATTGAGTATAATGTCTACAGTAACTTCTTGGATCAGAGAGCCCCTGGCTTCACCCCTACTCCGTCTTGGCCATATAGGCTTCAAATCAGGACACTGCAGCAAGGGTCAGGCAGCCCCTTGACTTACTTTCTCTAGTAGCTGGAGTTGATCACCATGGAGGAATCTGATTCTAAAGAAGCACTTTTGGGGCCAGGCATAGTGGCTCACACCTGTAATCCTAGCATTCTGGGAGACCGAGGTGGGAGGTAGCTTAAAGTTAGGAGTTCAAGACCAGCCTGAGCAAGAGTGAGACCCCGTTTCTACTAAAAACAGAAAATACTAGCCGTTCTTGTCTCACACAACAGAGATACTGCTTTGTTTGGGGGGTGGGAAGGTCAATCTTTATCCCAGGCAATTATTCACAGCCTTTTACACAGTGACTCCAGCTACCAACAACAAAGTTAGTGTTTTTCACATTGAGGGGCAGATTTTAAGAACTCATCAATCATTCTCCAATACAGAGTTTGTTTTCGAAGTTGCCATTTTGTCCACTGTACAGCCAGTCTGGAGAAGCTATATCTCTTTGTGCTTTGAATATACTATTCCATAGTATTTCCTAAGATTTTATAAGCCTTGGGAAAGTCTCCGTGAGTTGGCCATGGTGTACTCACTGAAACAGAAATCCAAAGCCTTTCTGTGGAGCCTGACTCTGGGGTCACATGTGAGATGGCCCAGTTGCTGCCATTCACATTCTAACAGCGTAACCTTTCTCGTTCTCTCATAACACAGACACACCTACCAAATCTCTAAGAGCTCCCCGTTTAGAAAGGTTTCCTTCACGTTCTACTCAAAAACTAAATAGTTTCTTCTTTAGTTCATCTCTCTCTGTTGATACCTTTTCATATACAGCCAAAGAAACTCATCGGTACTTTTTGTTTTGCCTGAAAATCCCTTTAGCCAAATTGTGTTAAAACTATGACTCTGCAACTTAGTGGGCAAAGATATTTAATATTCTTTAGTCTGAATTTCCTCACCTTACCAATAGAAATATTGATGCCATTCTTAACAGGTTGTTGAAAAGACCATAGTAACCATATGCAAAGAGCTATAACCACAAGTTCATGAGGAGTATCTTCTGTTTTCTGTTATCAACTTTCTGCCAAGCTTTTTGTCTTAGATAACATAGGTCACCTTTTCTCTGACCTCTAATGACAATTTCCTCCCTGTCCTTAGAGGCGTCACTAACAGTCTCCTTGAATCCCTTTTGGTTTCCACCCAGCCCAAAGCTAAATCCACATGTTATATTAATAGTTTTTTGTGTTACAGTAGCACCCCACTTCCAAGAAACAATTTCTGTTTTGGTTTCTAGTGTTATGTAACAAACCACAACAAAACTCAGAGAAGTAAGAAAACATTTCATTATCTCTCACACTTCTGTAGGTGTCTCATTTGGTTGTAGCCAGGAGGGGATGAGACTGAAGTCATTTAGAGGCTTTCTTTGGACACTCTGAAGAATAAGTATTTCTTTCTGTGTAGCGTCATGTAATTTCTCCAACAGGGTAGCGGATTTTTATATGGCCACTCAGGGCTCCCAAAACAGCAAAAGTAAAAACTGCCAGTGGCAGTTTGACATAGTGACTTGGCATAGTGACTTGATTGGCAAAGGCTTTGATCATGGTAATCTAGGAGAATCATCTGACCTCTTGCTAGAACAATGTATTTCATTAAGAACAAATTTTGCTACTGTTATTCTACGCAAACACATTTTCACTGACTCATTTCCCGGGATAACAATCTCAGACGTTAAGAAAAATACACCTTTAATATGTTCTTGGAGAGGAAAAAAGGGGCAAGGTTTAAAGCAGAAATTTAAAACACAACATAAAACAACACATCTCCTTTGCTGATAAAAAGCAAAATGTCAAAAGAAACAGAGAAGCTAAAACCAAGCATATCTGTTGCTGGAAGGAACTAAAGGAGACAGCACTGAATTTTTACAGGATCTACTTCTGACATGTACTTCAGAAGTATGCATGGATGCATCACCTCATCACATTCTTGCAGTACCAGGTGCCAGAAGCATCTTCCAGACAAAGAACTCTGCCAGTAGTGTTTATGTTAATATCTTTGTGGATCAAGTTGATCAGAGATATTTACCATTTAAATGCTTCTCAAGAAGTAGAAGAAACAGTTTGATGATATCCTCATTAAATAAATAACATACAATTAGATGCTTGGAAGTATTATCAGACTTGGGCCAAAGTCATGGATTGACCAATTCATTCATTCATTCATTCATTCAAAAATTTGTATTGACAAGGCTGGTATAGGGCAAAGGCTACTTATAATTTCAAAATAAAAGCAAAATAAAAGGCATTATGGGAGAAGTGCCTTCAACAAGAGGTAATTCATGAGAGGGAGTGATACTGTTAAAACTGTAAGACCAAACACTATATCTGATGCAGGTAGGTGATACTGTCAGTAGCCGCACCAATCTGCTCTACTCTGCTTCACGCTGGACAGATAAAACTCACACCACGGGTAGATAATACAACTAGAAATTACCTATATAGTTGGTTTGAAAACGCCAAATCTTCACTCTGAATTTTCTATAACTGTGCTCTTCCTAATAGGTGCCTGGATACTACCATTAAATTCACCTTTTAAGTAAGCCATTAGGAGGTTCTTGGAAACAAGTCAGCAGGGTTTAGTATTAAGCCATAATCAGGATTGTTCATCCTAACAACTAGCTGAGAGCTGGTCTGGAGTGACTAAGACATAGTACAGGTACAATTCGATACAGAAGTCTAGAGAATGATGTCGTGCTACGAGAAAAACTCAGTGTAAAAAGCATTGCTGCATTTATTCAATAAAGCATTATAAGAATGCTCATTATTCTCCATAAGAATAGAGAAAACAATCCCCTTTCTCAATAACAATACCCGTTACCTCTTATTGAACACCCACATCTGCCTGCTATCACACAATGACACTCTGCATACATTCACTCTGCCCCTCCCAACAATTTTTCAAGAGCATCAGTGTTCCCACTCTCAAGGAAAAGAAACTGAGGCTGAAAGAGGTTAAATTTCCTGCCTCGTATCACACAGCAGGTAAAGCCTGAGTCATACTTTAACCCAGTTATGCCAGACAGCAAAGTCCCTGCTGGTTCTGCTACATTAAGCTACCCTGAGTAGAAAAGAGGATTAAAAGTCAGTGACCACAAGGAACACCATCTAAATCAGACAGACAGAATCCTGAAAAGGCTTCAGGGAGACAATGATGCTGGAACCAAATCTTGGAAGAACAGATTTATCCATTTAAATTTAAATTTGCTTATAAAATTATAAGCTCTTGGTAGAAAGTTCAAACTAAAGAAAGATATAAGGCAAAAAGCAAAATCTCTTCTCTGTCCTCCGCCCCCAGCCGGCAAGTCTAGCAACATACTTCAGAGGTAAGCATTGTTATGAATGTCTTGTTCATCTTTCGAGACATTTTCTCTACCTATAAAATCCTTTTAAAATTTAAGTTTACATTATGTATTAAAATTAAATGGAAATCTTTTATTTCAATTGTGCATTAAATTTTAAAACTCATGGTACAGATCGATATGTGAGTTTTTGTTTGTTTTCGAGAGAGGGTCTCACTCTGTTGCCGGGCTAGAGTGCAGTGTTGTCATCATAACTCATTGCAACCTCAAACTCCTGGGCACAAGCGATCCTCCTGCCTCAGCCTCCTGAGTAGCTGAGACTACAGGCATGTGCCACCACAACCAGCTAATCTTCTATTTTTTTAGAGACTGGGTCTTGCTATGTTGCTCAGGCTGGTCTCAAACTCCTCGCCTCAAGCAATCCTCTTGGCCTCCCAAGGTGCTAGGATTACAGGTGTGAGCCACCTAGCCCAGCCTATGAGAGTTTTTTAATTTAAGAAAATAGGCCGGGTGCGGTGGCTCACGCCTGTAACCCTAGCACTCTGGGAGGCCGAGGCAGGCAGATTGTTTGAGCTCAGGAGTTCGAGACCAGCCTGAGCAAGAGCAAGACCCGGTCTCTACTAAAAAAAAAAAAAAAAAAAAAAATAGAAATTATCTGGACAACTAAAAAAATATATAGAAAAAATTAGCCGGGCCTGGTGGCACACGCCTGCAGTCCCAGCTACTCAGGAGGCTGAGGCAGTAGGATCGCTTGAGCCCAGGAGTTTGAGGTTGCTGTGAGGTAGGCTAACGCCACAGCACTCACTCTAGCCAGGGCAAGAGAGTGAGACTCTGTTTCAAAAATAAATAAATAAAAAAAATTAAGAAAAAAGAAAATACATTAACATCGTCCCACATCAGCATTAAAGGCTATGAACTATTCCATTGTAGGGAAGTTCCACAATTTATTTTTTAAATGAACAAATTAGCTCCCATTTTTAATTTGCTATAAAAAAATAATTTTTTGCAATCCCCAAACTCCTTATACATTCCACAATATGGCAAAACTTTTCCTGCATATTGATGAGTGAGATGAGAAAGCCTAAATCAAAACATTATAGTTTTAAAGACAAACAAAAGCAAAAACCCAAAAGAAAATGTAATCAAATCTCAATAGCTCCCTCTGCTGTCCTTTTGTGTAATTGTTTTGTTTATGCTTCAGTAACGAGGAAACATCAATCTCTAAAATGTAGACTAATTTTTTACAATAAAACATTTAAATTTCCACTTGTCTGGACAATTTTGGTCATGTGAAATTTGAAAAGTCAAGGGCTTTCAGAAGACCTATAGGGTCTGCAGATGAATGCAGAAAAAGAAAAACACTCGCTAAATGAGGAGAAAAGCAAGTTCTGCAAGAGGATATGCTACAGAGAGAAGAGAGGCAGGAGCAAAAGCTGATGCACTTTGAAGGCTTCCAGCTGCCATGCAATGTGCATTTTCATTTAATTCTCTGAACAATTCTGAGCAAGGATGTTTCCCATTTTACAAATAAGAAAACAGACGGGTATTTAATTGTTGGGTCAGTCAATAACTAAGTATGAGCATTCCTCATTCGAAAAGCTTGGGACCAGAAGTGTTTCAGATTTCAGATTTTGCAGGATTTGCATTATATTTACCGGTTGAAGCATCCCTAATCCAACAATTTGAAACCTGAGACATTCCAATGAGAATTCCCTTCAGGTGTCATGTGGGTGGTCAAAACGTTTCTGACTTTGGAGCATTTCAGATTTTAGATTTTAGGATTAGGGATACTCAACCTGTAGCAGGTTGGGGGCACAGATTTAGATATGTTTGGCTTTGAAATGGAAACTAGAAAATCTGGGTTCAAAATCCTGGTTCACTACCTGGAACCTTGGGAAAGTCATGGCCTCCCAGCCTGTTTGTTCATCTATAAACTGGAGGATGAGATTAAATGACCTCTAAAGGTCCTTTCCAGCACTTAAAGATCTTAGGGTAAATCACACTGTATTCCCTCACCTTATCTGACCCGGATAAAATGCAATTTAAATGAGAATCAAAGGTAATTTTGGAAAAAAGGAAGGAAGAGAGGAAGGAAGTGAGGGAGGAAGGGAGAAAGGCTTCAAAAGAGCAGCTGAATAGAATACTAAAGGTGAAATGGGGACATTATCGAGCAGTTAACGTTCCCCTTGATAAGGAAAATGAAAGCCATCTGGCTTTTTTTCAAGCAGTAATTAGCAGCAACTTGTTCCTACTCTATGCATCACCAGTCCATAGACTGACTTCTGGCTCCCAAGCAGTGAAGGTTATCATTGCAGCATCAACAGCAGTGACTCCATTCATCACGACTTAAGAATGTGCTTGGAGGATAGTCAATGACTTACTCAACCAGCAGCTATTGAGGACTCCATGTGCCAGGCCGTGTTTATGACAATAAAGAAACCACTGGCACAGAAGTTTGTTGATTCTACTGAGCTCACTTTCAAGAGCTGTGGGCTCATGCAGTCGTTTCCCTGGATACTCAGGAAAGCTGAGTAACTGTCGGTAGTCAGCATTCCGGACCTTGGAGCATAAAATAGAAATTCCGTCCATAGCAGAACAGACAAGCAATATGGACACACGGTAGAGGATTCTGACCAGGTGAGAATTTCTCCCTCAGCCTCCTCTGCAAGATAGAATGCAGAACTTACTGTTTAACCTTTACAGTTCTCTGAAAGTAAGGATGAGTTTGAATCTTATTATACGATGTATTCTGAGTGCTATCTGATTAAGTAAGTTTCTGGTTTCCAGAATGAGGAAACTAAGGAAGGTGCCCTTAAGATAGAATGCTGTCTTAACATGGCTTTTACTACTCCTTTTTTAAAAATGTGAACTGGTGAACTTTGATTCAGTGGCCTATTCTCAATTCTGCTTTAAGTAAAGGGATTCAGTCTATTTTTTGAAGTAAAATGTATATGCATGAAATGAACAGATTTTAAATGAGTTTTCATGAATGTATTCACTCACCCACCACCAAACCATATCACTTTTCCAAAATCCCCCCAATTTTTTTTGTGCCCCTCTCCAGGAAAACCCGTCCTTCCATAGGCAATCACTGTTTTGATAGCTATGATCATATACTAGTTTTGCCAATTCTTGAACCTTATACCAGTAGAATCATATAGTATATAGTAAAAAAAAAAAAGAAAACAAAGTGCCTTCCCTCATGAATCTCATAGTTCATAGAATAAAGACAAGGCCATACCCAAATAAATTTTAGAAAATAATCTCTATACAGAAGATTAGGGAGTAGAGGGCAGAGTAGCCACCTCAGAGAGAGTGATCAGGCTCTCTGACAAGCAGCCCAGTAGAAAGGAGGAAATAGCTGACACAGGCAGAGAGGACAGAAAAACCCTGAGGTGGAAACGCAGCTGAAAGCTTGTGGAAAGACAAGAAAGCCAGTGTGGCTGGAGCAGAGTGACGAGGCAGAAGGAGGTGTGAGCTGAGCCCTGAGAGCCGTCCGGGCCGGTTGACAATGGGAATGAAGAGTGCTGTGCTGGACAGAAGGCAGCGGAGGAGAGTGGAGAAGAGGAATCAGTGATTACTGGACAATTTCCCCTGTTTTGTTACCTCTGCCTTTGCTTGGAGCTTAATCAATGAATCAGTGGTCCTGAAAGTAGAACAGAGGAAAGAAAGAAGCAAGGGAATGCTGGGTGGGAGAGTCGGGGTTAGGATAGACCGGGAACGCCCAGGTTAAAAATGAACATTTCCCTTCAAAGTATCCTCTCAAAAATTCCTTTAAAAATAAAAATCAAAACTAATTTTGTGGCACAAATCAAACACAAATCAAAACTAATTTTTACTGTTAAACTACTTATGTGCTTATTTTTATAGGCAATGAAGCATGAGATATTGGGGAGATAATGACACGAAGTTAAAGAAATGATACAAAGTCAATGGAAAAAAAACTCAGTGGTAATTAAAAGCTACGATGCAATCAATCCCTTGTAATGGGTGTGTTCATTGAGATGTGGCTTTGGCTTTGTGTCAGTAAGATCAAGAAGGAAGGAGGTTGGTGTGCATCTGTAGGAGGGCAAGTGGGCCTGTGTAGGTAGAGCTGCCATAGGACAGGGCTGCTCAGGAAGTGACCCAACAGAACTGCTTGAGACCATCCATTTACACAGAGGGGCAAGGACACCCAACAGTCCATCGCCAAAGTGCACCACAGAAGAGTGGTTCTCAGAGTCCACAATGCCAAATTTACATTCATAATAATACTAACACTTTTTCACTTGCATTCTCGCACATGTGTACGGTGGGTGTTTTCCAGAGGCTTCCGTGACAAGGGATGGTGCAACGACTGAATGCAGAAGCAAAAATGAAAATCCAGCTGCTTTCTATTAAATGAAACAAAAAATGCTTTAAATTTTTTAATTTCTAATATAATAAATGTATCAATAGCTATAACCCATATAAACAAAAAGTTGTTTGGGTTCCTCAATAAGTTGTCTGTAAAGTGGTCCTGAAACTAAAAAGTTTAACTGTTGCCCAAACTGCTAATAAAGATTAATATATTATCATATATTGTGGAAATATTACAAATTTGACATGATTGATAATTCTACTTTTAATAAATTATCATGGGAGTCCATTAAGACCAGCCACCTAGGAAACAGATCCAAGTATCAACACTCAAGAAACACTCTAAGGCAGCAGATACTGTAACCTGCCTACAGTGGGCCTGTGCAACACTCCTGAATTGTATAAAAAAAAATCCACAATGATGAAACATTTGAGGTTTCCCTTAAAAACAGTGAAAGTTGTGACTTCTTTGTGAATAGTGTCTTCACCAAACTGTAAGCATGAACTAAAAGGGAGGGAGTGGCTGTGTCTTCACATTAATAAAACTTGATACTAACATGAATGTCTTTTTCAAATGTGAACCTTCATTGGAAAGCTATTCAAAATGTCCTCTGTGAAATCTTTTTTTTTTTTAAATTGGTTGCCTATGAAAATCAACACTGATCCAAATAACTGGTTTATTTCTACAAATATGTGCTATTGATATGCATTCCATTCTTTTCTTTTTTTCATGTTTGACCTTCCAAATACTGCCTGGAAAGCAACAGGAAATTAAAACAAAACAAGCCTCACTGGAAGACCTAGGCTACATAATTCCAAGATAGGTATTTAATGACTAACTTCCTCTTCCTTGCACATTTTTTTTCCTTTTAAAAGGGAGTATTGGAGGTGGGGGGAACAGTTATACAAGATCTGAGAACCAAAACATGTGCTCTTCTAAAAGAGGAATGATTCACTCAAGGCAATTCCCAAGACTTGACACGGTTTCAATGGCTTTAAATTTAGATACTAGTTGTTGTTGCTGGGTACATTTCTTTCCTCCAGCATTTCATACAGGAAACATTTTTTACAATTTAGATACTTAAATATGTAAGTGCTCGCACATTATATTTTCTAAGTGGGATGGATACTTCTTTCTCTTTATTGCATTTATTTGCAAAGATACAATCATAGAATATCATTATACATGTTCACATATGGCCACAGGCAGAAAATGGTCAACCTTTTTAATGCAGAAGAAGTGTTTCTGGACTTTAAAAAGCATAATTTAGGTTAAAATCTTAAAAATGAACAGTGTTAAATAATGAGATATGTTAGTTAAGAAACGGATTACAAAAAGTGATACAAACCTACCTTAAACACTTTTATTTAAAAGATATATACTTTAATTGAATTATTTGATAGAGGTCCAAGACTTTTTCTTTGAATAAGAAATCCATTGATTTGAACTCCCTGATGTTTTTCTTCTATGAACTACACCCATAATGTATAATATTATCTAAGATTTCCCAGTGGAGGAAAAATGGCAAAACCACTTGCAAACTAACTACAAACTTCTACATTTTTATGACTTTCCCACAAGCTTTTAACAATTTTCAAATCAGATAACCCATATCAGGTATCTCCAAAGCAGTCAATTTAGCTTTCTTAGAAACAATTCTTCTTCGGTCATTTTATCAACTTACGTATTTAAGTCTCATAATAAAATAAAGTACAACTGGAATAAACAAGTTCAGAAAGAAGCACAAACGACTCTTGGTAAGCATGCAAAATGGGTGAACTAGAAAACAGCTATGAGATACAAGTACTAATTGTGATCTCAGCACTGGTGCTTTCCAGAGAACACAAGTCAGTTAATTCAGCAAGTACAAGTAGAAACAATAAACTTAATACATTTGTTAAAGACAGTAGCTTTAATATTAGCATGCAACAGCATTATGTTGAAGCCTACTTTTATATTCCTTTGTGAACTTTTTATCTCAAGATATACTCTTCCTTTTGAATATTTACTAGAATAGTTAGAACTGCCATCGTATTTGTGTATACCAAATACCTCTTCCTTTTAAAGTTGCATAATTTCACCGACGAAATATGGAGGTAACACACTGGCATTAGTGTTTCTATTGTGAAATATTACTAAATAATCTGTAATGAGGTGTTCGCAATATATTAATACATACTTAAGTGATACTCAATATCAAGGGGAATTTGTAATAAGCAAATCAAAAAATTTCTTATCTAATTTTCACCTTTGGCTTAATTTTCTGTTGTTTAAAGGTTTTCTTATCATTAATTCTCCATATTAGCTTTCCTCTTACTCTAATTCACCTTTGATCCTGCCATCTGCTCTAGCAGAATAAACTCTGTATTGTTACATTTTGTTCACTTAGAAAAGACATGGCTGACAGTCACTGAAAACACTGGAAACAAAAAGCAGCAAAAGCAAAGATGAGATACAATTTAACTAAGCTTTATTCACACAGTGGCTGTTCTCAGATCTCAGTGATCTAACTATATGAGTTGAAAGTAATCAACTTCGACTATAACCTCTAAGCTGTATCTAAGCAGCAAACATTACCAAAAAAAATCTTCAACAGCAATCAATAAACTAAATTCCCCATAATAAAAGAGGATAGTTAACTTTTGAGCACCTGCCATGGGCCCAGGGATTGTGCTAAATACTTGATAAATATTAACTTATTTAATTCTTCTGAAGTAAGTTCTATTATCATTTTTATAATCTTTTTTTTTTTAATTAACCAGAAAAATCAAGGCTTAGACTAGTTACATAGGGGATTCAGGATTCCAGGACAGATCAGCCTCCGAAGTCCGTGACCGTGACCATTATATTAACACAGCAGCCTCAAGTGTTTCAGAAGAATTCTATCAAAAACAGATGCCAAGCTGTTTAGAATGTCTTTTCTTTTTAAAGGAATGCACCATTTAACCATAATATATTGTATGTACACCTCCTACCTGTTTTTTTCCATAGCCAAATCAGAATACTATCAATTCCTACCTATACAATAAGATCAAGTTTTTTTGCCACCATCTAAATCTCTATTACTACATCTTCAATCCTTTTACTACAGTCATTGCTCCTCTATACACACAATTAAAATTAATTCAAGTAGGTAGGTAACCTGAGTCTCCATTAGAATTCCTCCAATATCCACAGTCCTGCAGAGAAATGAGGGGGGAAAGAGAAGGGGTTCTAAAAAGATACAAGAAAAAAAGGAAAATGTGTTGGCCTGCAAGCCTGTTGGGATAAATAGTAATAAAACAAATTCCTGTCTTCCCCTTTGAAAATATTAATACAAGGATGAGAGAGAGAGCATAATTTCCCACTCAAGTGTGGGCTGTGCCTTCTTTCCAGAGAGTGTAGAGAAACAGGGGTAAAAACATAGTAACATAAAGTGCAGAAACGTAACCTGCACTACCTCAGCCAGGTGGGTGAACATCACGAGACATAAAACGTTGGTGGTATGTATCGTTGACATTATGTGATGGAAATGGCACTTTACTGACGTGGGCTTCCTCTTGAAAGCCCATACCCCAGTCTAAGCATAAAAACACCAGGCAAATTTGAAAGGAGGGGATTCCAGTGCTCCTCAATACTATTGAGGAGTGCTCAATAATATTGACCAGTGCTCTTCAATACTATTGAAGTCATCAAAAACAAGTCCAAGAAACCATCACAGCTAAGAGGAACCCAAGGAAACATGACAACTAGAAGTAATGTATCCTTGATGGGATCCTGAACTAGAAAAAGGATACCAGGTAAAAACTAAGGAAATCCGAAAAAAAGTTATGTATTTTAATGATAATTATCAATTTAGGTCATTTATTTGTAAGATATTAATAACAGAGGAAGCTGGGTACAGGGTTTATGGGAACTCTCTGTACAGTGTTTCCAAGTTTTCTGTAAAACTTCTAAAAGTCTCTTTAAAAAAAATACAAGGATAATATGAAATGGCACAATGGGGAAAAAATCTTCTATTTCTTTGGGACACACACCCTTTTGCTTCTCTTTACTAATATTGTGAAAAAATGGGGACTTTGTACCATTAGACTTCGAAATTGAAACTAGTGGTCATATTTGAACAGATTCAACCAATGTTATTTGGGCTACCCATTACATACACTCTGAATAAAACAGCATGGGTAACACAGCCGAGACCCCATCTCTACAAAAACTACGGACTACGCCCATAGTCCCCGCTACTTAGAGAGGCTGGGGCAGGATTGCCTGAGCCCCCCAGCTCAAGGCTGCAGAGCTGTGATCACGCAACTGCACTCCAGCCTGGTGAGACCTTATCTCTTTCAGAAGAAAAAAAAATCATATTGGTTTCCAAACTCACTTCCAAAAAACTAAACATTCACCATTGCTAGAATAAGGCATTGCCTACAGAACTAGCTATTTAAATCACAAATTATAAAATCTCAGAACTGCAAAGAACCTTAGATGCATTCTACTCCAACCTTGTGATTTTATTAATATTGACACTAACAACAAAAGAAATGATTTGTTTGGTGTCAATCTACCAGTTAGAAATAACTGTAATTCTGATCTTTCAACTCTCAATTGTAAAATCTTCCCCTAGACAATAATTCCGTTCTGGTTATAGTAGTGTCTCTTAGAAATATCCAATAATGTTTCTAAGTGACACTGTAGTATCTAAATCTTTAAGTGTGTTCTTTGAAGGGGCACATGGGGCGGCAGGAAGGAGCAGGCGAACTACTAGTCTTATTAATCCTATACTCATACCTTCATTGCACACTAAGCTTTACAAAAACAATTTTTCATTTACATTTAGACCCAATGTTGTCCATATAACTAAAATTATAGAGGCGATAAATTCTGAATTTAGTGCACTATTTATATAAATAAACTGCATTTAAACTGCCACTACTACATGATATGTGGAAGTTCTAACTATTGAACCAAGAGAAACGAGGAAAGAATACATTAACATGACAAAGTGGCAAGTACTGTGATTAGAAAGTAAAGATAACCTTCAATTGTTCAGTTAACTTCTGACTGCAAGAATATTTTGCTTCGTAGACTAGAATTACTAAATCTAGTATCACTAAACAAGATAAAGCTGAGGTAGACTAGGTCCCAACTACAAATGACCGGCCTCAACTGTAAGAACGCTGATGAAACATAAACCCTCCCTTTAAATGACCAACAGAAAGGACTCTGATGATGCCAGTGTGGGCACCCAGGATGATTCTTCAAGCCACAGGCCAGCAGTGCTGTGTGCATCCTGCTGGTCGTTAACAGTACAGTGTCTTAGACAGACAGCCCCGCAATAATCAGTGCACCATGCAGAGTTACCATGATCTTATCCACATCAACTCTATCAATCCCAAGAGGCAAATGTACAATGTTAGAAAAGCATTCCTCGGTACCAAGAGTGGGCTAAGGGGTTACTAGCAGCTGCTGCCACTACTTCTTCCTACTACAAAAAAAGAATAAACGGGTTCTCTTTTTCTTTTGCTCTAAGTTTAGTATTAAGAGCATGTAATTCAGTTAGGTCACTGGAATGGATAAAGATGAGAATAAACTATTATCCTCCTCTCTTTAATTCCGCTACTTCAATGGCCAGCTAGAAGGAGTGATATAATCTATTTATATTTGGAAGATACGTCCATCAGGAAATCCATAAAAGAGTAGGCAAAAATGTTAATGTTTTCAGGCAGGCAATACATATTTATAAAGATGAAATAGAAAGAACACAGGTATGAGTGAACAATTTTTATTGAAACCCTCAAAGATTAAAGAGGACCAAATGGTGAGTTTGGGTACCATAACAGAAAATCTCACCTAACTGTACCATCATTCACAGGAATGAACAAACCCAAACACGACAAAATTCAAATTCTCATGTAATTGCTACAAGTGAATGTAAATGAACTAATCATTTTATCATAACCTTCCTTTAATCATACGTAAAAGGGAATTTACATGGCATAACAAAAGATACGCAAAACTTAATGAAAACACAATTCTCTTAATTTCTCAAACTTATTTTTAAAAGATGCAGAATGCACTTGAAATGATTAAATGACTTAAGCTGATTCTTTTTTATTGCAAACTGTTTTAACATCAGCTTAACCCCCATGCATGGTATTCAAAAAGAACACAGCTTTTGAATTAGAAAGATCACTTAAGTTAAAAAGAGGAATTAAGTACTAAATTAGGAAAAGGCTGGGTTTCTTTTGAAAGGAATCTTCAAGTACCAATATGTATAGAGAAGGAATACTAATTTTGGTTACATTTTCCCCCTTACTGTTAAATATACAAACTATAATACCTTTCAAAATAAAATACCCACATAAGATAACTTTAATAAGAAACATTCAAACCAGAACTTGGAAAAACATTAAGCAAGAAATTTACTGGGCCAGTAATGTCTTAATTTATTATTATTCAAACATTTGATTATGTGTCTCCTCTTGTAAACCCCAGGCGACCCCAGGCTCTCTCCCTTTTGGTCCCCACAGTTAAGAAACATTCGGTTAGTTGGTTGTTCTCAAGACAACCTGTAATAATTTCATTTAGAGGAAAAACATTTTGCAATACAATGACAGACCAAGAAGGAAGAGAAGGTGGGTGCTCTGGAGAAAACTTAATGAGAAAAACACAAAATTATCAACTGAATAGAAAAAGGACTTTTTTCCAAAGGAATGCTGCACCCATTTCACTTAAGATTAGAAATCCAGGTTAAAGGCACTGGGATGTACGCCTCACCATGAATAGACTCTTAAATACATTTATTGAACATGTCTGAGTCTATTGTAATCGGACTGCTTGCTGGGTGCTTCCTTGACAATCTTACATAAAAACCTAATGTAAATTAAACAAGTTTGAATCCATTTATAATGTAACTAGTATTATAAAAATATCCAGAGTTGCTAATAAAGCACCAAGAAAAAGAGAACCTCAGGGGGAGGACTCAGATCCTTCCTACAAGGTCACCCTTTTATAGTTTTCTAATAGGACCTCCAGAATGACAACAGTCATGTTTGCATGTCCTACCTATATAATCTTAGAGATGTAGAACATTGCTGTGGTGACTATACCCAAATGCCAATTTTCATTATAAATAGTTATGAGACATGTTATAAGATTTCATGGCTTACTCTTAAAAAGGTAAAATAGGTGCAATTTTCCTTTAAGAAAGTCTTTATTTTATAATATACCATTACAATTTTGATGTTCCCTTCAGTAAACACTGATATAACTACACTGGGACTACCAAAGAACTGTGTAGTAGCTATGGTTATCTACAAACACTGTATTTTTTTCACGTGAATACAGTATTTGTACATTTTAAGAAACCATTGCACAAAAAAAAAAATCATATAAATGAAAGCCTCAAAGAAATATCTGACACTAGGTTTTTGAGTTGAGGTGACCAAAGACCATAGTAAATGAAAACATTTCTAAACATGATGTAAACATAAATGGAGTAATGCAAAACACATCAAGGTCTTCAAATCTACTGTATTGCTATTTTCACCTTTAACTTATCTTTCTACACAGCTTTCTCCTCTTGGAACAGTAATATAAGGGGCAGTACATTATTTTCATAATCTTATGCCATCAAATCAGTTAATACAGATACTTGACACATTTAATTATACAAAATCAATTTGCTTCAAGATACAAAATTAATGTTGATATGTAATTAATGAAAAAAATAAGATGTTAAAAAGATAACTATAAGAATACCCAGATATATGCTGTATTCCCACTTATATAGATCTGATCAATAAAACATCAACACATTCACTTAGATACTGATTTAATCCATGGATCAAGGCCATATTTTCAAAGTATTTTAAGGATGCCAGGACACTGCAAAAGCTGGAGAAAAGAGCTGAGGAACAGTATATGCTTGCTAAACAAGAACTATGTTTATTCAGCTAGTGAATACCTAGAGTAATAAATTTTTACTTCATGATAGCAATCAGGCTCGCAAACACCCAGAAATAGGAATTAAGGGTTTTAAATGTAGTTATAAAGGTCATAAAAAGTCTGATTAGACTGAGGTACATTTACTCAAAATTTTGAGATTAAGTGGTAGCAAACAAAACAATTCCTCAGACAAATGCACATTTCTCAATATACATATTATTGGGGGAAGGAGGGGAGAAGAATGTGCATTAACTGGTGAAATCCACCAAGCTGCATATCAATATTCTGTTACACCAAACAGTTTGAAGACAAGGGAAATGTTCTAATATAATTTCAGATTATGTTTCATTTGGCTAAAATAGAGCTTAAGGTTGCTTTGCCATATTAAAAGTTTACTACAATAATTTTTCACATAAACATTTAGACTTGAACTCCAGGACTAAATATGGCATGATTATTTTGCTTTTAATCTGTCAAATAGCTAAAAATTGACAATTTAAAAACTACAACAAAGAAAAGTTGAAGCAGTGTGACTCTTACATCATTGAACCACTTCTAATGGTTAACTGTTAGTATTTAACAAATTCAAAGAGTTAATGAATCCTTGCATTCATTCAGTCTTCTGTGCCTTAGCTAGGATGCATAATTACAAAAGACAGCAGATACTGGTAAAAGCTTCAGGACAGAAAGTGCTTGACGAAGTTACAGTTCTCAAGTGTGTTTGGTGAGAGTATAAGGGCAGATGCGCTGATGAAAACCATTACAAGAAGAGTCAATTTTGTGTTAAAGTGTTCAAAGATGTCACCTTAAGCAGAAAAAAAGCTTTAATAATGTCTTCTTTGACTTATTAGGCATTTCCAGAGTCTACGTCATTAGTGTTGTAATTTTAACAGGAAATCTCCATATGGTTATTGTTTGTTTCTATTTCTCTCCTGAAAGAAAAACATATAAAGAATTATAACAAAATACTACCATTATTTAAAGACTTTAAACTATATGCACATATAACACAAACGATCTCTACAGAAAGTTCTTCAAATACTAACTCAAGTAATTAGTTAAAAAATGATTTACAATTACTTCGGTATACCATAGTGGGATGAATTCCACAAAACATTTTAAATAAAGAACTCCCAAACACAAAGACCTACTTCAGGAAAATATAGGTCCTCTCTGTAGCCCTATTTTCCCACAGGATTTTGTTTAAGAATATTATAATGTATTTTGAGCCCTTTCAATGAGTTTTTGATGGTGAGGTATTAAATAGATCTAAAAGGGCCTTCACAGAAATTTGAAAACTACTGGCTGAAGTGGGGGTAGGAGGAAAGGTAAAGAGTTGCATTAAATTACATTAAAGTTACATTCAATTAAGATTTCAGTATTAATAAATATTCTGAATCACCAATTTCTTCCATATCTTACTCTCACATTCAGTGTATTATAACTTTCAACCTCAAGAAATATGATGAGTTGTTAGGTAGCTTCAGCTGAATGTTGACTTATGACATAATTGAGAGAAAAATAATAATTCCTTCTATATAAGAAAGCAAACCACTTGAACAAGAGTTAAACTGAGTAATGTTTTCACAAGCTCATTATTAATCAAATATTTATAACACTTCTGTCTAAAAAAAATGATGACTAGCATTGTACATGCCTACCAATTGAACACATCAAGTAGTGTGTAACATCTTGCTGTAGTGTGTACCTCAGTGGTTCTCAAACTTTAACAAATATCAGAATCACCTGGACAGCCTGTCCAAACACTGACTGTTGAGTCTCAAAGGTATGAAGTAGAACCTGTGAATTTGCATTTCTAACAAGTTCACAGGTAATCCTGGACTGCTGGTCCAGGAATTCACTTTGAAACCCACTGGTGTTTAACACACTGTAAGACTCTCTCACTTTGCTTTTGCTACTCCCATTTTATTTTTGCATGAGTAATGTACATTCTATTGTAAATATAAGTCATACTTTTCAAGTGGTCACATTAGCTTCCCATCCTCTGAGACACCACCAGTAAACTGTATTTTAAATTTCAGAGAGAACCTCGAGTTCCTTGCTAGTAAAGTCCTTTCTTTTTCATTTTAATGCATTCCTGGAACTTGAACAGCAATATTTCATGCAGAAAGCTAATAAAATAAATGTCCTCCTACATAACTATAAATAAAATTATTTCATAGACTAACAAGTATCAATGAGATACACTGAAATGAAAAACTACAACAAAAAACAAGTACAGCTAGCTAAATACATGTTTCAAAAGAATAAACAAAACCCCAAAATCCAACAATATCAACAAGGATAAAAATAAAAAATAATTTGGTACCACAAAGCTGTAGCCTAATTTTACAAAGGCCCTAAAATTTTTCACAAACCAGCTGAAACATAAAGAAAGTTTAGTTCTCAGCTGAAGGAAACAAAATAGTTTTGGATGATAAATTTGGAAGCATACTCTGAACATAAAATATTTTGAAACATTACCTAGATACAAAATACATATAGATAAAGCAAAAGAGACAAGAGCATACATCTCATTCTTCCCCATAAAATGAATGATCAAAACTTGAGAAGAACTCCACGAGAAATCCCAGAAACTACAAGAAAAAAATGCAACTCCGCTTAAGTTTGACAAAGAGAAGTTTAATGCAAGGGAGATGATTAATTATAACAGGATCACGTGTTATTTAAATGGAAGTTGGAGATGCCGTTTCGGTTTGAACTGTAATCAACTATGTACTTTAACTGAATCACTAAAACATAGACATTACATATATATTATAATACATCTATATATATATAATGCATAACTTCCAACTCAGTGGCCAGGAAAAGGGGAAAATAAAGAAAACTTAATCCAAAAGGATGGAAAACAGGGAGGAAACTTGAAAGATCTAGATTAATTAGAAAGCACAAAATAAGAAGATAGGAAAAAACATATCATTTATACATTTATATCAGAAGTCACAATAAATGGAGGCTCAGCAATGAAACCACAAGATATCAGCTCAGAATTTTAAAAGATCCCATTATACATAATTTATAAGAAATAAACCTAAAACACAAGAACAAAGAAAAGTTAAAATTAATGGAGACATGACAACACAAAACCAAATGAAGAGTCATGCAACTATATTAATATCAGACAAAACGGACTTAAAGGCAAAAACCATTGTTGAAAATAAAAATGGTTACTACCTACTGAATAATAGTTTTTGAAAAGCTATTAAAATATTAAACTAAAAAGACCATTTTAAATATATTAAAAGTCAGAATTATAAGAAGCTGACAAATTCATAATGATAGCAGGAGAATTTAACACATTTTTCTTAGTAACTGGCAAAGCAGACATTTTCGTAAACATACAGATTGAACAGACAGATACAAAAAACTGAGACAAGTAATTGCAAGGTGCACATTCTACCCAGGGTGTACAATGAACCACAAAAAATAACTAACTACCAGCCCAGAAAGCAAATCCCAGTAAATGCCAAAGAAGCAGTATCATACATATCATATTTTCTGACATCAATTTTAACAAACAGATAACAAGAAAAACTTTACCCACATTTGGAAATTCTAAAACAAAGTTCCAAGAATCTCTAAAAAAAAAATCACAATGGAAATTAGAAAAGAAGAAAAAATAAATAGAACCTGGTGTTTTTTGGGGAGAAAAAAAAGCAACAGAAAAATCTCTGGAATGATTAATTTTAAAAAAGAAATGAAGTATAAATGTCATGCAGACTGATTAGCATAAAAATATTAATACCAATATATCAACAAATCTGAAAGATTAAGACAAAATTAACTTTAAAAGAAGTAGAGCTAGTAAGAAGTGCTTGGATTCGGTATACATGTGAAGGCACAGCCAACAAGGAATTAGAATTAGAAGTATCGATTATGACCCCCAAATTTTTAGTATTATTCCTTTAATAAGAAAGAGAAGGTCTGGCAAAGAAACACGAGTTATATTAAATTTAAGATGCTTATGAGACAACAAAAAAGATGTCAAACAGGCAACTGGATACATGAGCCTGGAGATAAGAGGAGAGGTCCCGGATGGGAACACAAATTTGGGAGTCCTCAATGCACGGCAAATGTCCATCAATAGAACTCAAGTCCTCCAGGAGTCTACCCATTTTTAAACCACCTCTGCTTTAAGACCAAAATCCCTCACATTTATATTACCAAGATGGACTGTGCCTGACAGTGTTGCTATTGAACACATATTTTATATATCTATGGGCATGCTATCAGCTATAGATAGACCACTAGAAATATGAGACTAAAAAAATGAGCTATCAGTGGTATCATTAACTTTTGGTGTTATTATAAAATGAGGTCTATATGACACAGCTGACATCATAATCACATGTACTGGTGTATTGTTAGAAAGTAACAAAGAGATAAAGGAAACTTGAATTACATGAAAACAGCCATGATCCAGTATACCTGGAGATGGACTAAGTCCCTAGTGACAGTTCAGAAAAAGTTACTTTATACACATATACTCTCCTCTTTCCAAAATGATTCACGGAACTCAATTTTTACTTTTAATAATGACTGAAACCTCAAAAAATGATTTGTGGAGAATTCCCTCCCTCACCCACCCCCAACACTTTTCCATTGACAGCACTATGCCTAACCAGGCAGATTCTGAGAATTGAGGGCTAATGAGTCTCTGAGGAAAACACTGGGTAGAATACGGCCTCTTCCCCACCCTGAACTGAGCAAATAACACTGGACACCAAACAGAGGATCCTATGGCAAAGACCAGGACTTGGCCTATGGAGATGAACCCAAGAGGAAGCTTTGTCTTTTTGAAAGAAGTTACGGACAAATGAGCTAACACTTCCCTCGTCTTCAAACTAGGGAAAAGGTGGAATACAAAGGCTTTCTTCAGTGTCTTACATTGAAGGGCCAACAGCTTGCCCTTAACATCACAGAAAATGATTTATTTTCCTTCTAATCATCTGCAGGTTTATCGCCATTAGGAATATTTCAGTAACCAGACTGGAGGCCAAATGAGCCACAAGGGAAAAGATAACCATGTATCTAGGAAGCCACAGCATTTAAAAGGAAAATGAGGATAAACACTGAGGACACAGGTGCAATAGAACAGAATTGAAGGAAGCAGTAAATGCCTTAAAAAGGGGGGTGGGGGGATAGCAAGCAGACACCTGAGATCCAAATGCAACAAACACACACACACACAAAAAAAACACTTTTTGTGGCTTAGAAACCTGATTTTCAAATTGAAAAATTCAATAGATGAATTAAAGAGGGAAATGGTCACTGACTCATTTTTGGTATAGAATATTAAATCCAGGAAATATGTCACATCGCAGAGCAGGAAAAATGAAATGGAACGCACACACACACAAAAGAGAACTAGAGGACAGATAAAAGACAAAATGAATATTCTAGAAGTAGGAAAAACAACAAATGGAAGGGTGACAAACAGCAACAACAAAAAATTTCACAAATTCTTTGATACTCCTTCGCTGCATGAGGTGGGGTTTGTTTTCCTCCTCGTGAGTGTAGGTTGCACACAGTGACTTGCTTTTAGGAATGGAGCATGCAAAGGGGAAAAGAGGGCACAGTGGAGAAACCTAGCAGACACCACTCTAAGTAATCAAAGTTAACATCACTAGTAAACAGTTACATATGATGAGAAAGACATTATCACTTCTGTGGTATTCTTCCCCATAATCCATAACCTCAATCTAATCATGAGAAAACATCAGCCAAACTGAAACTGAGGGACAACTTACAAAATATCTTACAAAATACAAAGTACCATTTAAAATGAGAAACAAGGAAAGATAGAGAAACCGTAATAGCCTGCATAGCTTGAAGGACACTAAGGAAACAAGACAGCTAAACGCAATCTTAGTGTCCAGATTGGATCTTAAAACAGAAAAGGACAGCAGTGAGAACACTGGGGAAATCTGGGAGAAGTCTGTAATTTACTTAATAGTATTGTACCAATGTTAATTTCTTAGTTTAGATAAGGTACTATGATTACGTACATGTTAATATGAGGGGCAACTGAATAAAGGATATATAGAAATTCCCAGTATTATCTTTAAAACATTTCTGTAAATATAAAATTATTTCAAAATAAAGTTTTTAAAAATCACCACTAAATTTAGAAAAATACAGCCTGCATACAACTCCCAAGTACCAAATATTACATGGTAGAAATATGAAATAAATATATTCTATAAGGTAGTGTTATTTTAATGGCTGCTCTGCTTCTCTTTATTGTTTATGAAGGTAAAAGTGTTAAATTTCACCCAAAAGTTAAAAACAAGGAATATATCAAGACTATTAATATATTTTTAAAGTATGAAAAAGCAGTGTGCATGTTTCAAGAAAAGACAAGGTTTACAGGTGAACAATGAAGCTAAAACATCTAACAGATTCAATTCTTCAGAAAAATTAATGATTTACCAGGAATGAAATCTGCATAGGTGGCTGAAAGGTCTAGAAAAATTCACGCTAAAGAGTAGAACAGGGCAGTAACAGATAAAATTCAAGCTACTCGAAAGCCTGTGCATGTACAGTGCTATAATATTTTACTTAGAGATAAGCATCTGGCATGCACCGTGCCAACATTATGACAGACCCTTTTGCATTAAGAAAGCAAAAAACAAAAGTGTAATGGAAGCAGGTGGGAAGGGGGAGGAGGGAATGGCTAAACTCACACCTAATGGGTACAGTGCACACTATATATTACGGACACACATAACTTTGACTCAAACTGTACAAAAGCAATTCATGTAACCAAAACATTTATACCCTGGTAATATTCTGAAATTAAAAAAAATAATAAAGGACACAAGTCAATTCTGCACTGTAAAACAAATTCAAAACCATAGTCATCAGGGAAAAGGACAATGATTATGCTTTGGGAATGGAGAGATTCTGCTTTTGGAAATCAACTCTCACATTTTTTAAATTTAAGTTTCCATTTTAATGAGGCTCTAACACTCTTGATCATCTCTGCATGATCACACTATAATATAGAACTACTTTAAAAGGTTCCAGTATCCAAGTTTGTATTTATAAAATACGTATTTTAGGTTTGAGAAAATTAATTAATGCAGTCTAATATATATTAATATTCATTTATGGCAAGCAAAGATCGAATAAACTCAAAGTACTATAAAAAAAAAAGGAACAGTTAAGAAGTTCAAATAGAAAAAAATGGTGTAGAACAGAAATAACGTTTAGGTGGTTCAAGGAGACTAGGGGCATGGCTGCATGACTCAGAACTAATTTCATGTTCTGAGCTGTGATTTAGGTCAGCGAAACAATACCACTCATCACATAATTTTTTATTTATGTTCAGTTTTATTTTGTTTCTATAGTTTTTACTTAATTTCCTATTTAAGTAATACCATATTAAAAATAAAATGGCAAGAAAAACATAAAGATCAAAAAGAAACAGAATGGTCTCAATTTGTAGACTACATGATTGTTAGAAAATCATAAAGATCTATTACTAAAACTACTAGACAAAGTGAATTTAGCAATGTCACTGGATACAAGGACATAGCAAACAATTAGAAAATAAAAACTGAAAACGTAATTTTATTTACAAAAGCATCAAAAAGTGTAAAATACTTAGAAATAAATTTAACAAAAGATATGCAGGCCCTCAACACTGAAAACTACAAAATTCTCCTGAGAGGAAATACATGTTTGTCTCTCCAAGCAAACTGAGTTCTACAGAATAAGGAGTATTTATCTTTGGTGGCTTACTGGTAGGTTAACGTTTAATATTTATCCATTGAATGAGTCAGGGAACACAGTTAAGAAAAGAACCTGGAGGATCCAAATATATGATGATAGAAGTGGACTGCTAATAGAAATCTCAAGAAAAAAGACCTGGTAATAGCAGCTTTTCAAGCCAAGCAAAGGAATCCATATGCAATTCTATTTTGGATGTCAGATTTTGGAGTCTTTATGACAAAATAAAAATAATTACTATATTATATAGACTGTCTTTCACAAGTAAAACTATTCACTAGTAGCTTTTTTGTAGCCTAGGATTTCATAATGCTTTTTTCCGTTTTCTCATCTTATTTCGAATGCAACAGAAAGCACATCAATATTGAGTATGTCAAATGTGTAAGATGCTAGAGTTTAAACAGTTTTCAATAAATTCAAAGTTTTCTGCCAAGAGGCAGTGAAGTCAATTTCACTCAGAAATTAGGGTGCAACATAGTAAAGTTCAGTGGGGATTTTCTACAATGAAGAGATTAACTCAACATCTGATAAATGATATCTATCTAGCTAGAGACCACATAAAAAGCAGAGGTTTATGCATATAATGTTACTCGTACTAACAAAATGAAAAAATAGTGAAATAAATGTTTTACTATCGTTCACATTTCACATGTAATTGAAAAAATAATACATATCTTTATATAAACACATATAACAGCTATTTCTAAATTGACACTTCAACATACCTTTCATTTGTACATAACTTCCCTGCTTAAAAACTTTTAAAGGCTGGGCATATGGCTCGCCCCTCTAATCCTAGCACACTGGGAGGTCAAGGTGGGAGGATCGCTTGAGCTCAGGACCAGCCTGAGTTTGAGACTAGCCTGAGCAAGAGCAAGACCCCGTCTCTATTAAAAATAGAAAAATTAGCCAGGTGTGGTGGTGTGCGCCTGTAGTGCCAGCGACTCGGGAGGCTGAGGCAGGAAGATCGCTTCAGCCCAGGAGTTTGAGGTTGCAATGAGCTATGACGATGCCCATGCACTTTAGCTGGGGTGACAGAGCGAGACTCTGTCTCAAAAAAAAAAAAAAAAAAAAAAAAACACCTTTTAAAATTACTCCTCAAAACTACCAGACTTTAGCTTCATGACAGGAATTTTCTTAATGAGCTCTATCCCTTAATGTCTAACACATGGTAGCTTGTTCAAAAATGCCTCCTCAATAAAGATTTCTTCAACTCACAATTTATCTTTCCAAGTTTCTCTCTTTTTCTGTACTGCCCCAACCCCTGCCAGTTTTATCTCTTTTAGATGACTTCAACACATCACAATACCCTATGCTCTAAATGCCTTTCTTGACTTTATCTTAAAATCCTACCATATCATTCAAGGCCTAGCTCAAAAATCCACCTTGACTTCTTGATACTCCCAATCAAAATAATTTTCACTAGATATAAGATGAAATTTTTAAAATTAAGACCTTAATCTATTTTTTTATTTACAAATAAAAATTTAAAGATCTGATAATCATAAAAATATTGCCCAGAGCACCACAAATTCAAATCAGGAACCATGATTTGATACTACCACATGGTCCATCAGTGAAAAGGTTTAAAAGTAATTGTGGCAGGCAGTTTCGGACAGGCTCCCTATGATCTCTGCACCCTGGTATTCAAACCCATGTATATTCCCTTCTGAGTGTGGGCTGGACCTAATGAATGACTTGCTTCTCTAATCAACAGAATTGGGCAGAGATGACAGGATGTCACTTCTGTGATTAAGTTAGAAAAGACTGTGACTTCTGTCCTGCTAGCTATTGCCTCCTCAGTTCGCTCATTTTGACGAAGCCAGCCTCCTTGTGAGAAAGGCCCATAAGCAGGCAACAGTGCGAACACAGCCTCTGGCCAACAGCCAACAGGAACTTAAGCTCTCAGTCCAACAACCCCTGAGGAACTGAATTCTGCCAAAAACCACATAAGTCTGGTTTAAGTCTCAGATGAGAGCCCTGGCCCAGCCTTGGCTGCAGTCTTGTGGGATACCCTAAAGCTAAGGACCCAGCCAAGCTTTGCCCAAATTCTTGACATACAGAAACTGTAAATTGTGTGTTTAAGCCACTGAGTTTTGGAGAAATTTGTTAGGCAACAATAGGAAATACAATTCGCAACAGCACTATCTATTCATTTGACCCATCAGTAGCAAAGCCCCGAGTACATAATATTAGCATAAATCCAGAACTGTCAGGGAAAAGAGCCATGGCATCTTTCCCTATCTTCAACAATATTCATTTTATGAGTAGGGTAAAATACACAAGAGATATCTATATAGATGAAAAAATGTTTAAGCCATTCCAAGGAACAGGTAAGCTCAGTTAAGTGCCTCAATTTACACTTACTGAAGAATCAACCTTACCTTCAATAGCTACTGCTCTCTTTTCACGAAAAAAATATTTTCTTTTCTTGGACACATGTATTCTAAATTAAGAAACTGCATGTCATGTTTAAAATAAACTATTAAAGAGGAATAATTCAATATTTAAATTAATATTTTCTGAAACTTAAGATATTTCATATCCACATAAAGTTAAGTATGTATGTTTCTTAAGTCATTGTGTATTTACTGAAGAAAAAGTTAAAAAACAGTTGACCCTTTAACAACACAGGCCTGAACTGTGGAAGTCCACTTATACACAGATTTTTTTCAACCAAACTCGGATCAAAACTACAGTATTCAAGGGATATGAAACCCACGTAATACAGAGACTGTGGGACTTCGCTGTGTGTGGATTTTGGTATACATGGTGGTCCTGGAATTCCCCACATATACTAAAAAACAACTTATTGAAATTCTGTTCAATTTAATGATGAGTGTTCACAATTACATTATTAAAAATAAGGATACAACTGCCAGAAAAATGCTTACTGCTGTCATAGACATAATTATGGCTTAAGTAATTTCTTGTATGTTAACGCAAACTTGAGTACTTAAGACAGACCTAACATTACCTCATCTTAAAATCAAAGTTGTTCCAAATATGAAAAAAATATATTAATACCAGGCACTAAATCTTAAGTCTTCAGAAATACCCAACTATATAATAGCATACATGACTGATATACATAGAAGATTCTAGAAAGCAATTTGTGTTTAATAGGGATTTTATTACAATTATACCTTGGTTATTTCTGCACAAACTGCAGGGCTCCATCTCTTTCTAGAGAATAGGTAGCCATTGTGCCTAGCCTTAAGGCACTATTCTTTAACGTATCATCTTTAAACAATTAATTATGTTACCTTTAGAAAGATAAGAAAGAAAATAAGTGATTTACCCTTCCTGAAACCTTTCCTTCCTATTCCATCTTGTATCATTCTGTTCTAAACAGAAGTAAATCTTGTATATCCTATTGTCCATTTCTACAAATGGAAAAAACCAATAGACAGCATTTGTTATATACCTTGAATGATCCCATAAATAGTACAAAAGAACAAAAAACTCTATGGCGTTCATTTTGCAAAAGGAAATATAGTAAGATTCTCCAAAGCGTTTATTCATTTAACAAACATCTACTTCAAACCTACTATGTGCCATGCATTTTTCTAGGTGCTAAGGATTCAGCAGAGAGCAAAGCCAGTCCTGCTCTTTCAGAGTTTATGTTCCAAAACTATCTAGAATTTTTTTTAGCTTCCTTCATTTCTTCAAGGCCAGTAGTTCCCAACCATTTCATTTCTCAGACTTAAAGGACCACAATGCCCACTGGCAGACAGGGTGAGATGCCAGAAGTCCTCAGATGCACTGTAAACAATGAAGACCTTGCAGATTCAAATGCACATAGGGTCTCTATTTTCAGATGTATTTGTTCTAATACAACCAGGTGTTATCTTTCTTGAATTCCTTTTACATTCTCCTGAAATATGTCAAGTAACTTTCATGAAGGATATGTAGCCAAGTTCTTGTAAACCTGAATTTATTTTGTTCCCTCACCCTGCACCCCACTTCACTGATACAATTATACATTCATCTTTACAGGTGTAATTCTATGCCCAACTCCCTTCCAACCTGAAATAAAATTTTACATTGAATATCCAGGGTTGGAGATGAGAAAAATCCTAATGACAGTCTCATTCTCCTTCCTTTGTAGGTAATTTGGTTTTTGCTCAGGAAGCTTTTAAGATTTTCTCTTTATCCTTTTTTTTTCTTTTTAGTTTTAAACTAACTCCTGGTCACTCAGTAAGCTCCTTCCATCTGAAAACATGTATCTTTTGGCTCTGAAATTTTTTCTTTAATCATTCTTCCGTGTGTTTTTTCCTGTACTCTTTTAATGATCTTTATAGAGATACTGGACCACCTCCCTTTCTACTACATGTTTCACCTTTTATATTTTCGTCTCTATTGCTCCACATTTGTAAATTTTTCCTGATTTGAAATCCTGTATCGTCAACTAAATTTAAAACATGAGCATTTTATTAATCTACTTACAGATTTTGTATTTTGACAATCATGTCTCTAATTTCCAAGAACACTTGCTGGTTTGCTCTTTGTTGTACATAGGAATCCTTCTTAACAACAAAAATTACAATTTTATTTTATAATTTAAATTATCATTTGCCCCCTCAATTAGGCATTTCTTTTAATGGGTTTGGCTTGATCATTCTTATATCAAGCTTGATTTGATTTTACTAAAATATATCGAAACTATGTCTTCGCATCTAAGAACTATACAAATACTAACTGGCGTGGATTTCTCCTGCAGTTTGAAGTTTCATCAATATCCTTCACTCTAAAATAGAGGGCCTGACATTCCAAGTTTTATATAAACAGACAGGATATGTTAGGTTGGCTCCTCCACAGGAAGAGTCTTGTTGGCTGGCAAGGCAAGCAGGGGAACTTCCATTGCCAAAATAATCAGGTGGAAAAAAAAGTCAGTAAAAAATATCTAGCAATGACAAGCTATGGAATTAGCTTTTTAAAGTCCCTGTCTGTTACCATAAACAAACTCAAGACTTTAAAGAAAACATGAACACACAGAAGAAATGAAACCTACATTAATCACAGACAAATAAAAAATTTAGAACAATGAAACTTCTATTAAAAAAACAGGAAAAATTCCCCCAAAACTTGGAGAAGGCAAAAATTTGATGTCCGGTTAGCATAAGCCTTCAAAACTTGTTCTTATTATTCAAAATCGTTTTGACTAATCTAGGTCCTTCACCTGATCCTAGACTGGATACTCTACCAGAAGAAAGAAAAAAATACAGGACTCTGTGGATCAACTGACAGAACATTGCGGTTTTCTAAGAGAATATCCTTATCAGTAGTAAATATACACTATAGTTTTTTGAGGGAAAGAGCCATGATATATGGAACTTATTCTCAAGTGCTTCAAAAAGAACCATAAGACAAATGGGAAAGGATGTTAGTTACAGGTGAATCTGGATAAAAATTATATGTTTTACACATTATTCTTATTCTCCCAAATAAATTTAAAATTATTTCCAAAACAAAAAAGAGGAAGAAAAAAAGATTCACCCATACTGTTGCATGTAACTATTTTTCAATCATTCCCTGTGTTACTGCAGCACCAGTATTTGGCCATTTTTCTACTGATGACCCATTTGAATTGTTGCCATTTTTTTTTTACTATTGTTGATTGTGCTAATAATATTCTTACACATGTTTTCTGGGGTATTTGGTAAATTTCTATTAGGTATTTATCCCAGAAGAGAATTGGTGAATTATAAGGTATATGAATGTTAACCTTCGTAAGAAAATGCAAAATGAATATTCTCATTGCAGCCCTGACTTCTATTTCCCTGATTTTTTTAAATCATCAATGTATGCAGAAAAATATTTCCCTGATTTTTAATAAGGCTTTATATACTTATTAGCCATATGCGTTTCCTGTCTCATTAAATGCCTATCAATATCTTTTACCTATTTTTCTATTGGGTTATCTTTTTCTTAAATTGAGTCACAGTTCTTTATACAGCCTTGATACTAATCTTTAGTCAGTTATATTCAAATTTCTTTCAGTCTTTTCAAAAACATGTCTTCTTAAACTTTCTTCTGATGAAAGGATTTTAATCTAGTCAAATTTATCAACCTTTTATTTCACAATTAGTGCTGTTTGTGTCTTCTTTAATAAGATATTTGACTTTTACCCAAGGTCTGTAAGATGTGCACCTGGGAAAATATGACATCCACATACCAGAAGCCTTGAGAAATTTCAGCTAAACACAAGACAGATGGGTTCATATTAAAGAGGATACTAATAATGACTTGTAACTACTTTTACTAAAAAAAAAAATAAAGGTATAAGAAGTAAAGAAAATCCTTGCAAAACACTACTAATTTGTGCCCTTTCTGATGGAGCCGCTGAGGACTGAGAATAGACAGTGTATATCCTTCATCACTGGGATGCCAAGAGTATCTGAAAGCAGTTATGCTAACAAGCCCAAATGCAAGCATATCAGAGAGAAAATCCACAAACGAAGGTCTACAAATTCTGCCTGGACAAGGGCTAACAGCATCAGCAAGAAACTGAGCAAAAACATGTGGTAACCTACATGCTAGTAAGTTAGTAAGCAAGGGACACTGGTTCCCGACACAGTGGGTTTAAACTCAAGGGAAAGTCAAATACCTAGCAGTATCCATTGTACTGCCTATCCCTTCTAAATTTCTACAGGCTGATTAATCATTTAAGTGGTAAAGTCAAATTACAGCATGATTTGCCCATCCCACAATTGTAATGGGAAGGGTACATGCAACTAACACCAGGAATTAAAGAAAGGGGGGTGGGGGAAGTACCTACTTTGAAGCAAATACCTGGCTTGGATGATCCTTTTCCTGGTTCAATAACTGAACAGAAAAAAAGCCCAAAAAGTCTTGAGGCTTTCCCCCATCACCCCACAAAAGAGGAGATAACAAAACTAGAGTCCAGATCAGCAGCTGCAGGCATGGGAGAAGAATGTGAATACAAAAGACTAGTATAAGGGACGTTCGGGGGATTATGAAAGTGTTCTGTATCCTAGCTGAGGTGGTGATTATACAAATCTACAAGTGTTAAAATTCATAGAGCTAAACACCCATTCAAAAAAAATGAATTTTACTATATGATTTTTCAAAAAAATCTTTTAAGGATGTGTATACATTTACATGAGTTTTATTTGCATTCCGCCAAAAATGTAAACAATTATCCTTCAAAGGATGAATGGAATAAATACGCTATGGTATATCCATATGATGGAATATTACATAAATGGAATTTAAAAAAGGAACATAGAATTGATACATATTACATCATAGATGAATGGCTAATATATTATGCTGAGTAAAACAAGCTAGTATTAAAATATTATAAATTGTATAATACCATTTATATGATAATATGGAAAACACCTTATAGGGACAAAGAATACATCAGTGGTTCAACAATTGGGTGGGACTTGACTATAAAGGGGCAGGTCAAGGAAATTTACAATTTTACTATATGCAAATTTTTAAAAAGAAATGAAAATATAAAAGAAGTTTCTAAAAATGACATTACAGAAAGCAGATGTAAGCTTTAAATACAGTTATCTTCATGTTCAATAAAATCAAGATGAACCTTGGCTCAAGGGCTTCAGTTAAGAAAACAGTTGTAAAAGAGAGCTGAATGTGATAATGTAAGCAAACTAATACTAATACTGATCACTGAAGAACACCTCGCAAATCACAGAATAAACACAAAGCAAATCAAATGGACATGGAAATTCAAATTCTCCAAATAAAGAAAATAATAACCAGTGGCACTCAAGGACAAAGATTCAACATATTTATTGACATTACTAGAAAAGAGAAAATAAAAATAAAAACTAGGCCTGTAGACTAAGGATTAAAGAAAATAATAAAAACTCAGTGTACGCATTTTACATATACATTCATATTGCAAAAAGAAAGAAAAATCTTTTTTGCACACAGTCAAAAATAGCTATTTACAAACAGAAAATTCAGGCTAGCTTCGGACTCTTCCGTAACATAAAACCATGAAACTATTAAGCAAAGCCTATAATACTGAGCGAAAAGTGACCCAAGTGACCCAAGAATTCTATACTGCATTAAACTGTTGTTCACGTATTCTGGCCAAAGAAAGGCATTTTATAAATCTGGAAGAGCTTACAAATGTATTACTATATTACTTGATCTAAAAATAACAAAATAAGATTCAAAATAAAGCTGTCAAAGGTGGGTTAGATATTTAAATAACTGGCGGCAAACAATGAAACAATACAAATATAAAATTAAAGTTTAAATCACTGTTGTGCATGTGGCTACAGTATGTCATAATACGGCTATAATCTATAACTGTCACAGAAAACTTCTGCGACAACTATAAATTATTAAAATAATAAAAATGATAAAACTAGGGGTTGGTGGATGGGAAAAAAAACTGGGACTAAATTTTCAGACTGAGTATGACAGGAAAGTAAGAAGACATACAAAGGTGACTGTCTCCTTAGTCGTGGGAGACAAGTATTGATAACCATTCCTTCCATCTTTGGGGGGGGGGGGGGTCAGCCCAACCCACTTCCATGCAATCAACTGTTTAACACATTGACTGCCACACCAAAAAAAAATTTTTTTACTTGGGGCCGCAGTGCTTTATTAGGAAAATAGAATAAAAACTTCAAAAACAAAAGGATCCTTTCTAATTTAATGAAAAATTTGTTATTTCTTATTGTTTTCTGTGCGTGAGTTATATGCATCTTGAAAAACAGTTCTTGCGGCTCCCAAGGTGACGAGATGTGTGAGTTATGAGATGTGTGAGTTACGTATGCTACACAAGGCCCTGGGCTCAAAACTGGCGTGACTTAAATACAACTCAGATGGCAGTTAATGTGTTAAGAACAGAAAGCCCCCAAATCTTTGAGTCTCACATACAATTTCCCAAAGAGATTTCGCTGTCTATATATTTCTCAAAGATATCTTAAAACAAGCACATCCCAAAAATGAAATATTTACTTGCATCCCACAAGTGGGAGAAAGCTAAATTACATTCAGCAATCCACTTGGAAGGTTCAGCAGACCCTTAAATAGCCATTTGTATTACTCAAAGCAAAGTTTCTAACAATTCATAACAATAACAATCACTAGCACCAGAATCACCTAGAATGCTTGTTAAAAATGTATACCAGGCTGGGCACAGTGGCTCAAGCCTATAATCCAAGTACTTTGGGAGGCAGGAGGATTGCCTGAGGTCAAGAGTTCACGACCAGCCTGAGGAAGAGCCAGACCCTCTCTGCAAAAAATAGAAAAATCAGCTGAGGATGGTGGTGCCCCCTGTTCTTTCAGCTATTCAAGAAGCTGAGGCAGGAGAATTGTCTCAGTCCAGGAGTTGAGATTGCAGTGCAAAACAAAACAAAAAATTTTGTTTGGTTTGGTTTGGTAAGTGACCACTAGGGTCCTTACTAGGGGGCAGGTCTCAAGAATCTGCATTTTTAAGAAGAACCCCAACTGATATGTATGTGCCCCAAGGTTTGCAAAGCACTGCTAGGATCATTATTTCAACATCATTCACTGAAGAATGTTAGTTGCGGCAGTTTCCTCTGCTGCACACAATCAAGAAACCACAAGATATTTAAGTTCACACACAGCAACGAATGACTGACATCTTCTTATATAGAGAGTTAAATTAAGTTTCCACTTTTATTTTAATTTCTACGTAGATCTTACCATAGTAACAAACATTATTTACTGGAGGAACTTCTAGCTTTACCCCTGCTTCTTTTCAAAACAAATTTAAATGTTTTGCCTATGAAAAAATCCATCCATTCTCTCTTTCCGCCTAAAAATAGGACCCTGAGTTTATGTTGTAGTCTGGAACAGAAAACATCCCCCTGTCTGCCTTACCTTGTGATCAAATGCTGGCCAACGTGATGCAAGCATAAACAGCGTGTGTAATTTCAGGAAAGTTTCCCTGAGTCTCACAGAGGATAAATAACAGAATTAGAAACCAAATTCTGCAGTCTAATTCTAAAGCCTATGTCTTCTCAACTCTAAGCTGCCTTCCAAAAGTCAAATCCTCACTATATTTTCGTACAAATGCTTTAAGTATATAAATTATGAAAATACTTCAGGAGTTTTATGTTTAAATCTATTTTATTTCTCATAAACACAAAATAAATACTAGTAAAACATTTATTTAAAAGTTGTTTCAAACTCCCAAACACATTTTCTCATAAAATTAATATGATTTATAAGATTAATAATTAGAGCCCCTGGCCAGTCCATAAAAGTCTGCTTATTAAAAATGCCAACTCATTCAGCTTTGATCAACACTGAGACTCAATGACCTTTTATCACCTGAAGGGTATGAAGAATGGGCAAGATGCAAATTCAGTGTAGGGTTACCCTTGGGAAGGAAAGAAGAAACAATTCACACTGGGCACACACAAACCCTTTCAAAAGTTGTTTGCAGAGTTCTGTTTCTTACGCTAAGTAGTCAGTTTCCTTCAGAATAAAGTTCTTAAATACAGAATGTAACATTAAAAGGCATTAAAGAATACTCATCCATACACCCCACCAGCAATACAAAGACCCCCCCCCAACACACACACACAGTTACTGTATTCTTACCCTACGCATGGCTTCCTCCTCTTCTTGACGCTTTTCATAATGTGCAAAGTCATCAAAGATTGAGGTGGTATGCTTGAAAGTAGCAATTATTTTAAGCACTTGCTTAGCTTTTTCTAGGGGTACCTCTTGAGTGTCCCTTGAATTGGTAACTGGTTTGTTGTCATTATTTTCTAAGCGAATATGCCGTAATTGGTTATTGGGAACATCTTTGACAAAGATCCATTTAACTTCAAATTTGCCCTTCCACTTATCCTGAGACCAGACACCAGCATATGCATTATAGTCCACAACAGACTTCATTTCAGCCACTCCACAAAAATGTCCACTGCCATTCACACTGAAGAGTAAATAGAGTGGGCCTTTCCCATTCAGGGATCGGTAAGCTGCATCCAAACGCTTATTACCATGCTCAGTACTACACCAGATAGAGTATTTAATGGAACGATGTATGTCATCCTCAGAGTAGCTTTTAATTATAAACACACGTCCATTCTTCAGGTTCCAGTCAAAGTCTTTGGGATTATAGTTGTTTATGGCCTTTAGCTTTTCCAGCACTGGATGCACTTCTACACTAGACGGTGAAGCGCTGACGGGTACAACACCTAAACCAAAGTTTTCACTGCCCGCTCCATTGTTCTGGTTGAAGCCTGCTCCCCTGTTCCGAGGAGCTACCCAGCGATTCTGCAGCTGCTGCTGTTGAGGCTGCACTTGGTGAGGCTGGGCCTGTGGCTGAGGTCCTTGTTGCTGCTGTGGTTGTGGTGGCTGAGGCTGCTGTTGAGGCAGTTGGCTTTGCACCAATGGTGGTGGTTGAATTAATGGCTGAGGCTGCTGGATTATAGTTTGAGGAGGCAGAACTGGTTGGGTTGGTGGAGCCTTTACCACTGACCCCTTTTCATCCCAAGTTCCAATATTCATATTGTGTTTTATAGGAGGTGGCGGCACAGCAGAACCCCCAATTCCTACATTGCCCTTGGGTTTAAGTTTCGGTTGAGGTTTGGCAGGCTTTCTGGCAATGGCAGCCCAGGAGGTTGGTTTAGGTGCTGCACTGCTAACTGGGGGCACATTATTGGTTGCAATGCTAGTCATACCACTGCTGCTCAAGGCTGTACCTACAGTTTTTGTCACTGCAGCTGTCAGGTCACCACCAATTTTCAGTCCAGTCATGCCTTGCTCAATACTGCTAATGCCAGGCACCTTACTCAAAGTATCATTGCCAAATCCAGCCTGTCCATCAGTAATAGCTCTCCCAAGAGAACTAGGTGGATAGCCATAACTGCTACTATAAGCAGAACTTTGTGTTGATTGTCCCTGAGATCCACTTGTCCCCCATGTAGAGAAATCAGCATTACCAGGAAAAAAGTTAAATCCATGTTGACCAAGAAATGGAGGGGTATTTCCTAATGCCCCAGGTTGACTAAACACACCATCTGGTATATAATGATGTTCTCCATTACTCATTTGTCCATAGGTTGTCAGATATGGCATAGGCTGGTCTCCAGCCGTGGACCATGCTGCTTCCCCAAGAGAATATGGAAATCCAATGGATGGAGCATAGTAACTAGGCATGTATGGATCGGACATTGGTGGATAGCTGTTACTCTGCAAAACAAAATACCAAAATCAGTAGCGAAATGTCCTCTTAACAAGAGGCAAAAAAAAAAAAAAAAAAAGACATTTGAAAGATTAAAATGGGATGTTTTTAAATACATGAAAAACAAAGATGTATCTATTCTAGACAAACAAAATTAAAATTTTAAATCCAGTTTTATCAACAGAAAGATTTGCTAATGAGTATTCATATTTGAAAATATTTGTTATACAATTACTTACAGGGCTTTTTTTCTGGTGTGGGGGGAAGCGGGGGTGGAATAAGGATTTTTTTGAAGAGCCAGATCCTCCAGCACAATTTAAAAATACCAGAAATTTCTACAGAAAGCTGATTTGTAAACTTTGCAGACATAAAATTATCATTTACAGCCAGGTGTATTTTTAATCAATTGTAGTATTCAAAAATTTACGTGCAAGGATTAAACCTGGAAACTATTGTCAAATGACAGAAGAATTAAATTACAGTTTATCTCTATGATGGAATCTCGTTCAGCCATTTAATTCTGTACATTCATTAAGAAAAAAATGAAGAAATGATCACATTCTGAGAAGAAAAAAAAAGATTGAAGATTATGCCTACAGAATGACTCAAATTAGTTTTGTTTTGCTTTGCCTTTGTTCATTTTGAAAAAGAAAACAAAAAATCCTTATCACGGTTTCTTAATGGTGAGATAACAAACGCCCTGTCTTTATACGTTTTATACGTGCCTCTATTTTCCAAATTTTACACAATAAACTTACCACTTCCCAGATTAGAATTTTTAAAAATTTATAAATAGTGAGTTTATGTAATTTGTTCCAGTAGTATTATATCAACTTTTGTTTTGAATAATATATTAAGTAATAATTGTTTAGTGATTTTTCAAAAATCAAGGCACCAAATTCTATTAAAGAAAAACCTAACATTTGTTATTAGCCAATTTTTTTTTTTTTAAAAAAAGGATTTTAAGGATTTCCTTTGAAAATAAGTTTCTTATGCAAAAAAAAAAAAAAAAAAATAAGTTTTTTATGTCAAAAAGAAGCCTGATGCTAGATTTTCAATCTTTGACTTGGGTGTGATTTTAAAGCTCTGGATAGATCTTTAGAATTTGTAGGATTACGTATTTCTGTTGTTTTTATTTACATTATTTTTTATTATTGTATTGTTATCTTTCTCCCCAAATATAGTCGGCCTTCCATATCCATGGGTACCACATCTGTGGATTCAACCAATTGCAAAACAAACATACTTAGGAGAAAAAAAATGAATGGTTAACGGCACAGGCTATTTCTGGTCATTATCTCCCAAACAATACAGTATACTGGAGGATGTGCATAGATTATATGCAAATACTCCACCATTTTACGTAAGGGTCACTTGAGCTTCTGCAGATTTTGGTATCCAAGTGGGGGTCCTAGAACCAATCCCCCATAGATACCGAGGGCCAACTGCTATCTTTCTTCACAGTTGGTTGAAACCACAGATACAGATCCCACAGATATTGGGGTGGGGGGGCTGACTATACTCGAAACTGGAAAATATGTGTTACAATTTATTAATTTAGTTGAACACCATTTATCGGTGAGATTGGATAATTATCTATAATTGAAAATATATTCAAAGAACATTCACAATATTAGCATGAAAGAAATTAACAGAATTTGTGAAACCACCATAGCAGCAGCATCACTGCAGAAACCAATGTTGGAAACGTTGACTGCTATATTTAAATATACCTACAAAGAAAATCCGGAGGGAAGCTCAAATACGACAATGGTATTTAAAGAAAATACTACGAAGAACTTAATAATGAGTAAATCTTAGAAGCCATGAAGATGATGCATACACACGTATAATTCAATCACTAAAATAACTGCTAAGAATAAAAATACTCATAGTTCTTCATACTGACAAGAAACTGTGATATAAAACTCTAAAAAGAAGTATAATGAAAAGGAACAGATGTTCAGCCAGTACAAATATATATAACATATATAACGATTAAAAGATAAAATTGTCTTTACCCCTTTCTAAATAGTTACTTAAGCATATCCTTTTATTTATAATTTTACTATTTATTTCAACCACTTACCAAATGCCTACACTGTAAAAAACATAGATATAAGATACTCATTCTAAAAGAAAACCTACAGTTCAGTGGAAAAGACAAAATACACAGGAAGAGAATAAATTCCACATGGGGAAGAATAGGAGAGCTGGGCTGAACACAGAGGTAATCGGTTTCAACGTTTTAATTTTGAATGCTGGCACTGAAATCTGGACTCAGTAAATCTTTATTTGGATATGGGAGTGAAAAAGCAGACCAAGCAGAAAGTTTTTGTTTTTCTGAGTATTAACAAAATTATACTCATAATTTAATATTCTTATTTCACCATGACAAATGCTGAATTCTACATAACAGTTACCATCAAGTTCTTAATTTGTCTATATCTATAGTGTAATCCAAGCGTCAGCAAACTAAAGGGCCAAAGGGTAAGTTTTTAAGTTTTGCAAGCTATGCCTAATCTCTGGTCTCTGTCACATATTTAGGGTTTTTGCCCCCATCGCCAATAACTCTTTTGTAAATTGAAGGTTTTCTCAAAAAACAACAGGCCATGGCCCCTGGGTCACAGTTTACCAATCTAGGTTTAACTGGTTACCTAATCTGGGCCAATTCCTAAAAACAGGAAACTCCCTACTGAGTACGTTAGCCAGTGGTTGTAATCCCAGTGACTTGGGAGGCTGAGGCAGGAGGATTGCTTGAGGCCAGGAGTTCAAGACCAGCCTGACCAACATAGTGAGACCCTGTCTCTAAAATGAAAAATCAAAAAAATTAGCCGGCATAGTGGTATATGCCTATAGTACCAGCTACTTGGGAAGCTGAGGAAGATCACTTGAGGCCAAGAGTTCAAAGCTGCAGTGAGCTATGATCCTGCCAACACACTCCAGCCTGAGTGACAGAGCAAGACCCCATCTCTCAAAAAAAAGAAAGAAAATCCCCACAGCTATATATACTATTAGATTAATGGGGAACAACTTTTTCTCAATTCTGTCACACCTACGGCAAAAACAGGTCCAAACTTTCCTGAGTGTGCAGGTCATGATTTTGACTACTTCACCCCTAAATTAGTGATTTTGTCAAAATAATAGTTTAATTTACTTTAAAATGTGCTCCAATAGCTACAATTGCCTCCCAGTTTCGGCTAATAAAGCAGAGATGCACTGGGGTCCTTATCTGATTACAGAGATGTTCTGAGTGTTATTACCACCTCAAATACATTGTAGAAATGGGCTACCTTCTCCTATTTATCCAACAATCTAACCATTTATTTCCCAATTCTTTCAGCAAAGATTTTCAAGGACACTATTTTCCTTAGTTCTATTAAAGTAACTTAAGCAGATTCCTTTCTAAAGTAAGGCTTTAGTTTCAGTTCTAGTAAAAACCGACTTGCAGGAGAAGTTGAAAAGTAAGGTATGATCAACCATTACAGCTCTTTTAGAATTTGTCTAGCAGGTTTTAGGTTCTTCACTGGAAACTACCCCCCAACACACACACACACACACACACACACACACACACACACACACACACACAAAAATAATGATCAACTAATTCTGAATTAGTACACTTTCAAATGTAATTTTTGGTATTAAGTGTAAATTAATGTATGTTTTGCTAATGTAAGATAAATGTTTAATTGCTAACTAAGTAGAATATCAATTAGAGGAATGTATCCTGGCAGTGAAGAGGAATAAAATTTCTACTCACTGAAGATGGAAAACAATAATGCAAAACTTGCTTTTTACCATTTCATCTCAAACAAAACTGATTATAATAAGTGTAATCAACTCAACAATTTATGTCCAGTGTCTTTAAACTAGTGAATCTATTCATAATTTGAAAATTGTTCGGTAACAATGAAATTTTACTATGTTCTTTTTTTTTTTTTTTTTTTTGAGACAGAGTCTCCCTGTGTTGCCCGGGCTAGAGTGCCGTGGCGTCAGCCTAGCTCACAGCAACCTCAAACTCCTGGGCTCGAGCAATCCTTCTGCCTCAGCCTCCCAAGTAGCTGGGACTACAGGCATGCGCCACTATGCCCGGCTAATTTTTTCTATACATTTTTAGTTGTCCGATTAATTCCTTTCTATTTTTAGTAGAGACGGGGGTCTCGCTCTTGCTCAGGCTGGTCTCGAACTCCTGAGCTCAAACAATCCGCCCACCTCGGCCTCCCAGAGTGCTAGGATTACAGGCGTGAGCCACCGCGCCCGGCCCTTTACTATGTTCTTTAAAGATATGCTACCTTTACTGGGAGTCCCATGGTGTCAGCCTAGCTCACAGCAACCTCAAACTCCCGGACTCAAGTGATCCTCCTGCCTCAGCCTCCCCAGTTGCTGGGACTACAGGCACACACCATGACGCCTGGCTAATTTTTCTATTTTTAGTAGAGATGGGTCTCACTCTTGCTAAGGCTGGCCTCAAGCGATCCTCCTGCCTCCTCCTGCCTTGGCCTCCCAGAGTGCTAGGATTACAGGCATGAGCCACTGCACCCAGCCTGAATATCACACTAAAACAAATATTTTATAAATGTTTTTGCCCCAACATAAGGAATAATGATGCAATTGAAAAAAAAAACTCATTTTGGGTTCACCATAATGGTTTCCCAACACTTCCTAAAATTTTTTTACAAGTAAAACTTACGCATAATTCCAATATATAGCACAGACAAGAAGCACAGCACAGCTCTGGCTGCCACGCTGATGGGATCCCCTGGTCTCCCTTCCTAAAGTACCTCTGTGCAATGTCAAAAACTCTTGTGACAAAAATCCTTCTGGAACAAAAACCCTTCTCAGTCTTTGAGACAAATAAAGAACTATAAAGTATCTGTTACTAAGTAAAACAAGTAAGAAGATTCTTTCAGGTAGCAATTCTGAAACTGTCTTTTACAGTCCACTAAAATTCCTTAACAAAGAGTTTGAACAAGTCAGGATATTCATAATATATCTTTATCTTAAGAAATTCATTTTACATTATAATTTATAAACTATGAAATCAAGCAGCAAAAACCCCAAACTTATCCAATCACGGAGATTTTTTTGAAAGAACATATACTATGCCTCATAATATTAGAATTTCTCAAAAAAACTTGGAAAACACTGCCATAAGGGTTAACTGAGATTACTATATGGGCAGGCCAGAATATAATAAAAGTATATTTCTTTTAAAACTTACATTACAATTCACAAATGATCTTCTACTTTCACAACTTTAGGTGGAAAAGTAAATTTGTTGAGATCATAAAGTTAGAATAGATAAATTTTTTCAATTCTTTTAAGAGCAGCCAAATTTTCACAGATTCTATGACCAGTTTTTATTTTTCCTCATTTATTTATTCCTCTCCATGTATGCTAAGACTGTAACTCAGCAGATAGGAGTGGGTGGTTAAGGAGAAATGACCAAGAGGTAGATCAGGTTGAACACAAACCATCGCTCTCCAGTAGTGAAAATAATCCTACATTCCACAAACAAGGAACCACGTTTTGTTCAAATTTTCTCTATAACTGTACTTTTAAGTTCTGTAGTAATACTTGGTTCCTTATTCTTTCATAGTTTTAAAACTCTAGGTTAAAATTTCAGAGTGCATTTTTCACATTTCCCCATATATGGAAGCAGACAAGCTCAAATTTCGGTTCTCCAATTTATTCTTCAAACTAATACACACAAATTACATAGTATCTTTAACAGTGCCAATTAAAACCTGAATTTTTAATTTTAATAATTTAGAATCAACTTAATCATCAAATTATTCTGAAAAACTATAAAGAACTATTTTTAAGATTTAAAGGTCTTAAAGCATTTTTTGCTTTTTTTAAGCAAAAACACACAAAAGTTTCATTCCAGGTTGTTCTTTCTAAAGAAACTGGTTAATACTGAAAATTATTTTTTAAATTTGTTTCCAGCAGAGACCTATTTTTAATGACAGAAATGGATGCAGAAACGGTATATAGATACCAAATACCATTGTTTTTCAATGTTTAAATCTAAATTATTCCTGTACACAAATCCTCAAAAGCTACCACTTACTTAATTTGATAAGATTCTCCATGTCTACAATATGGAAACAAATATTTTACAAAGTCTATTCCTTAACACGATCAAGTTATTCAAACTTTCAGCAATTATCAATGAAATTTAAATTGAAATGCCTTATACAAAAGAAAATACTACATTTAACCAAAAATGGCAGGCAATTTCAGACAATTAATCCCCCACTCCACATATATAAATTTCTAGCTAATTAAGCCTTCTAATAGGCTTAAGCTACGAAAATACAGCAGTGACATTAAAAGATTAAATTCTTTCAACGTTCGAAAAATTCTAACCATAACATATATAAATAATGTTCATCTTCAAATCTTTAAAAAAACTCTGTTGTGCCAGAAACCTGCAACTGCTATTCATGACTATGCAGGCACACTAGATGAATTAATTCATGTCATGGTTAGTATCATTCAACTAAAATATCCAGTTGATTAATTTCCTAGAATCTGAAACTGTCAGGAGACTTACCTGATTTGTCTGGCTACTTAAGTATGGCTCAAAATCATCATCATTTACAGCATCTTTTTGATGAATCGAACCGTTTTGTACTGAAACTAAAAAAATACTTGTATTAGAAGTGTTACAATTATCTTTATGAAACTCACAGCACAAGCTATTGTTTTTAATATTTTAGAAGTGTTGTCATTATCTTTAGGAAACTCACAGCACAACCTAACATTTTTAGTATTTTTAAAGCCCACTCAGAGAAAGTAATCCTGAGTTCTTTGTTCTTTTCATTTAGGAACCCTCTTAAGGATAAACTTTATTTTGGATACAAATATTTATGTGCCACAAAAAACTTAGAAATCTTATGATATATAAGCCCAAGATTACAGAAATACAAGCCATATGTACACTTCCCCTTACCAAAAACTTTAAGTAAATATCCAATTTCAACACTGTAGTGAGTAAACAGTTATACAAAAATGTTGTAAAGAGTTTCCTAATGCTATATTCGAATCTAAAATAACTACTTCAAGTAGTGTTGTCAATAATAAAAAGATTTCTCAATGTTCTCTCTGTTTAAATCTCTGTACGATTTGGTCTAATAAAGATAAGTAAAGAATGAAACAACTACTTGGGATGTGAAGTTATAGCAAATATCTTAAATGTCTCCAGTAAAGTGACTAAATTCACCTAAAACAGTATCACAATGAATTACGGAAAAGCTAAATAAAAAGGGCCTTAATTCTAACCCCCCAAAAATGAAGACTTTCACATGAAAGTACAAAACACTGAAGATAACCATTATTCTTGCAACACATGAGAAAACGAGTCAGAAAATAATTTAGAATTATCACATTTGTTCAGAGGTCATTTTCATAAATGCTCTGTAAAGTTGTTATTCTTTGGACGCTGTCTCAGAGTGCTTTTAAGCACAGACTCCATAAGTAAGAAGGTCCTGGATTTGAATCCCAAGTCCACCACTGAGGAGATGGGTGACTGCTAGTTAGTAACTTTACCTAACTACTGCTCTGTTCAAGGTTATTAACAGTACATACCTCATCTGAGTATCAAATGGCAATGTTCAATAATCTTGGATATTATCATATTAAATATTATAAGACCCAAATAGAATTAAAAACGACCTTAGAACCATTTAAACAGAGAAGCATTACTAGGCTAAAATTTGAGGTGGTGGTACCATGTAAATATGCTATTCTATACTACTAAAACACATGTGAGACAAAAAAAGTGGAAAATTTTCTGATAGATGTCAACTAACCTCTTGGGAACAAAAAGAACTCAGTATCTGAACTTTTACTGCTAAAAAACACAGCATCAGAGATTATTATAAATTAAGGTTGAGGGTGATGGATTTAAGTTGTGTGCTCCTCTATACATTTTTATTATCCTTCATTTTCCCATGAGTTTATCTCACCTAAAATGTAATATTATGAGTTAACAGTGGCTTGGGAGCAAAGACATATGTGAAATTCCTTAGTTTTTTTGCCATCTGTTGAGTAGCAAAGATGACTCAAAAGTTATGATGCTGGCCGGGCGCAGTGGCTCACACCTGTAATCCTAGCACTCTGGGAGGCCGCGGCGGGCGGATCGTCCTGAGCTCAGGAGTTCGAGACCAGCCTGAGCAAGAGCGAGACCCCGTCTCTACCAAAAATAGAAAGAAATGAATTGGACAGCTAAAAATACATATAGAAAAAATTAGCCGGGCATGGTGGCGCATGCCTGTAGTCCCAGCTACTCGGGAGGCTGAGACAGTAGGATTGCTCCAGCCCAGGAGTTTGAGGTTGCTGTGAGCTAGGCTGACGCCATGGCACTCGCCCCAGGCAAGAGAGTGAAACTCTGTCTCAAAAAAAAAAAAAAAAAAAAAAAGTTATGATGCTATTCTGTGAAGCCCTCAAAGTAGACCTCTTATGATATTGCATTGCCCTTAGAGACCATAACAGCAACCTGAAGGTCAACTTGATCCTGGGCTCCACTTAAGTGATTTAACTGTTTTTAATAAGGACTGCATCGGAACTAGGGTTGAGCTAAATGTGCTCCACAGAATTTAAATTTTTTAACAAAACTGAAGAGGAGGGTGCCCTAGTTTACTTAAAAGGCTGGGCTAGGCTGGGCGCGGTGGCTCACGCCTGTAATCCTAGCACTCTGGGAGGCCGAGGCGGGTAGATCGCTCAAGGTCAGGAGTTCGAGACCAGCCTGAGCAAGAGCAAGACCCTGTCTCTACTAAAAATAGAAAGAAATTATCTGGACAACTAAAAATACATATACAGAAAAAATTAGCCAGGCATGGCGGCGCATGCCTGTAGTCTCAGCTACTTGGGAAGCTGAGGCAGTAGGATCGCTTGAGCCCAGGAGTTTGAGGTTGTTGTGAGCTAGGCTGAAGCCATGGCACCATAGCCTGGGCAACAGAGTGAGGCTCTGTCTCAAAAAAAAAAAAAAAAAAAAAATTGGCTGGGCTAACCATTACAGTCCAAGAAATTCTGACATATCTGTTCTCCTTTACTACTGGCTTTACTGTTCATTTGTCAAACATAGTTATGCATGGTCTGTCACTCCTTGCAAAAAAAATGCTTCACTACTGGATGATTACACTAATACACATTAGTCACTATTTGAAACAGCTAACCACTTCAAAATTACAACTACCTCTTGTATCCATTAGGTTCTTAGAAATCCAGTCCATACTAATATAGTCAAAAAGTGCCTACTTAAAATTTATGTGAACATACATTTTACTCCTATTCTTACTTGTTCTATAGTATTCTTTCTCTACTAAGAGGCTGAGCCTAAGAACAATATTCTTATACACTATGTAAATACAGTCTACAGTCATTTTTAAATGATGCATAGATGTCTATAAAGTCCTAAAGTATTATAAAAGGTGTAAGTCAATCTAAGGAAAAGATATTTAATTAAAAGTACTTCACATATACTGACAAGCAATTCGCATTACATTAAACTCCAAATAAGATACTAACTAGCCCTTGAGTTTCATATATATACCTTTAAGAAATTCAACTGTCTTAAAGACTTTAGTTTTTGAATATTACTTAATGACCATCTAATATCTTGGAGTCTGAAAGCCATTAAATAGTAATGAAATCCAAGCTAGTTCCATAGTCTGTAAAAGTTCTTCAGGGGGAAAAAAGAACAGATGACTTACATGATTCTTCGCCTGTTTCCTCTGCTCTATGAAGCAGAGTCAAATCAAGATAGAACATGGGCCTTAGGAGCCAGGTGATTCTTTGCTCTGGTCCTGACTACATCAAGTTAGGAAAGTCAACAGATCTGTGCATCATGTTTCCCCACCTACAAAAACAGCGACAATACCATATACCCTCTATCTCCTTATAGGAATGTTGTAAGGATTAATAATAAAATGAAGCCTAAAATAATGACAGTAAAGTGCTTTGAAATCATTTCTGGGGAGGATGGAAAGAGGATACAACAGAATATTGCCAAAATGCAAGGCATTCTCCACTACCTTTCTAAAACATTAAAACTTAGCCAAATTCAACATAATTCTTTTAAATTGCATTTGTATAAAACGATGCACATCTCTCTGTTGGAAGGAGGAGGAGAGAAAGAAAAAGATAAATTCTTTTCCATAAATTTGCCTATTTATAAACTTAGAGACAGGAAAACGAGGCAGCAAGGCCTAAGACTACAAGTATGGAATCTGATACTTCCATCTGTAGTGTCTGTAAGTAATGACACAGCACACCTTTATTCCAATAAGCAATACTTGTTAATTCTACTTGTTAATAAATTCTACTTGTTAATAAATAAATTAAATATGAAATCAGTATTAAATTATGGACCATGGGAGGCCAAGGTGGGAAGGACTACTTGAGGCCAGGAGTTTGAGACCAGCCTGAGCAAGAGCGAGACCCTGTCTCTACTAAAAATAGAAAAATTAGCCAGGCATCATGGCGTGTGCCTGTAGTCCCAGCTACTCGGGAAGCTGAGGCCGGAGGATCACTTAAGCCCAGGAGTTTGAGGTTGCAGTGAGCTATAATGCCATTGCACTCAGGGTGACAGAGCAAGACTCTGTCTCAAAAAAAAAAAAAAAAAAAAAAAAAATTATGGACCAATAGATAAATAATTACCCTTAAATTTCTACTATCCTTTGGTACCCTTGCCAAGGATAATAAAGAGTTCTGATACTTAACATAATGACAATCTATTAATTACAAAAGAATTCAAACTTATAAACATGTAAACCTAGAATTATTTACACTACAAAAACATTTTCCCCTTATCAAAGAGACTTATATATAATTCCTTTTAGTGCCTTGGTGCATAAGTCATTAAGGATATACAGAAAAACACTTAGGAGAAAATGAAAGACACTAAAGCCAGGTGTTAGGCTACTGCTGTCAACTTAAGATAATTTAGAAAAGAAATTCAGCATCTCTGAAAAGTCAACTGCAAAGGATTACGCTTCCAAAACTTTAATTCACACCAACTTCTCAAGGACATGTATTTTTCATAAGCTTGCTAAGTTCTAAACTCAAGATTACTACTCATATTCTTAGACAACTGAGACTGTAGTTTAAGAAAAATAACTTTGCTGTCTGCTTCATAAAAGTAAACGGAACTGTAAAGCTATTTTACTAGCTTGAAAACCAAGTCAGCTACGGCAGAATAGTTTTTCTCAAAAACACATCCAACCAGTGTTATCAATTAACTGGTGGTGCTACCTTTGCCTTGTAATTCTCCCCAGAGAGACACAAAAATACAAGTCATGTATATGTGTATTTGAACACTTGTAGCATCTGCCATTTTAAAGCAACATAAATGATTACCAATACTTTTAGGCCAGTAGCACTTTTCCCCTCCTGCCAAGACTCCATGCAATGGAGACTTCCTGCACCTTAAAAACAGATTAAGTGAGGAAGGTGAAAAGAAATCCAGCAAACACAATGGCTGGTAGAACAGTGAACTTTGTAATTACAACAATCCTCATACAATAGGAATTATGGCTAGAGCAGTTACTACTCTATTTTACGGAGGGGAATTTGTGACAAAAAGGTATAATGTGTTCAAGCTCACTTGGCAAGTCAGCGGCCAAAGGCAGTACTAAAACTCAGGACTCCTAGGAATCCCAGTCCATCACTCTATCCTTGGATAAAATTATTGTTATTGAACTGAACATGAAGGGGGGCGGATTTCTTGGGAATAAAGAACTATCCAAATAACACATGGTGCGTGTGTCTATATATATTTAACAAAAGTGCTTCCGATGTATTAAAATTTTTTAAATAACCAAAAAATATTTATTTATAAATAGTGGATATATATGTAGCATATAGATAATTTATATCTATAATAGCAGAGATACTACTAGAGTATACCTAAGTGAAATGACCATGTCATAAATCAAACTTACAGCATTGGCTTACAATGCTGTAGATGCTCTATTTTGTTTTATCAAGCAAGTACTTCATAGAACTTGTGTACTTACCTTAAAGCAGGTAACACATAACACTTAGCATTTCAAATAGCCTTGCAAAGTGCCACCTCCCCATAGATCTAGGATAAAATAATTTATGCTAGGCAATAATGACCACAGATTTCACAATCTCCAAGTCTATATACTTCCTAATGGGCAGACTAGCAAAAAAAGAAATTAATGGATCATTCTCTTCAAACTTACAAATTTTTGAAAACTCATTTAACATAAATCAATATATCCAATTCTGAGGTTTATGCTTACAACACAGAAAATTCTAAAAAAATTGAAATTCTAAAAATTAAAATTTCTAAATATTTATATACTTCAAGAAAACACATTTTTAATCAAAACAAAGCAATAAATGTTACCTAACAGAGTGCCCTATATTTGGTATGTACAAATTCTTATATAAATTGTATTACATCCAATTCAAAAGAAACTAATCTATGTATACAAAACCTATTTCTCTTCAAATTAAGCAAATTTGCAATAGCAAATAAAAAGCCTACCAAGAATTTAAAGAGCACCAACAAAGACATTGAACTTACATCTATAAAGCTATTATAGATCTTATTTCCTAAGTAATACTTTGTTACTGAAATTTAAAAAACAGGAAGCATAATTCTATTTAGTATAATTTCAAGCACTACTACAAATGTTATAAATATATAATTCACTATAATGTTATTTAATTGGCACTCTCCCAAGGAAGCAGTTACTGTTCTACGCTTACTAATGTCACATGACTAATGTCATAATGTTTCAGTCAGCTGACTGCATTGTTTTATATTAATACAAAACACACTTATTTTTGTAAATGCTTTACTTTCAAAGGTTCTTTTACTAAAGAGTAAAGCCAATAATCCTGGCAGAAACCTCACAAATCATTTCCTTCTCAGCCCCTCATAAGATACCAGATGGGAGTCACATCTTGCAATCAGAACTATATAGCAAGATGACATGCTTATTCAGTTTTTTCTCTCATGTTGTTGCCTCATTGCAACTGACTTCAACAGAATCAGTGATTAATAATACAATTTTCGTTAATGTGACTTGGAATACTACGTGAGCTGCATGTTCCAATGTAATCCCGACATGTCAAAACAAAATGTACACTTTTAAGAACATACTTTTCTATATATACATACAGAAATGTTTATAGCATAAGTTACATAACAGAGATCAACGGGAAAACTAAAGTATCACTACATGCACAATAATTCCTGCATAACGGAAATACAACTAAGAAAACTATTTCTTATACCACTTTGGTTTCTAAAAAAGTGGCTTCAAAACAAGGAACTATCTAAGTTTTGGATAGCACTTGGCTGCCTTGGCAGTGATGTTTATCTAATCCTACATTTCAAAAAAAAAAAAAAGATGGAGCAAAAAGAAACAAACAAAAAACCATCCCGCAGTTTAAAAGTAACATGAAGGTAACACTGAGAAATAAGAAAAAAATATCCAAACTCACCTTTATTTCCTTGCCCTTTAGGTCTCTGTAGCAAGATGAAAGATGTGGTAAAAAGGAGAAAAAGGAAGAAAGAGAGAAAGTGTGTTAATCAAAGACATTATCAAAGGCAAGTTATTTTAAACAATCCGCGTAGGAGTAAAACCCACCATATCCTCCACAGCCACCAATTTCTCAACCACCCCCAGCCTTTAAACCTCCCACCCGCCACTGGAAATCCGTCTCCCAGGTCTCTGCCCCACGTCTGCCGCCCTCAGGATGTGTCCTAAGTCGCCTAAGAGCGATCCTTCCCCCAACCCACCGCAGCACCGCGACCGCCAGCCCGCAGGCTCGGCGACCAGGACGCACGCCCGGGCCCGGGCGGCAGGACCGCAGCAACTTGCGCCCGGGGCACCGTTTTTGGGGCCGGCAGCGGCGGCGACGGGGAGGAGCCGAAGCCCCACGCGAGGGTGGAGCTCCGGGGCTCGGGCCTTCGCCGAGCCTGGGGCCTCTGCTCCCTCACCTGATCCACGCTAGTGGCTGACATTCTTCACCGCAACCCGAGAGGAGCCGCCGCCGCTGCCGCCGCCGCCTGGGCCTCTCCCCGTGCACTCACAGCTGTTGGCTGCCGCCCTCGGCCGAGTGATTGTTCTAGCAGCCGCCGCTGCCGCTGCTCGCTGAGAAGCCAAAATGAGGGCCTCGCGCTCGGGAGTCAGCGGAAAGGGCCCGTCTTTTCCGCTTGCACGCTCCTCTTCCCTGTCTCGCTCTCCGCTTCTCAGGTCCACAATGGCGGACAGACTCCCTAGTCTCACTTCCGCTCCGAGCCTCCCTGACCTTCCGCTCTCCACTCTGACGTCCGCGCTCACCTCGCTCTTCCTCCCCCACCCTCCCGCCACCGACCTTGGCTCCGCCTCCGCATCGCCACGTCACCGGAGACGGGACCCGCGCGGCCGACCCTGGGCGCATGCGCCGCGCAGGGAGCGCGCCTGTGCGGCTGTGAGCAGCAACTTCTAGAGAGCCTTCGGCGGGTTCCTTCGGTCACCCTGGGAGGCGGCGGGAAGCGCGCAGAGTGGCGGCAGCAAGAAGGCTGGCCAGAGCTGGATTCCGTCGCACTCCGAGAAGCAAGGAGGCTGGAACCCTACGTCCTGGGACGCAGAGGCTCTCCGGGATCACAGGGATCCCAGGGCCTGGCCGAAGGTGTGGGGGCCGGCGGCGCCCTCCTGGAGGCGGGCTGGACGGAGGCCGAGAGGAGCGCCGCAGCCGTGCTCGCCCCCCGGAGAGCGGGTCGCGGTAGCCAGGCCTCCGCTGGAGCCTACAAAGACCGTCCAAGGGTCCGTGGGCGGCTGGGTGACTCAACCGCCCTCGGGGCAGAGTTGCTGAGCTGTCCCCGCAAGTCAGCACGTTCAGTGAAAGTGGCAGGGTTAGAGCTCTGGCACTAAAACATGTGACAGTGTACAGGAGGTACACCGGCCCGTGCTCATTCTCTCCCACCCCAGGAACGTCATAGGAATAGCTCAATGCAGCCTTAATCTCCAGAGTCAAACTTCGCCCACAAGTCATGGATTTGAGTTTTGATTTTGTTACTCTCCGCTCACGTTCAGTTGATTTTTTTATGAATGAATAAAATTGGGAAAGGTAAACATACTTGCAGGGCATTTTCCCATCCTCAAAAGAGGGAAAGTTACAGTTTCAGTAGAAACTGGTAAAGTTACCTTTCTAAATGTTGGCAAAACCAAAGGAAGCCAATTTGCAACATTTTGAAAGTTTTATTGAAATATCTTTGCATTTTCCCTGAGGTTTTGGGTTTAAAAAAAAAAAAAGAAATATCTTTGCAATAAAGGCAAAGATTCCTTGCCTTACAGTAATATGGACTCCATGTACGGACATAATTTAAATGACCAAATCCTTTCTATACTTCAGTGCTATCAAATAGATGATAATATAGACAGTAGTTTATAGTTCAACAATATCTTAGAGGCACTGAATAAAAGAACTGAAACTTGAGAGGCTACTTTTCATAGAAATCACCAATAGGCATTTTTAAGATCTGGCTGCTAGCTTCCGTTGCATGTGCCAAGACTCCCACCCCCTTCCCAGTGGGTCAGTTGTTGCGCTCAGTGTCTCCAGTTTCCCCACTTTCTCCATTCCCAAACAGAACTTTCTAGTTTTAAAGAGTTCACCGGTACATGCTATGATGGAGGGGGCGCGGAAGGGGACAGAGGGTTGAGAGATAATATACAAGAAGCCCCTTATGAAATCTTGTATGTCTTGTCTTTGATCCTTAGAAGCATGGCATGGCTTTGGAATCCAATCAGTTTGAGTCTGAATGCTAGTGGAACAAGAATTAGTTGTATAACCTTGGGAAAATCACTGAAACTGTCTAAGTCTTCCTCATGAATAAAATAAGGTCATATATGTGCAATTCCTGGCAGAGAGTAAGCTTTCAACAAATTGTGGTGGTTCCTGATTCCTTTGCTAAATGATTCCCAGATAGTAGTAACTTACACTTACTGAGTGCACATTATATGTCACTGTAATAATCACTTAAATCCTCATAGCATCCTTGTGTGTTAAATGCTATTGTAAAAACCTACACAATGAAGTTAAGAAACATGCTCAAAGTAACATAGCTAGCCACTGCAAGAGCCAGGATTTGAATACAGGCAGTTTGGCTCAAGAGGTTATACTCCAGCCACCATACAATACTGTCTAATGATATAATGCTCTGGTTGAGTTTCTGTTCTCTTTCATTCCTGCTCAACAAACTCCTCCTTTCCTATGGCCTTTCTTCCTGACAACGAGGTCTGAAGTTGCTGAATGGAGTGTTAACTACCCTCAGATATAAATGGATTTAATTTAATATTAACAAATTTTTGAAGTACATCTGAGAACTGCCTAAAACCATCTCCAGTGCCTCCAGGAGTATGCAGAGGATATTTTGGGAAATGCTATTCTAGAGTCTAGAGTGTAGACTAAATTGCAGTCATCTGCAGAGCCACTGGTATGTCAGCTTCCTGGTGAGCACAGTACAAAGCTTGGAAAGGAGAGGGCAGACTGGATTTAAGCCCCCATTTGCCCCTTGGCCAACCTTGGTGCTTTCATGCAGTGAAGTTCCTTTCTGCACAACTGTAACCTCTGTATGACTACTTGTATCAGTTCAAATTAGATTCAGCTACACGTGGCATCAAGTTCACAATAAGAGGACCTGAAGATAGAAGTCCGTTTTTCTCTTTTACAAAAGCAGTCTGGATGTAGTCAGTCCCAGGCTTGGGATGCTCTAGTGTCAGATATCCAAGCTTCTGGCCTATTGCTCCACCATCCTTGTTATGACATTTCTACTTCTGGTCCAGGATGGCTGCTCAGCTTCTAGTCACCATAATCACATTTCCACTAGCAGAAAACAAGGCGGAGAAAGCACATCTCTGTCCTCTAAGGACATGTTGTAGAAATTGCATTTCCCACTTCTGCCTACCTCCTACTAACTAAAACATAGTTTCCTAAAAATACTTAGTTGAATGAAAGCTAGAAAATATATTCTGGGTGGTCATGTTGAGAAAAGAAAAATAGCTCAGACAAATCTGAGCTATATGAGGTATGCAGGCCCAGAGAGACATGAGTATGGGACACCACCACCCACATACCCATGCCCAGGGCAATTGTTTAAAGTCATTGTGTTCTGAGTAGCCACTTCACCCATTATCTTCATGTTCCTGGAATTTATGATATTTAATGCAAAGAACGATACTGATGGCCAATCAATACCTTACGTTATTTGAATATAAATTCTTGGTAAACAGATCAGGAACTGCCTCTTCTTTGTCTTTTAAAAATCTACTTGTAACTGCTGTGAGTCCAACTGTATAATCTGGGCAAATTGAATCTTATTCCGAGCCAAGTATGTGTGACCATGGCCCAGTGCCACACCCAAGAAGCCTTGAGCAAGTGATTGTGCTGTGGTTGGGTTACAGTCTGGTTTTATACATTTTAGGAAGACAGGAATTACACATAAAGTCATAAATCAGTACATGGAAGGCATACATTGGTTTAGCCTGAAAAGGAGGGGGCATCTGAAAGTGGGGTGCAGGGCTTACGAGTCATAGGTGGGTTTTAGGGATTCTTTAGTTGACAATTGGCTGAAAGAGTTAAGCTTTCTCTAAAGACCTGGAGTGAGTAGAAAGGAATGCTTGAGCTAAGATAGGGGTCCACTAGGATGCTTGAGTTAAAATAAGGGGGTCTTCTATCTCTCATGTTATGCAATACCAGAATGAAGTTGGGAAGTAAACCACATTATATTGGGTAAACAAAACCTGTTTAGTGAGATTTTATCCTTTCTAGGCTGACTCACCAGGCTTCTTAGAAAGGAATTTGGGCAAAAGAAAAAGGTCAGAGTTCGGTCCTCACTTATGTTAATTTTGCCTCAGCATCTTCCTTTTAAGTTGACAATGTGCTCAGGGGGTTTACTACTAAGCAAGAAGGGGAGAATGGGTAGTGAGGGATAACTAGTTATAAACTGTGTACATAGTAATTTCCAAGATTCACTCTGTTAACTAGCAGCATTTAAATGTATCTTTTTGGCCAGGCGTGATGGCTTCCACCTGTAATCCTAGCACTTTGGGAGGCGGAGACAGGAGGATCACTTGAGCCAGGAGTTTGAGGTTGCTGTGAGCTAGGCTGATGCCATGGCACTCTAGCCAGGTGACAGAGTGAGGCAGTTTGAGTGTACAAAGGATTTTAACTTTGTTTCAGGTCAGATTTTTTGCTTTTTAATTTTCTCAACTGAATTTTTAAGGCTAGCCATAACACTAGTATGTGTCTCTTTTTGATTTTTTTTAAATCAATATGAATTAAACAATTGTTTAGAATAAGAGATCTCTAAAATCTGTTTTTTAAAATTCAGGAGTCTAATTTAAAGGATCCATTTTTTTTTTTTTGCCATTCGTTAGGTAGATAGTAAACGATTCCGGGTCTCCTAGGGACAAAATGGGTGCTTTTGCCCCCATCTTGGTCCTACCCCACCCTAATCTCCTGAGAGACTGCCATACTTTGAGAGGAGGGAATACCCCAGGAATCTGCCAATCATAACTTAGTGTGCCAGCTGCAAAAGAATGCTGAGGACTCTGGCCCACGGGCCAAGCAGCATAGGTACCATAGAGTCTGAAAATTGGCATAGAACAATCCACATGTGTAGTAATGCAACTCCCAACTGTCTAATCAAAGTGGTTCCATAGTAATGTCTGAGCCACTAGGGAGGTCCCAATCCAAGCACTATAAAAAAATACTGAGACCATAACCAAGTCCTTTTTTTGTGTGCCCTTCCTTTTGCTTCCCTTTGCTGCAACAATGGGTCTGGTCATCATCTGTGGCGTATGTATCATGCTCTATAAATCTATATCTTCCTCTTACCCTATAATCCTATCTTTCTCTCTGCAATAAATCTCATTTTCATGCTTGCCTTACTTTGGTGTGTATGGTCATTCTTCAGCCACGAGCGCACTAAAAATGGATATTTCAGACTATAATCTGACACATCGACAATTAGAATTTCCAGTGGTGTACTTCCTTCCAATAGTGACACAATCTAATAGCCTCTTCAGAGAAGAAGCAATCCCAAAGCTGCCTGCACCCTCCCAGAAATTGGCTAAAATAGCAAAAGACTCTTGTTGCCACAGCATTAACCAGACAACAACAGTTGACAAAAGCCCATTATGAATGGGACTCTTATTGACAAACACTCCCAAGAGCTTGACACATTTGGAACAAAAAAATCTCAGGTTCCCAGCCATTTTATTTATTCATTTTTTTTTTAATTTTTTTAAGTGCCCCCCCACCCAGCCATTTTTAGACTGGTCACCTGATGTGACCCGAGAATCATGCTCCCCTAGATGGCGGAAACCAGTAGAGAGTGCTCCCACTTAGACAAAGTCAAGCTTTCAAGGACATAAAACAAGAAGGGTGAAAACCTCAACCAGTACCCCTCTTTATGACAGAACGCAGAAAGACAAAGACAAAGGAAAAGACTATTTCTAGGATGAAAGGGAATAATATGAATATTCATATCACAAATACCAAAAGTACACCAGAGTTGCTATACCCCAAGAGTAGTCATATAAATCCTTTTTTCTTATTAATCAAAACCTTGCAGAGGGACAAACAGTGATTTTTACCATCCACTCAACCGAATTCCACACAGGCCAGGAGCCTCGTTGGTAAGTAATTCTTAACCCTTTTGCTGGCTTGTTACGTTCCTGGATTCCCTCCACTGCGGCTTGCAGAAGAACAGGGCTTTGATCACTCTGCTCACGGATTATAAGAGAAAACCATTTTCTTTCTTTTTATGAGTTCATAGGCAAAAGCTGTCTGATTCTGCAGAATACACCCCAATGGGTTACAAGGAGGAACTGAATTAGCATTTCCCATATCGGACAAGACAAAATTACACTACACACATAACAAAGACACCAGTGCCAGCTACTCTGCTCAGTATCCAAGTTTTAACCTGGCGAAACAGACAAAACAGACTAAACAGTCACCCCTGAGTCAGGTTCACTGAGCATCCGTTAGCAATTCTTTCAAGGTTCCCCACAGAGAGGTAACGAGACAAAGACAGACACACAAGGCCTCTCAAATCAGAATTTCAAAACCAAAAACAAAATTTCAAGTAAATCAAATGTGGTTTCTCAAGGTCACAGTCCCTTCTGCTCTTTAGGGGGTATCCCCCACCAAACCAGATGCTCTGCTGAGGCAGAGCCAAACATCCTGCCGAAGCAGAACCAAGCATGCAAAGGGATGATACCTTGGTACGTGAATCTGCCATTTACCTAAGGTGTCTTCCCAGCCAAGTGCCTGTTCCTGATGCAGCAAGATGAAAGCGCTGCGAGCCAGTGACACCTGGCCATCAGCTGAATGCACAGATCTGTCCCTGAGAAAAAACGGTTCGGGCAGCTGCTGGGTGGAGTCCAAGGGTAACTATGGCCAGGGGCCCATGCACCACAGGTGAGACACTCATTCAGGAATTCTTTTCCCCGTCTGAGTCCGCCAATAGTTACCAAACCAAACTGGGGGCCACTACCCCGGTGCAGCAAAGCCAGACACTGATGCCAAGAGTTGCAGCGGAAGAAGAAAAATTTTACTGCATGGTATTATGCAAGGAGAACAGGCAGCTAGCACTTAAGACCTGAACTCCTTGATAGCTTAAAGGTAGGGATGCATTTCAGGAAAATGGAAGTTTAGGCAAAATTGTACATCAGTACATGGAGGTTATACATTGGTTTGGCCCCAAAACGCAGGATACCTTGAAACAAGGGCTTACAGGTCACTGGTGGATTCAGAGAGTCTTTGATTAGCAGAAAGAAATGTTAAAGTGGGTGTGACTTTCTCCAGCACCTCAGGGAGAAATTTAGAGCAATGAATGGTGTTCAGGGTTCAGTCCTCAGTTTCTCCTTATTTGTATTTTCCATCTGATGGGGGTTTCTGAAAAACAATTCAAGAACATATATTAAGATGTTATCTTTTAGTTTCCACAAGGAACTAAAACACCCTGTGACTCTGGATGGCTGGAGGACTATTTTTTTTTTTTTTTTTTGAGACAGAGTCTCGCTCTGTTGCCCGGGCAAGTGCCATGGTGTCAGCCTAGCTCACAGCAACCTCAAACTGCTGGGTTCAAGCGATCCTCCTGCCTCAGCCTCCTGAGTAGCTGGGACTACAGGTGTGCACCACCATGCTCGGCTAATTTTTCTATTTTAGTAGAGATGGGGGTCTCACTCTTGCTCAGGTTGGTCTCAAACTCCTGATCTCAAGCAATCCTCCCACCTCAGCCTTTCAAAGTTCTAGGATTATAGGCGTGAGCCACCACACCCAGCATGGCATCTTATTTTTATATGGTATAGAGAAGCTAAATATATTTAGATCTGTTAATAAACAAAAAAATTGAGAAAACATCTTTTAAAAAAATTATGAAATGGTTTTTATCTACAAATACTGATAAAACTGTTCAAAATTACTTATTTCCTAGGCTTTTCACTGGAAATAAAGGTTTCTAAGATTTACTATTGTAATTAATATACATAATTAAACCCACTAGATAAAAGAGAAACACTCCTGTGTGAAAAGTATATAAGGAAAAGTAGGATATGTTTTTAGTGAAAAAGCTTATAAAAAAGACATGAGGACGTATGTGGGTTTTGTTAAAGGAAAAGTAATTTTGTCAGTTTAGTGATTATTTAAAGGTTATTTCGAAATTTTTTAAAATGATATAGATAAAACTTGATGGATCTAAAAAGTTGAGAAAAGAAAAAAATTGATAAGTTATAAAAGGTTTATGTAAATGTTATTTAGTCAAAGCTGATTGAGATTGGATGGATTTGTTTGTAAGGTTTACTTAAAATTAGCTTTAGCATTAATAATGTGCTGATACAAAGGTAAAATTTGGTTTTCTCTTTTGAACAAGATTTGTGTGTAGTATTAACAAGAAACAGTAAAAGATTTTTGTTTACCTTTTGAATAAACTGCAAAAAAAAAAAAAAAAAAAAAAAGGGAGAGAGAGAGGGAAAGACAGATTCCACAGGATTCACGCTGCCTTTGTTGGGTCTTTTGATTGGGACACTGAGTCTCCTCTCTATCAAAGAGTGAAGGCTTTTTCTTTTTGGCTCAATGAATGACTTATTTTACAGTGACCTGTGAATCTGTTTTTGTAAACCTAACACTCTGGGAGGCTGGGGTGGGAGGATCACTTGAGGCTAGGTGTTCCAAACTGGCCTCAGCAAGAGCAAGGTTGCAGTGAGCTGTGATACCACCATTGCACTCTAGCCTGGGTGACAGAGTGAGACACTGTCTCAGAAAAAAGAAGAAGAAATCCCAGCAGGAGAAGGAATTGGGGGGTTAAAGAGGAAATAGGCTGTGAGTTGGTGATTGTTGAGGCTGGGTGAGACGTCCCTAGGGATTCATTTTACTATTCTCTCTACGTATCTATTTGAAATTTTTCATGATAAAAAATTTAAAAGAAGAATTAGCTTATACAAACAAATGTAGAGTTGATTCTCATTATTCATCATAGTTAGGTCCAACACCGAATCAGGCATACGGAGCCATTGTTCCCGGGTGTAACACAGCGTTAGGTTCCTGCTAGCCTCTGGCCACAATGTTTTCAGTAACAGATCAATTACCTTAAACATAATCTTGTTTTATTTGTGTTTCTGTTTAAAGACATCTTATTTAACATAAATTATTGATTCATTAACATTGAAATCATGGCCAACAGCACTATAACCCCTGCCTGAACGAGGCTTGTCTAACATACTGATTTTCTCCGGAAGGCACATCACAGCCTCTTGTGCTTAGGAACGCTAGATAGTACTTCAGCACCACACTTGGGAGTCATTTTGAACAATGAAATCACCAACAAAAACTACAAAAATGTGAAAAATGTGGCACTAAGTAGACCACAAAAAGGAAACTTGTTTAGAGCATGAGAGCTCAAACAAGAAGGCAGAGTTCAGCTGGGAACTAATTTGTGCCCCCTCCAGCAACACAATTTCATTTTCTTTGCTGGTCTTTGCATGTGTATGTCTGTAACCACGAAAGCACTGGAGTGTTGACTTGGGGCTTACAAATAAATTTTCACATGCAGGCATATTTGCAAATACAGAATCTGCAAATAATGAGGATCGACTGTGTTTAAAGTCACAAGCATAGCGATTGGCACATTATAAGTGACAACTAAGTGTTCCTTCCTGTCGATACAGACTATGACCCTGAATTATTAAATAAAATTTTGGAAGTACTATTGGTCTCTGAGTTAAATACATTAGAAAGCAATGAGTAGATATTGTATGACATATTTGCTTAAATATTTACAGGTTACAAGTGGTAGTTGGGTTACAGAAATTTAATCATAACCTCCTAGCCTATGAGAAAATCAGATTTAACTTAAATGTTTTAAAATTGCAACATTTTCATCTACTAAATCCACCGTAAGCTCAAAGAGATGTTATTACATGAGATTTGTGCTTTCCTGAATTTCACATACTCATCAAATATATTTTTAAACTATTTTAAGGTGGAAATACCAAAGAATTCCAGTTGTATTTTTCAAAAGTATTTTTTTTTTTTTTTTTTTTTTTTTTTTTTTTTTTTTTTTTTTTGAGACAGAGTCTCACTCTCGCCTGGGGCAAGTGCCATGGCGTCAGCCTAGCTCACAGCAACCTCAAACTCCTGGGCTCAAGCAATCCTACTGTCTCAGCCTCCCGAGTAGCTGGGACTACAGGCATGTGCCACCATGCCTGGCTAATTTTTTCTATATATATTTTTACCTGTCCGATTAGTTTCTTTCTATATTTGGTAGAGACGGGGTCTCGCTCTTGCTCAGGGTGGTCTCGAACTCCTGAGCTCAGAACGATCCGCCCGCCTCAGCCTCCCAGAGTGCTAGGATTACAGGCGTGAGCCACCGCGCCCGGCCTCAAAAGTATTTTTTTAACTGGAAACTTCAAATGGAATATATTGATATTTCTGATAAATCTAGCATAAACAATGAAATTAGATTTCAATTGTAAAAGAGTATAAGATCATGCTTGTAAATGTCATTCAAAAAAATCAGAAAAATTGCTGGATTTTTAAAACCTTGAGTACGTTAATTAAATATTGTTTAATAAAATTGAGTGTAAAGTTCCTAAAATTGACCAAAAGACCTCTCTTTTCATAAAAATAATATGCTTCTTATTAATTAACAAGTAATGAATGTCTTCTGTGACCCTGGCACATTTTGAGGCATTTTGTGGGGGAGCAGGGGGAGGCAAAAAAGACACGAGATGATCCTCATCCTCAAAAGAACTTGTTGTCTGCTTAGAAAGATAAAACATGCCACATTAATGGCTCACTCGGATAGTGACTGACAGTTTTTAGGAATGTTTTTGCATACATTCTTAAACAAGCATAGTCTCACTCCTCTGAGGCAGGACAGGTAGCATATAACCCATCTGCAAAAGATTGTACTGCTCAGAGTGATAGAACTAGAACTAGAACACAGGTTTTCAGATGGTTGGACCAGTTTTCTGAACAAACTGTAGGCAATTTTTTGGAAAAGCCTCTGTGTTTTCCAGAATAGTAAAATTCATATGCTAAGCGCCATGAGAATTTTAAGAGGTCAACAGACCTTAGAAAGTGGGCCTTGAAGAGTGGATGGCATTTATACGGGTAGTGAAGAGGAAGGATGCAGATGGCAGGGTACAGTGAGAAGGGGCAGGGAAACAGGCGCTTAGTAGTGCCGTCGTGCGGGGAGAGAATGGCAAGAACCCAGGAGCTGAGGATTTGTGAAGAAGTGTTCATTCTTCCCAAGCCACCTTAAGAGCACTCCAGCACAGAAGTCCTGTTCCTCTTACCCTGCCTCACCCCACACCCCCAATAGCGAATGGGGTACTGGACAAGAGAGGTCTGTCCCAGGGTCATCAGAGCACAGCCCAGGGGAAGTGAGTTACCACTGACTTCAGCCCTGCTGAGTGGGTATGGAAATAAGCAGCCCTGCCCTCCAGCTTCAATCCAAAGTGCTCACCTCTCCCTTGTGGCCAGGGTGGCCCAGTGGCTGGGGGTGTGATGGTCTGTAGAGGAAAAGGACCAGATGCCTCAGGCTTAGGATACAAAGCACCAGAGGGTCCAATGCAGTGACTGCAGCTATTTCTGCCACTATAAGAGTGACAGTGCGTTGATGAAAAGGAGAAGTGATACATGGGTAACTGGCTGTGGTCCACACACGTGAACAGAGAATTAATTACAAACTGTTGATGGCTACAGAAAGGGCTTTTTTTTTTTTAACTACTTAGCAACACTGGTGAACATAATCAATTAATTTGGGGGCCACAGTTTCCATAATTCTGTAAGGAAGGGCTTGATATTGTGATCCCTATTGTTCCTCCAGGCAGGGGCAACTTGCGGATTGCTCTCTTTATAAACGCAGGCTTCTCTGCCTAGAACGTCCTCCCTCGCCTGTTAATGTTTTTCTATTCTTCAAGGCCCAACTGTTAAACTTTTCCTATAACTCCTTCTCTGATCTTACCAGTCAAAACTAACCATTCTCTCCTTGAAACGTCCAGAGTACTTTTCAAACAATAAATGATTATTTCAATCTGACTCATAGCTATAATTAACGGGCCTATAACACACATAGCTGATGTGTGCTAGGTCCTTTACGTATGTTATTTTAGTCCTCACTGCAAGTATATCTTCACTGTATGCATGAGACAACTGACATCTGGAGATAGTACATAACTTGTCACTTGGGTAGTGACATGCCATATTAATGTATCAGTTTGCATATGTAGGTTTGCAATGTGCCAGTGAACACTCTCACGTTGGTTAGTAACGGTGTAAAAAGGATGACAGTGACACAGACTCTGGAATAGAGACTGTCCAGAAAGGCTTTATTTACAAGGTTGGGGAGGCCACATGTAAGTGATTAAAAGGACAGGCTCTGGGGTAGGACCACCTGATTTTGTACCCTGGCTTCCGTATTTACTAACTGTGTGATGTTGGACTAATCCCACCATCTCTGTGCTTTGGTTTTACCCCTGCCTCTTAGAGTTCTTGGAAAGACTGAATGAACTGTAAATATGTACAACGCTTGGTACTGTCCCTGGCACTGGGTAAGCATTCAGTAAATGGTATTAACTATCGTTATCATCAACATTAAATATTAACATGTGTGAAGATGTCTGACAACAGTTCCAAAATTTTGCTAAAAAAATCTGGATTCATGTCCCAAGTCTGCCTTTTCAGAAAGTAGGTCTTGACCAAGTATTTAACATTCTCAATTCTAATTTCTTAAGTTTCAAAATGGGGAAAAATATATTAGCGTTGTTTTGAGGGTTAAATGAGAAAGCACATCCAAAAATACTTTGTGAAACTACTAAGTGGTTTACAAATATGTTGCATCAATAGCATATATTGTAAATGAATCTTTAAATATTTTGAACATTTATACATTGCTCACACACTTAGGTTTAAAAATACTAATCCAAAAGTGTGTGGCTAATGATGAAAAATTTGAGGTATTTACAATATCTTTTGTCTTCTTGCTTTATAGGATGTTAATCACTAGGTATTAGCTCACTGTATATAAAATAGTGACTATTGTTTTAATTGTGACAATTCAATCTTGAAGTATTTAGAGGCCGTCTCAGTGGCTCACACCTGTAATCCTAGCACTCTCAGAGGCTGAAGCAGGAGGATTGCTTGAGCTCAGGAGTTCTAGACCAGCCTGAGCAAGAAAGAGACACCATCTCTACTAAAAATAGAAAAAATTAGCTGGGCATGGTGGCCTGTGTCTGCAGTCCTAGCTACTTGGGAGGCTGAGGCTGGAGAATCACTTGATCCCAGGGGTTTGAGGTTGCAGTGAGCTAGGATGACACCACTGTACTCTAGCCTGGGGGACAGAGAGAGATCCTGTCTCAAAAAAAAAAGTACTTAGAACACAAGTGGGTTGAATTGTGTCCCCTCCCCACAAAAGATACATTGACATCCTAACCCCCAGTACCTCAAAATGTGACCTTATTTGGAAACAGGGTCTCTGCAGACGTAATTAGTTAAGATGAGGTCATAGTGGAGTGGAGTGAGGCCTTAATCCAGTATGACTGGTATCCTTATAAGAAGGGGAGAAGAGACACAGAAACACACAGATACATGAAGGGAGAAAGCCATGTGCTGATGGGGACAGACTGACATGCAGTGGTTGTAAGCCATGGGACAGCAACCACTCAAGCTAGGAAGAGGAGAGATTCTCCTTTATAAGTTTCAGAGGGAGCATGGCCTTGCCAACACCTTGATTTTGGACTTACAGTTTATAGAGCTGTGATACAATAAATTCTGTTCTTTTAAGCCTCCCAGATAGTAGTACTTTGTTATGGCAGCCCTAGAAAATTAATGCTATATCTTACGAATCTCCTTCAAGAATGCCAAAGGATCTTAATTTTGAAAAAATAAGAGGATACATTTTGGAGACTTAAAAAAGTTATAAAGTAAAGTGGGAAATAATAACAAAATACTGCATTGGACCAAACCAAGAATCCAAAATTCTATGAGAGGCAGTGAAAAATAGTGGAAATGCATGAATTTTTCACTTATATATCTGGCTTCAAATCCTTGCCCAGCGACCCCATAGCTATGTGGTCTGAAGTAAATTATTTAACACTTCCTCGGTTTCCTCATTTTTAAAATGGAATCACTGTGCCCATCTCACAGCCTTGTTGTGAATCATGTGTCCAGTGCCTGGGACCCAGCAGGGACTTCCCCAGTCATAGTTCTGTCTGAGAAAATGCCAGGGGATGGTCTATAAAACAGCACAGTAATTGTACTTTACCACATTCTCATATTAACAACATACAAATAATCCTAAATTCTTCTCTTGTAACCCATCACCAATATTTCCTTCAGTAGTCAAAATTTTTCTTACAAACATTAAGCAGAATACTGATTTTGCCATATTTATCACTTTCCTTCCAAACAATCTCTTCTCTTTGTCGACATTTTCCTTTTTCCTTTTGCTTCTCTTTTTTTTTTTTTTTTTTGAGACAGAATCTCACTCTGTTGCCTCGGCCAGAGTGCCGTGGCATCAGCTTAGCTCACAGCAACCTCAAAGTCCTGGGCTCAAGCAATCCTTCTGCCTCAGCCTCCCGAGTAGCTGGGACTATAGGCATGCGCCACCATGCCCGGATTTTTTTTATATATATATTTTTAGTTGTCTAGCTAAGTTCTTTCTATTTTTTTAGTAGAGACAGGGTCTCGCTCTTGCTCAGGCTGGTCTCGAACTCTTGAGCTCAAACGATCCACCCAGCCTTGGCGTCCCAGAGTGGTAGAATTACAGGCGTGAGCCACCGCGCCCGGCCTCCTTTTCCTTCTTGATGATCGTTTTTCCATATTTAAGCAGCAGCTAGAGTCTTCTGTTTGTACTCAGGTAAGGCATTTGGCTACAGAAAACAGAAAAAAAAAAAAAAGAAAAACGGTTGGAGGAAGTCTGTCCCCGGTTTTTGAGTTTTAAAAGCAGAGAACTAGTGAAGAGATAAAAGAGTTGGAAGATGTCGTCAGAAAATACAGCTCTTCCTCTTCCACAGTTCTCTCCACTCTTTGCAAACACGAATCCTCAAGGTTGAGAAGAGTTTGGAGAGTCCGAGAGGAGAGGCATGGCAGGGCTCTGGAGAGAGGCTGCCCCTCCTGAGCTCCAGGGAGCACGAGCCCAGGTGGGTGCGTGAGTCCCACTTTCTTACTTGTAGGGCGGACTCCAGGGAGGCAGCGAGACCCAAAGAAAGCAGCTGTGTGGTGTGTCCGCGAGGATCGGGGCTTAGACAGCCCAGTAGGTGTTCCCCTGGGCCCTGTTGCAAGACTCAGTTAGCAGCATGAGTCCTACAGACTGAGGAACAGAGAAATAGAGGAGAGAAACCCTGGCTTGAGGGAGTCGTGGAATAGGAACAAGGAAGTCTCCAGAGACACCCGCTTGAACTAATTCAAATGGCCAAACGGGGAATGTGTATCTCGAGTGACTGAGAGGACAATGACATTGAGGATAAAAGTTTCGTTTCCATAAGTACCTTGGCTCCATACAATCATGAGAGGAAAAAGAGGGAAAGACACTGCCTTGACCAAGATGAAATTTCTGCTAGCCTCCTAAAATGATGCCTTCAAATAGAAAGCAAGTTGAACTGTAGAAATCAAATTTTATATATGTATATGTATATGCACATATGTGTATATATTTTTTTGGAAATGGGGTCAACCCAGAGTGAACTTGAACTCCTGCATTCAAGAGATCCTCCCGCCTCAGTCTCCCGAGTAGCTGGGGCCACAGGCCACCTTGCAGGGCAAGTTATATTTCTCGCATGTCTGAATTGGAAGTGGAGATTCTAGCCTGATTTACATGTTTGGCCTATAAAGCCCAGTTTAATTCAATTGATATTTATTGAGTGCTGAGTGTGTGCCCGGCAGTGTCCTTGCCCACATGATATTTATAGTCCGGTGGGGAGGCAGGTAGTAAAAAATAATTATAAGTCAAATAAATGTTACCAAAAGGGAAGTATGTGGGAGCATATAGCAAAAGTATCTAAACTTTAAGTGGTATGGTAAATGCCTTCTTGATAAAATTGGATCTAAGCTGAAACATGAAAAATAAGAATACTCACAGCAAACGTAACAAACGTGACAGGGAGAAGAGTAGTAGAGGGAAGAGCATGTTTCAGAGCCGAGACTGGAATCAGTATGGCTAGAGCCGAGAGGACAAAAAGAATATCAGTGGCTAGGGCTCGGAAACGTTTTTAAATTTTTATTGTATATATAATAAAGAAATATTCTTCGCTAGGTAAGTAGGCTGCAAAATAAGATAATGTGCCATATTTAAGATAGAACAGGGAGAAAAGCGTAGCCATTATTTACTATTTTCCAATTTTCCAAATTAACTTGCAGTGAGAGTTTGAGAATAAAAGTATGATATTTTCACTCCTACACTCTGTGCCTCCCTCTCAACATTATCCGTACCTTTACCTTGTGTCCAGATGGGGGTTCTCTTAACAGTTTAGAGACCAAGTACCCTTATAATTATGTCACTATCTGTTACAACACTGGATGGTGTTTACAAGTAGAAATGAATTCAGAGCTTTAAACCACTTCCATTGTAACTCATTACATTTCAAATGTTTCTTTCTATCAGAATATGACAATGTGTTTTTCTTCTGAGTTTACTTCAACAGCATGTTTATGTGTTATACCTGTGTGGGTTAGAAATTTAGAACTTAAAATGCATTCTTCCGTTAAACTAATACTATAAACGGTGGCCTATACAAGGATGCGCATCCTGTAAGGTTGCTGAACTCGTTCATTCCGCTCTTGACTTTTGATTGTCATTGCTTCACAAAGGTTCCATCTTCTTTCCGTTTCTGTTATTTCTGTTCTTTTTCCTTTGCGTTCCAAAAAGTGTAGATTTCCCAAGCCCTATCTGTTTTACTTCTAAATATTGCTCTAATATGTCACCCTCTCTCCCCTCCCACTGCCACGTGCCGAGTTCCGGCTCTCATCATTGCTCGCTTTGACTCCTGCCTCCGGACTGCTTCTGTGCCCTCTGCCATCCGTCCTCCTCCACCCCGCTGCCGTGGTTTCACATCTTGTTGACATACTTCCCTCTCTAAATCCCTCATGCTTTCCTGCACCTAGAGCATTGCCTCCAAACTTCGCTAAACCCATACCCATAGCAGAAAAACAATTTTGGACTCATCCCCAATGTAGTTTTATTTATTGTTTATAATTTATGTATTTGCATTATTGTACTAATATTAGGTCTGATATAAATTATGTTTTAAGAAGAAATTTTTAAAATATGACCTTAAATTAATAGCAATTATAGTTTTCCCTTACTGTAGAGTACCTGCGTTGAGCACAGCCACTCTGTGTACCCATCTTCTCGTGGTCTGCCTCCTAACTCCCACCAACTCACACACACGTATGCATCTGCCTTCTAGCCGCAGGATAGCACTTAGAATTCTCTCAGTGTACCATATTCACTCTTGGCTCTGTCTCTTTGCACAGGTTGTTCCCTCTACCTGGAAGCCCTTTTACACTCCCCTTCTCAGCCACTTCTTTGCCTAACACATACTCATCCTGCAGGGTTCATTTCTATTATTGTGTTCAAGGATATCTTCCTTGATCCTCTCAGATGAGGTTGGATACCTTTTCTCTCTGTTTCCATAGCACCCTGAGAATCCTTTATATTGCTTGTGTCCGTTAACGTTCCTTGAGGATAAGGATCAAGTATTTCATCTTTCATATCATCATTGGCTAGTAGAGTACTCAGCACATAATGTACTATTACCAGAAGGCTGAAAACAATTTGAACAAAGATGTTTTAGAGGAAAGCAAGCTGGTTAATATGTCGTTTGGGTGATGAGAATGGTTTTGTAATGTTGTATGCATCTTTGAGCATTGTTGTCCATTTTTGTTTTCCCCCCAGTGGCAAAATTGTTCTCTTTTTTCTTTAGTACTCTTTTTTTTAATTTAAAAATTAAAAAAAATTTTTTATTTCAGCATATTACAGGGGTACAAATGTTTAGGTTACATATATTGCCTTTGCCCCACCTGAGTCAGAGCTTTAAGCGTGCCCATCCCCCAGATGGTGCGCACTGCACCCATTAAGTGTGAATATACCTATCCCCTTCTCCCCCCTCCCACTTGCCTGACACCTGATGAATGCAGAATTGTACTTTTTTTTTTTTTTTTTGAGACACAGTCTCACTACGTTGCCTGGGCTAGAGTGCCGTGGCGTCATCCTAGCTCATAGCAACCTCAAACTCGTGGGCTCAAACGATCTTTCTGCCTCAGCCTCCCAAGTAGCTGGGAATACAGGCATGCTCCACCATGCCTGGCTAATTTTTTCTATATACTTTTTTAGTTGTCCAATTAATTTCTTTCTATTTTTAGTAGAGACACGGTCTCACTCTTGCTCAGGCTGGTTTTGAACTCCTGAGCTCAAACAATCCGCCCGCCTCAGCCTCCCAGAGTGCTAGGATTACAGGCGTGAGCCACCACGCCCGGCCAGAATTGTACTTTTTAATACTAACTGATTTTCATCTAATTTTAACTACTCTTCATTCTTTGTCATTTCAAACATTTGGGACAACCTACATGTCCAATAATTGGTAGATTGCAAAAGAGTGTGCATGATAGTGGGTTGTAGAAAAATGACATATGTACTTTATAGAGGAGAATCTTGAAGAATATAATATAAGGTATTAATAAACATATTTTACTATAAAACTAGGTTTGCATTATTAAAACTCTTCCCAATCCTTACAAAACATCAAAATCCACACGCAAGCAAATAAGTAAAAGAACAGTCAAGTTGTCACTAATTCTAGAGACAACTACTATATAGGAGAGAATGGGGAAAGAGAAGATATCTATATGACTTGGAGATTAGTGACTTCTTAGGATTTTTGGAGAACGTCATAAAAGATCAAGTGATTCTGATGCTAACCTTGGCAGGATAGCTTGAAATAAATGAAGAACTCTTTTGAAGGATGGTGAAAATGTCTAGGGCCCAGCCTTGTTGAGAGTCTCTGTCGTGATGGTACTTGGTTGCAGTTAAACTGATCTTCCTACCTCAGATTGAAATACGATTTATTTCATCCACCTGCCCCAGATCTGGATAAATTAAGCATACATTCCTGAATATGTATTTCCAAACTTATTTTCTTCTACTCCTCTGTTGCAGCCAAATTATGCTTCTCATACTCCTGCTAAATTCTTCCCTGACATTCTCTTGACTTTATGTCTATGCACAAGTTATTTCCTACAATGATTGCCACAAATCATTGCCTGTTGAAATATGTTCACCTTTCGAAGCTCACTTGAAATGCTTCCTTCTCCTTGAAGTCTTTACTTCCCACCCCACCGCTACCACCAATACAAGGAATCTCTTTTCTTCGAACCTCTGTAGTACTTTGTATTTGCTGATGGCCTCTGCATCCTGGTAACGTGGAAAGGGAAGGAACAGTGAATTTGCAATATGCGCAGTGCTTTGTAAACTGAAAAGCATTGTAGGAATATGTGATGTTACTACTGCTCGTGCTCAGGAATAGACACTAAGCCCTTTTAAGGTAGAGACTATATTTTATTCAAATTTTTGTCCCCATTGCCTAACGTGATGTCCAGTGCATAATTATTTAAGAAATATTTGCTGAATAGCATACGGTAGTCCTCTTCTGCCTTCCTTGGTATTGATTCTTTAGGAGTAGCCATGAGTCTTAAAGAAATGCTTCTTGTCTTTGCTAAGCTTATCCACAATATTATCAGCCTCTGTGCTGACTATGGATGATGATAAGATATTCATCTTCCTGATTGAGTTTGTGAGGTGTTGGTATATAAAGTTTATTTCCAGGCATTATGCCTGACTGTTTACTGTTTGATAAGTAGATAATGAGAAGTTTTCTTGCCCAAACAAGGACTGTCCAAACTAGAGGTGCAGACACTGGTTCTCTGGGTGGCACATTCCAAGGCACCTGAATTCACTTTGAAATATCTGATGCACATCATCTCATACTGCAGATCTTGTTTTATGGTGCCACCAGAAGGATTTCTCCTGCCTCTGGGTGTCAGAGAAGGTAACAAATCCATTCCACACCAGCATTTAAGATGATCTTGTCTTTTACGTCCATTACAAACAAGTTGAACCCAATGTAAAATCAAGATTCTTGACTCTCTCATTCCACTGGCTGTTTATGGACCATACTGGACAGCTTGTCAAATGACATAAATTTTAGTTTTTAAAATGCAAGTTCTCAGGGAAAAAGGTTTGAGACAAATCACCATTACATACAGAATTATACTGTTAGACAGATTTATTCATCAGAAAATTTCTTTTATAAATGTGCATTCATTCATGCATGTGTAGTTACAGAAACACGTTTGTTTCTGCACAGACCATTCCTTTCAGTTCAGTACCCATTTATTGTAGTCTTATTTTGTGCCAGACACCCTACTATCTCCTGAGTAAGAGTTGAATGAATTGCAGCCCTTGTCTCATGGAACTGAGACAAACCCTCCAATATGCCCAGCAGCTCACAGTGAATTGGAGCAGACCAGTAGCTGTAATTCACCATGAAATGTAGGGTGGTAGGCAGAAATTATAATAGTAGTTCAGAGGAAAGCAATGTTATCTCAATCTAAGAGAACCAAGGAAAGCTTCACAAAGGTGGTAAGAGTTTTGAAGAAAAAGTAGGGGTTCACCAGACAAAAGGTGAAGTTGAGGGCATTCCAAGCACAGAGGTATAAATTTCATATTTCAGGGGATGTGTAAGATGATTTGAGTACCAGGTATTATACTAGAGATTCTCTGTAAAGAGAAATACTAATTAAGTATGCTGCGATGCCATTTCCCTGTCAGATTAGCAAAAATCCAAAAATTCTACACATGCTTTTGACGAGGTTTTGAGGAAATAGGTACCCTCTACATTGCTGGTGGGAATGTAAATTTGTATAGCCCCTAAGGAAGGCAATTTTGAAGTCTCTATCAAAATTATAAACACATATGCCCTTTGGCCCACTAACCCCCCTTCTGATAATTTGATAACTTATCATATATATTTGCACAATTGCAAAATGACATATGTAATGTAAGTTATTCATGGTAGCATCATTTGTAATATTGTTAAGATTCATGCATGTTGGCTGGGCGCGGTGGCTCACACCTATAATCCTAGCACTCTGGGAGGCTGAGGCTGGTGGATTGCTCGAGGTTAGGAGTTCAAAACCAGCCTGAGCAAGAGCAAGACCCCATCTCTACAAAAAAAAAAAAAAAAAAAATAGAAAGAAATTAGCCAGACAACTAAAAATACATAGAAAAAATTAGCCGGGCATGGTGGCTCATGCCTGTAGTCCCAACTACTTGGGAGGCTGAGGCAGAAGGATTGCTTGAGTCCAGGAGTTTCAGGTTGTGTGAGCTAGGCTGATGCCATGGCACTCTATCCCAGGCAACAGAGCGAGACTCTGTCTCCAAAAAAAAAAAAAAAATAGATTCATGCATGTTATTGCATGTATTGATTATTCATTTTTTTTTTTTTGCTGAGTAGTATTCCACTATAAAGATGTTTATCCTTTGTTTATCCTTGTTTATCCACAATGTTTATCCATTTACCAGTTGATGGACATTTATGTTTTCTTCCCAGATTTTCATTATTAAGAATAAATATTTCACCTATGAATATTTGTGGTGCTTTCATTTCTCTTGATTAAATGTCCAAGAATGGGATTGCTGGGTTGTATGGTAAGTATATATTTAATTTTATAAGAAACTGTTGAATTATTTTTCTAAAATGGCAGTACCATTTTGCATTCCCTCCAGCAATTTATGGAAGTTCCACTTTCTTTGTACCTGTCTGCATTTATTATTGTCAACCCATTTAAATTTAGACATTCTAATAGCTGTGTAAAGATATATCATTGTGGTTTTAATTTGTTTTTCCCTAGTAATTAACGATGAGTATCTTTTCATGTGCTTATTTGCCATCCATATTTCTTCTTTGGTGAAGTGTGTGTTCAGAATATTTTGTTTCTTTTTATTAGATATGTGTCTTCTTATTGACTTGTAAGTGTTCTTTATATATCCCAAATACAGGTCCTTCATCAGATATGTGGTTTGGAAATATTTTCTCCCAGTCTGTAGCTTTTCTTTTCCTGTTCACAGTAGTTCCTTTCTGAAAGACCAGAAGTTTTCAATTTGTATTAAGTCCAATTTATCAATTTTACCTTTTATGATTCATGTTTATTGTGTCCTACCTAAGAAATCTTTATCTTAAGCAAGGTCACAAAGATTTTCTTCTATGTTTTCTTATAAAAGTTTTATAAATTTTTAACTCTAACATTTCGATCTATTATCCATTTGCAGTTAACTATACATGGTGTGTATGTATTAATCTTCAATAAAAAGTTAAAAAAAGAGTTCCAACTTTCTTGACCTTTATTTTGATAAGTATTATCAAATTATTAGTATTACTCCACCTAGTGGATACTTACAGACACTCACATTTAATCTGTCAGTTCATGGGACATTTTAACAATAAATACACAAGTATTTTTTTCAAAAGGATGCAAAAGTATTTTGACAAGAGTTTGAAAACCATCCTATAATTTTATTTTTGAAATAGATATAAATATATCATGTATACAAGTTCTCATATCTCCACACACTTAGAAAGTTTAGAAACAGATTTTTTCTAACATATTTTAAAGTCTTCCACTTGTAAATGAAGCACTTCGGTGGGATTCTAACTTTTTTAAGATTTGAAAGTACAGTGCCTTCTAATTACTTGTCAAGAATAGTTGGTTGACATTAGGAAAAGTGAAAAATTACTAACTTTTTCAATAAAACCTTTTGAGCAAGTGTATGGAATTGAAAAACGAATATTAGATCTACATATTTTGGTGAGGTATTTTTTTAATAATCAAGTATCAAAATAAGCTGAACTTACAACTCAACTTTTGGATTTTATCAATAAATGACCATTCAAAATTTTAAAAATGATTATGCATATTTATTCAGCCTTCAACAAAAATATTAATAGTAAGCACAAAAAATATTTTAGACCATTAATAAAATAAAATGATTTTAAATTGTTTATTTCTTCTTTATATCACACTCTAAAATGCTTGTGTATATTTTATAATATACATAATTTATAAGCATATAAACATGTAATAGTTAGATGTATCCTTAAACAACTTAATCTCTTGGGTTCCTGTATTCTCACCTGTAAAATGAATGGTTTTAATTATGTAATCTGCTCGACTTTCTTAAAAATGCTTTGATTGTTTAATTTCTACTCCTAGAGATCCTACTTTTGGCCTGTATGCCTACATTTTTAAAATGATACTATTATCAGCCTTTTTTCACGTTTAAAACTGTAAAACCTACATTTACTTTGGAATTCTGATAGCTCACTTTCCCATACCTGAGGTCAGTCTCAAAATTACAAAAGTATCCTTTGAGGCAAAAGTTAATTTTTTCACATTGGGTGATACTGGAGGCAAGGAGACTAGTTAGGTGGTACCACTATGATTGTTTGAGATTAGCCGGGTGTGGTGGCCCCTGCCTATAGTCCCAGCTGCTTGGGAGGCTGAGGCAGGAGGATCGCTTGAGCCCAGGAGTTTGAGGTTGCTGTGAGCTAGGCTGACACCACGGCAGTCTAGTCTGGGCGACAAAGCAAGATTCTGTAAAAAAAAAAAAATTATACACATGTGTATATAAATATACATATGATTGTTCGAGGAATGAGAAGAGGGAATTAAGATAGTGGGGAAAAAAATGAAATATATGTGGGGAGAATGATAGAGGCCTTTATTTTGAAGAAAGAAATGATACAACCTGATAAGTTGGTGATATAAGGCTGAGTCCCCATTCCCGGGGCCGGGGGCCAGTACCGGTCCGCAGCCTGTTAGGGGCCGGGCTGCAGAGCTCCACCGCCCCCTCTCCCACCCTCCCTCTGTGAAAAAATTGTCTTCCGTGAAACTTAGGAACTGGGGACCGCACGGCAGGAGGTGAGAGGCGGGGTAGCCAACAAGCGAAGCTTCGTCTGTATTTACAGCTGCTCTCGGTGGCTCCCTTCACCATCTGAGCTCCGCCATCCCCGTCCCACCACCGACCATGGAAAAATTGTCTTCCACGCAACTGGTCCCTGGTGCCAAAAAGATTGGGGACTGCTGATGTAAGGGATTGCGGTGGACTGAAGGCTTGTGTTCTCCCAAAATTCATATATTGGAATCCTAACCCCCAAGGTGATAATATTAGCAGGCGGGGCCTTTGGGAGGTGCTTAGGTCAGGAGAGTGGACTCCACATTGGTGGTATTAGTGCCCTTATAAAGGAAACCCCAGAGAGTTCTCTGTCTTCCTTCCGCCAGCTGAGGCTGCAAGAAGGCAGGAGTCTGCAACCCAGAAGTGGGCCCTCACCAGAACCCAATCATGCTGACATCATGATCTGGGACTTCCATTATCCAGGACTGTGAGAAATACATTTTTGTTGATGATAAGCCACCCAGGCGGTACTTTGTTATAGCAGCTTGAATGGACTAAAACCCAGGGGTACTGTAGAAAGACAAGTTAAAAATAACTTGGAAAATTCTAACCTTGGATATTAAAAGAAGAGTGATATCACGGACAGATTTATGAACATATCAAAAAGATACCAGTTTGTAATGGGAGAATGTTGAGCTCGGTTGCAAAAGTTAAATCTGAAGTACTTTTAGTACAGCCAGTTCTGATTTTTCTCCACTTTTTTATTAAAAATAAATCACAGATTGGGAAAAAAAGGGTTAATATCCTTAATATACAAATCAATAGGAAGAGAAACACATTTCTAATAGAAAAATGGGCAAAGACAATGGCCAAGAATTCACCAAAGAAGACACCCAAATGACCAACAAACACGTGGAAAATGCTCTACTTCATAATTTATGAAATGTGAAATTAAAATAATAAGAACTTGTAAAAAATTATCAAGATAGGCTTTAGCAGAATTATGTTGCTTCTTTGGAGAAATGATTCTTTTGTAGAGTTAGACTTGAATGCACTTAGAATATAGTTAGAAGCTCTGAGTTATGGTCTCTAGCTTCTGGAAGTGAGAACCAGAGAGGTGGCTGGAGGGAGAAAGCCTGACCGGAGCACAGCAGGGTGATGCAACGTAATAGCTGGGCTAGGAATGTGCTGAGAAGAGCTGACAGTTGGAGGAATTACTAGTGTCTACATCCAGGGAAGAAGAGCATCTTTTGCAAATTGAAATGATAGAACTCATTTTCAAAGATGCAGAAAAAGCTAAATATTATCTCCTTAACCATGTAGTCAGGGAATCATTAATAGTAATCTGAACATATCTGGAGAAGGTAAGAAAGCACCAGACAAATACTGAAAAGACAAATACTTTTCTGTAAAAAGTTGAAGAATTTTAGGCACATGAATACAGAACGTGAAGTTTGGCACGTGCACGCCAATGTCCAGGAAATGAAGTTTTTTGAAAATCCAAGAAGATGCTCTATGGATTCAGAAGAGAAAAATAGACCTGTTAAAGAAAATATCATGATGGCTGGGTGCGGTGGCTCACTCATGTAATCCCAGCACTTTGGGAGGCTGAGGTGGGAGGATCGCTTAAGGCCAGGAGTTTGAGACCAGCCTGGACAACACAGCAAGACCCTGTCTCTACAAAAGATAAAAATAATTAACTGGATGTGGTGCATGCCAGTAGAGGCTGAGATGGGAGGTTCACCTGAGCCAGGAATTCCAGGTTACATTGAGCTATGATCAGGCCACTGTGTTCCTGCCTGGGTGACAGAGTAAGACCCTAGACCATGTCTCTAAAGAAAAAAAGAAAAGAAAAAAAGAAAAAAAACATTAGGAAAAGCAGCAGAATTTCTCCACCTCCATTTGGAATCTATAGAAGAAATTAAGGAACAACACAATGACAAAGAAACTTCCTTTCACCAGCGTCAGGACTGTGGTGCATTTCATGGTGTCTTTTTTTTTTTTTTTTTTTTTTGGAGACAGGAGGGTCTTGCTCTGTTGCCCAGACTAGAAGGTGGTGGCATCATCATAGCTCGCTGCAGCCTCAAACTCCTGGGCTCTAGTGATCCTCTTGCCTCAGCCTCCTGAGCAGCTGAGACTACAGGTGTACACCACAGCACCCGGCTAATTTTTCTATTTTTTGTAGAGGGGGGGTCTCACTCTTGCTTAGGCTGGTCTTCAGCTCCTGGCCTCAAGCAGTCTTCCTGCCTCAGCTTCCCAGAGAGCTAGGATTACAGGCATGAGCCACTGCACCTGGCCTATGGGAAGTCTTAACCTTGATAACAGCAATGAAGTTCATTTGCATTTGTACTCCTGTACAAACTGCTGATTATTGTATGTCTTTAGTGAATACTTCCTATTCTAACTGAATAAAGTTTAGAATCCCAGGAGTGCCTCCTCATTTTACAGGCTGAAATTCTTGAGGCCATGCTCCGATGCTACATAGAGTGGAATTTTATGTCCTCAAGCCCTTGTTTATCTATGTTTTGGAAAGAAAGTTTTTGAGAAATTCTAACCTTCAGCATGCCACTTTGGATTGTCTATCTCCTTAGACAGGTAGTGGCCTTCATTCGGATGCAATTTTTTGTTAGGTTTTCCAGTTTTCACAGAGGATATCAGACCCCTGAATTGTCTGATAACACAGATGAGCCTATATTTTACTGACAGCATAGAAAATCTGCAATTCAGGTAATGGCCAAATATAAACTATCTACTCATTGTTTGCTGAGATGTCACCAATGTCTTAGCTGAGTGAGAGAAGTAACATTTTGGGAAGACTGTCCAGAGAATGTATACTCAGTAGTGGTGCTATGGTGTAGTGGTGCCATGCTGGACTCCCCAGAGCCCACCCTTCAGGGCTGATTCCCTCGTTTTTCTGGCTGCACTGGCTGTTGGCTGACGATGGCTCACTGTCCCTCTCCAGCAATTGCCCTCAGCAGAAGGAGGCTGCCTTACCCAGGATTACCCCCACCTCCCAGAGACAGCTTGCATCCAGTTACTGGTTGGGGTGGGGGTGTTAGAGTAGGAGACTAGGAGACAGGGCTAAGACTGGATGCAGGGACTTGAAGATTGGGTGCGGGTATTAAAGTAAACAACCTTCGGGCAGAAGCTAACTAGGGGGGCTGATAACTGCAGGCAAGAACCACCTTCAACTGGCTCATCGGCTATCTCTGCCACCTTACGTGAACTTTAGCTGATTACAGTACCATTTACATTGTGGTTTTAAAATTTCTCTGCCCTTGAAATCACTGTGACAGTTCCAAGACAACCATATAAAGTATAAAAATGGGAAGGATCCCAAATCTAGGAATTACTACCCAAATTCTTAGTAAAAGCCAACCCCTTAGCCTTGCGTATTCCTCCCCTGAATTAGTAAGACTTCAAAAGCCCAAAACCACTTCCTCCCCGTGCAGCTGCTCTTTTCAACTCTGCCCGTTTTCTCTGAGAGTGTACTTTTGCTTTCAATAAAAAAAAAAACAAAACCTGTCGCTTGGCTTACGTGGTGCACCCTGGAATTCTTTTCTCCCCACGGTCACCAAGAACCTGGAAAAACCTCCAGTTGGAGGCCACTAACAGGGGCACTGTCCCATCTCTGAAGGCGCTGTCTCTGGGACCGATCGAGGTCTCCCAGGTGCTGCATCATAGTTCAGGCAGTTCCAGTTCTGTCCAGTCTTACTTTCCTGGCTTCTCTACAAGTGTCACTGCTGAGTACACACCCTAACAAACATCCTGCATGCAGATTGCCATCTCAGATGCCATTTCTAGAGAACCTGTGCTAAGATGTACTCCAAACATTCTTTCAGATATTGTAAACTCAATACCTGGGTCTAGCTAGATAGTAAAAGAGGTGGCTTTCTTGGTAGCTTACTATAGGTCACCGTAGAACTGCTTACTTTTAATTCACTTTGAGGAGTCTTCTATCTGCCTTTGTGGGGTGAGGTCATGAAGAACAGCCCTCTGCAGCTTGTCATAATTTCTACTCTAAATTGGCATTACTTTTACAATTTCATTTCTAGGGAGTTTATCCTAGGGAAATAACTGGACTTGCACACAAAGATGTATAAATACAGGTAATAACAGTTTATAAATAAAAAATATTGGAAACTATATAAATATTCACCGTATATATGTTAGTTAAAATTTAAAAATATGCAACAATATATTTATATTGTTTAATCTCATTTTTAAATGACTGACATATGTTCATGGGTGAAGATACCTGAAATATGTCATGACAGGTCATGACATTGGATGTGGATTAGTAGCTCAATTCGTAGAGGTGAAAGCTGAAGCCTCATCATTCTCACAACTTGATAAAATGGCATGTATTTGACTAATTTTTATTTAAGTTTAGATACATTCTAATAAAATATGCATGGTACAACAATTTAACACTTTATTGAATTGATTAAGTTTTTAAGCAAATTCTACCAACGTTCTTCAAAATAAAGGAGTTTTAAGGCTTAGTTGTGATAGCTAGGTTAATTCTAATAACCATAAAATGAATTTCCAGCATAAATCAATGATTTTTATATCCATTTAGTTTGTATCAACAGACTTATAGCTATTGTTACTATTTACTGTCTGTGTACTAGTTATTTTATTTGCACAATGTGTCATTTATTCCAATTAACTTTATGAAATTGACTTTATTCCTATTTTATTGAGAAGAAACTGACCTTCAACAAATTTAAGTACTAGCTTTAGGTTGTCTATCTAGTTCATGAAATTGTTCAAACTCAAACTCCAGTCTTTTTCAGTTTTTGTTCTTGCTAATTTTCCAAAGCATATGACCAAATTATTTGTATTTTTACTGGATCCATCAATGAAACTGTTACAGATAAATATTTAATGGCTTGATGTAACCCAAGAAGTGTTCAGTGAAAACAGTACAACAACATAAACTCCATTTTGAAATAGAACTGTATACATGTGGGCAAAGAAAAAATATCTGAAATTATATGCATTCTTTAATGATGGAATTATGAATGTGTTTTATTCTAGTATACTTTTTTATTTTGTAAAATACATGAAATGAGTATGTCTCAATTTGTAACTAGAAAAAAATAGGAGTTTTACAAATATAAAGTTGCTTCCTATTTTTAAATGCAGCATATTGGTCTCTTTAATCACTTTAGAAAGTGCAATTTACATTGAGCTGAATTTTTCTTTTTTTGAGTTTGCCACTTCATTTAATTATTCTCAGAACATACAAGAAAATGACTTTCTACCGGAGCGTGCTTCATGAGAAGCAAGGGGGTCCCCGAGGTGGATCACATTAAGGATCCACAGTCAGGATGGACACAGGGCAAATCTCTACAACCTGCTCACCTCTTATTTTCGTCGTGGAATACAACTTAGTTATAACTGTGGTTTATGGACTTTCTGGTGATATGGAGGCACAACAATTAAAAAACCAAAACAATTAATGGAAACTCCAAGAAATCGAAAAGCTGGGAGTGAGGGATGAGGTGGCAGAAGATTACCTGATAGCACTTCATACCTCTTCCTGTCTTCAGGAGACTTGGAAACAGTTACAAATGATGGTGGGAAAGATTTGGGTGTCTAATCAGCCTGACAGAACAGTAGTTTATTACATTGAATTGGGTTTTAAATGAGCCCTCGTTCACCTTGCAGTTTTCCTTGTTTGAAAGACTAATAGAAAAACCAATTTATTTCTTCTAAATTTCCACTAGATGGTGCTACAGTAAAATTAATTATTATTACTGTTTTTGTTTGTTTTTTAAACCTCTAGTTCTCGAACTTTTGATCCCATTTTGGAGGTCAAGGTGTCATTCATTTCCCCCATTCAATCTCTTCATTGTGTTGCTATGGATTAACAAAAGCAGATAAACTCATCGCAAGCCTAGAGCTGATTTAATACAATACTAACAACGTGAAATCTATTAAATATTATACAAAACTAAATAAAACAAATTTCTATTTATGTAAAATAAATAAAATTGACTTATGCTAAATAATAATAGTATAAGCAATAGTCTACTATAAACATTTAACAGACATATGTCTAACCCCTATAACTGTGAGGACCTCAGAAATAACTGGTGGTACCTGGACCATACTTTGTGACCCACTCATTTACAATATAGTACTTTAAGAAATTTGAATCAGTAATTTTCCAATTACCAGCAGTTCTCAATTACCAGCATATCTCTCTTCAGATATTCAGTTACAGTAATCTGAAATTATGGCACACTGCTGGTCACACGCATATTATTATGCATGGCATTTAAAGCAGTCTGTGCAAAAACCATAACTTGAAATCTTCTCCCTCTGTGCTGTAGCCCAGAGGTTCTTTATCAATGAAGCTCAGTAAATTTCTCTCTTTGCTGCATTTTTGTCCCCCCAGTGATCTCTCAGGCTTGCTGTTGCAGACATCACAAAATTACCTCATTCTAATATGTGCTCTTCAGCTTTTTTTTTTGGACAATGTAAATAGGTATAAGTGAATTTTAATGCCCTTAGTTGTTATTTCATGCCATGAGAATAACCAAAAAAAATCTTCCAGAGGTAGGTGAAGAATTTCTTCCAATAGACAGATTGTAAAATCATAGTGGGACACAAAAATAAAGCTTCCTTCTGGTTAACTTCCATGAGCCCTGCTTATTCAATGTATTGGTTACACATATTAACATTTTTTCTACTACAAATTTATTTTTATAATGTAGCAATGCCCACTGCTTTATAATATCTTTACTGAAATATAATTTACACATATTATAAATTGCACACTTAAAGTGTGTAATTCAGCGGTTTTTAAAGTTTTAGTCTATTCTTTTTTATTTTTAATTATTATGGGTACATAATAGTTGTATATATTTATGGGGTCTATGCTATGTTTTGATACAGACATACAGTGTGTAATGGTCAAATCAAGGTAATTGAGGTATCCATAATCTCAAGTATTTATCATTTCTTGTGTTAGGAATATTCCAATTCCACTCTTTCAGTTATTTCATAATATATAATAAATTATTGTTAACTGTAGACACCTTATTGTGCTACTGAATACTAGATCTTATTTATTCTATTTAACTGTATTTTTGTACCCATTAATCATCCTCACTTTATCCCCCTCTCCTTGCTAACCTGCCCAGTCTTTGGTAACCATAATTCTACTTCCTACCTCCATGAGTTCAATTTTTAAAATTTTTAGCTCCCACATATGAGTACGAACATGTGTAATTTGTCTTTCTGTGCCTGGTTTATTTCACTTACCATAATGTCCTACAGTTCCATCCCTGTTGTTGCAAATGACAGGGTTTCATTCTTTTTTATGTTTGAATAATATTTGATTGTGTATATGTAGCACATGTTCTTTATTCATTCATCCATTGATGGGCACGTAGGTTGATTCCATATCTTGGCTACAGTGAATAATGCTGGAATGAACATTGGAGTGCAAATATCTCTTCAATATTTTGATTTCCTTTCTTTTGTATATATACCCAAAATGAGATTGCTGGATCATATGGTAGTTCTGTTTTTAGTTTTTTGAGGAACCTCCGTACTGTTCTCCATAGTGACTGTACAATTTACATTCCCACCAACAGTGTGCGCAGGTTCCCCTTTCTCCACATCCTTGCCAGCATCTGTTATTGCCTATGTTTTGGATAAAAGCCATTTTAACAGGGATGGGATGATATCTCATTACAGTTTTGATTTACATTTCTCTGATGATTAGTGATGTTGACTGAACACTTTTTCTTTCTCTCTTTCTTTTTCTTTTCTTTTCTTTTCTTTTTTTTTTTTTTTTTTTTTTTTTTTTTTTTTTTTTTTTTTTTTTTTTTTTTTTTTTTTTTTTTTTTTTTTTTTTTTTTTTTTTTTTTTTTTTTTTTTTTTTTTTTTTTTTTTTTTTTTTGGGAGGTGGAATCTCACTCTGTTGCCCTGGCTAGAGTGCTGTGGTGTCATCGTAGCTCACTGCAACCTCAAATTCCAGGGCTCAAGTGATCCTCTTGCCTCAGCCTCCCAAGTAGCTGGGACTACAGACATGTGCCACCAAGCCCTGCTAATTTTTTCTATGTTTTGTAGAGACCGGGTCTCACTCTTGCTTAGGCTAGTCTCAAAGTCCTGACCTCAAGCAATCTTCCCGCCTCAGCCTGCCAGAGGGATAGGATTACAGGCATGAGTCACTGCACCCAGCCCTGCACTTTTTCGTATACCTTTTGGCCATTGCAGAGTTGTGCAACCATCCCACAACCAATTTTCTGATTTTAACAGTAACTCTTGCCCTCTTCCTCCATGATGTAGATCAGGGTTTCTCAACCTCAGCACTTTTGACATTTGGGTTAGGTAATTATTTGTTGTCCTGTGCACTGTAGGATGTTAGCAGCATTCCTGGCCTCTGCCCACGATACCAGTAGCATATCACCTCCACACTCATGTGACAATCAAAAATATCTGTGGACACTGTCAAATGTCCTTAGGTGTGCAAAACTATCCCTGGATGAGAAATCACTGAAAGAGACGATGTATTTTCCAATAGCTGAACTCCGCCCCCTCTACTCCTGTTGTTTTCTCATTTGTGGTATGTATTAGACACAACTCAGCCCATAACGCGATCTGCTCCACACAGACTTCTCTTAGAATCTTACCTGCCAGGCATTCCCTCTTGGCTAGTTCTTTCTTACAGATGTGCCCCAAATCTCACTCACAGGGAACACTCAGCTTGTTTTCACCCTGACAAGCTCTGAGAGCAGGGACATACAGCTCCTCTCCTCTCCTCTTGCCATGAGAGCAGCTAGCCAGCAGGTCTCCACCTGGTATGTTTTCCAATCAAGAATCAGATAATCAGATACTAGTCTACTAGGTCTTTCCAACTACAGAGGAATCATATAGCCTTTGAAGTGACCCCACTGAAGGCCAACTCTCTTGACTTGAGGAGAAACGAAGAAACACTTGCTCTCTCCCTTTTCCCACTGGGAGTCAGCTTGAATCTCTCTAGAAAACTCCTCTTTATAAATCTTCCCTTCATCTCCACTTTTGACTTTTTAATATTTTAATTAATTAATTGAGAGACAGGATCTTGCTCTGTCACCCAAGCTAGAGTGCAGCGGTGCCATCATAGCTCACTGCAGCCTTGAACTCCTGTGCTCAAGCGATCTTCCCACATCAGCTTCCTGAGTAGCTGGGACTGCAGGAGCACGCCACCACACCGCCAATTATTTTCTACTTTATGTACAGACGAAGTCTTGCTATGCTGTCCAGGCTGGTCTTGAACTCCTGGGCTCGAGTGATCCTCCCACCTCAGCATTTCGAAGTGCTGGGAACTACCATGCCCAGCTTCTTTTATATTTTAGATGAGGATAAGGCATTCAAAAGTTATGAGCTGGTTTTCAAACAATCATTTTGATATTCCTACAGAGTAGTTTGTCTTATAACTTACTTTGGTATCTGATATCTAAATACCTTAGAGTCTAGTAAAACTTCCATTTTATCACTCCATTCCATGTTTAACAAAGCTGTGAATGGTTAAATAATTTTTTTTCTTTCTTTTTTTTTTTGAATAGAGACAGGATCTCACTCTTGCTAAGCCTGTTCTCGAACTCCTGGCCTCAAGCTATCCTCCCGCCTTGGCCTCCCAGAGTAGTAGGATTACAGGCATGAGCCACCATGCCAGACCCTGACTGACTTTTGACATCCACATCACATCTACTTAAATTCCGCTGTTCCAGAATTCAGTCACACGTCCCACCCAACTGCAAGAGGAGGGCCTGCTGGGAAATGTGGTCTAATTGCGTGTTCAGGGAGGAAAACACAGATACAGCTTGTACCAATAGTCTTCTCCATGCTGCCTAATGGGGCACACAGGAAATTGACCATAAAGCAAATACAAGCTATCAGGAGATATAAAAAAACAAAAAAAGGGCACAATTGTCCACAGAAAATCTAGGTGTACACAACCAAAGATATGAGTGAGAAGATTTTTAAATTAGGCACTGAGTGTGGCTCTAAGTTTCCCAGAAGTTAAGGCATATAAGGAAATATATCACATTACAGTTTCTTAAGTGTGTTTTGTCCTGACAAACAAGTTTTGTCCTAAACGAGCCTAACAAGTTTTCTCGTGAAATGAAACACAAGCATCATTTATCACACTGATCACCATATAGTAAATATTAGAATAATACACAAAAACTATAATCATACAATCATACATTCATAAACTTCTTTTCTCCTCAGTTCCTTTTTTTTCTTTCGATAGTGTTGGTACCAACTCTACTCAGTTCTGATCATAAATATTCCCACTTTATCAAAGTATCAATTGCTTAGCCAATAAATTTGCATTTTAGATTATTTTCTAAAATTCACAACATGTGATACGAGTGTTTATAGGGAAAATAAAACTCTATTCAAAACTTGAATAAATACTTGTACATATTTACGTATTTTTTCAAGCATGATATTGGTCAGTAGCAGTATCTGGAATTTCAAATTGCTGCTATTTCTGTTAGCTCAAGTGTTTTTTAAATTTCAAAACTGGATAATGTGATCAATATAAGATGAAAAGGAACTTAATATACTATTAAGCATTAGTTTCCAAAAATAGGATGGTAGACCCCAACATTTGTGACTCTAGAGCCTAGAATGGTTTCTGGCACATAGTAGGTGCTCAATATATTTGTTGAATACAAACATGTTATATCTTTTATTGCCAATTGTGTACTTAAAAATTATAATACACATGCAATTCCAATAGCTCCGGATCTCCCCCATTTGTAGATTCAAATTGGGTCATATTATACTTTTAAATATTTAGTGAGAAATCCCTGAGTTTTTCCCCACTGTAATGAGTGCGCTTGCATGTAGACCTCTGTATTTTCACTTGATCATTTCCTCAGGATAAACCTTTGGGTTAAATTGCATGTTCTTTTTTTCAGACCATTTGAATACAGATTGCCAAACGATCTGGAAAGGTTGGACTAATTTATACTCCCCCAACCTGTGTGTAAGTATTGGTTTCCTAATGCTTTTCTCATCAGTCATGTTGATATCAATTTTTTATATACGAACTTAAGCAAATACTGTTTTGAAGTTTTGTTTGAAGCTAGCTGATCGGATGGAAGTTAATTTGCATAACTGATCTCCAGAACTAACTCAAAGTGCAAGGTTAAGTAAACACATGCTGGCATTGGTCTTTGGATATTTACAACACTGGGTAGTGTACTAAAGGCCACCACTAAAAAAATAAAAAAATAAAGAGACTGCCACCACTGAATAAACAGATTACAGATGCCTGGTTGCGTCATTCCTTTTAAAATCTTTGTATTCAGGCACTTATTCCTATTCCCAGAATATGGCAATCTATATAAATCTACATGTAACAGAATAATTATGTGTTAACATTTGTGCATGAAACAAGACAAACTGGCATTTTTCATTTTCTTAATCTGATGTTAAATTAAAACTGTAACACAGGAAATGGCTTCCTGAAGATAAAACTCCTTTCTCGGTGATCACTCTGCTGCTGTCATCCTGCTTGGAGGGAATGGGGGAGCAGTTGGGGAGAGGGCTTTTTGCAGTGTAAATTCTACAAGCCACATGTTATGTAGATGTAGCTACTTAAGTTTATTTTACTTTTATACCATCAGAAGCTCTTTCATGACAAAGGATTTTTTATATTTTCTAACAGATAGAATGTTAGCCAAATTAATGCTGTCGTATTTTGGCTAATGCATTCCTAAAAGTTCTTCGCTCCCAGACACCATCTCTTTTGCATCATCCTTTAATTTGATCATCCATGTCCATGTCTTTCCATGCAATTATCATCCCCTACGGCATCAGGATGCAGGGTTTGTTAAAGGAGTCCATGAAAGAACTTTAAGCCCCATTGGTGCTGGACTCTAAAGCAGCTTTGCAATTAAACAAAATCACCACATTTTGAAATTAGGAATGTTGAGCATCACATCTGATTCACCAACCCCTCCTCCTCTCTCCATGACCTTTGGTTTATTCTCATGACCTGTTCGTTGATAGGAGTTAAAAGATTGTACCAATTGAAGCCTCTATGGACAACAGTTTGCCAGTTTTTCAAAAAGTTAAGCATGGAAATACTATATGACCCAGAAAATCCACTCCTACCTATAGATCCAAAAGAACTGAAAGCAGGGACTCAAACGAATATTGTACCAATTCTCATAGCAGCTTCATTCACAATGGCCAAAAGGTGGAAGCAACTCAAGTGTCCACTGACAGATGAATGGATAAGCAAAATGTGGTATACATATATAAGAGACTGCTGTTCAGCCACAGAAAGGAATGTAATTTGATATATGCCACAACATGGATGGGCCTCGAAAACATTATAGTAAGTAAAATAAGTCAGACACTGAAGAAAAAATATCATATGATTCCACTTATGTGTGGTACCCGGGATAGGCAAATTCATAGAGACAGAAAGTGGAGCAGAGGTTCCTGGGGCTGGGAGAAGAGGAGGAGGGGAGTTACTGGTTAAAGGGTACAGAGTTTTTGTTGAGGATGATGAAACAGTTTTAGGTATAGACAGTGGTGAATACCTTGTGAATGAATATATTGAACTTAATCGTACACTTAGGAATGATTAAAATGATAAATATCATGTTATGTATATTTTACCAGCACGAAAAGAAAAAAAGGAGAGAGAGATTGTGCCACTCTGTTTTCTCCAGTTGTGCTTCCATGTCACTCACACCGCCTCTGCCGTCTTGGTGGCCCTTTTGATGCGTACAGGCGGCATCTACTGTGTCTCACCTGTGGCCTGACTGACAGCAATCAGAGGAAGCTCGTTAAGACACGCCCTAATTTCAAAGGTGTAAACTGTGGAAAAATGTGCACTCAGAAGCAATAAAACAAGGGTCAGGGACTTGGGGTCGAGTTAGGTGTCACTGTTTAAGGCAAAGACAGTAATCAGAACAGAGTAAGGTGACACTGAGATAAATGTACCTGGGAACAGGGGTAATGAAGCAAGGGGCACAAAATAGCCAGTTTAAATTAGCAGTCAGCTAAACTAGAGTTCAGTGTCAGAGCCACAAAGCAAAGAAAGTGTGAGCATTTTGATGTGTTGAAGCAAAATATACATTATGCATCTGTCTGCTATAATAAACAGCTCTTGAACAAACACAAATATGTTTGTTATCCTAAATTTATATTTACCTACAATGTATTTTTACATATATTATCTCATTTGATTTGACTCTTTTTTGTGTTTTTTTTTTTTTTTTTTTGGAGAAAGGGTCTTGCTCTGTCACCCAGGCTGGAGTGCAGTGGACTCATCATAGCTCACTGCAGCCTCCAACTCCTGGGCTCAAAGTGATCCTCATGCCTCAGCCTCCCGGGTAGCTGGGACTATAGGCACAGGCCACCATACCTGGCTTATTTTTCTATTTTTGGTAGAGATGGGGTCTCACTCTTGCTCAGGCTGGTCTCAAACTCCTGAGCTCAAGCGATCCTCCTGCTTTGGCCTCCCAGAGTGCTGGGATTATAGGCATGAGCTGCCTTGCCCAGCTTAATTTGACTCTTGAAACTACATCACGAGGTAACAGTAAGAATCCCATTCATGGAGAAGGTCACTGAGCCCCCAAAGTAGGTAGTTCCTTAAACTCATGCATCTTGTGAGAAAGAGAATCAGATTTCAGCTCTGGTCTTCTGACTCCAAAACCCAGTGCCTTTTGTCTTTAACACAGGAAATATTGTATCATCTGTTAACACTGAATAAAAGACTTATATGTGATTCGGTTCTGTGAGTTGATTCGAGCCAAGGATGTGCGCTTGAATAAGTAGAGGTATTCTGGGCTTCATTTTTGGTTGTAGGACCTTAATGTAATCATGGTCAGACATCACGTCCCGAGGGCGTGCTCCACACCATCACAAGATTCCTAACATGTCAGTAGCTCAGGTACACAGGTATTTAATGCCAGGAACGGGGTTTAATCCATTTGCCCAGCAGTTGAGAGTTGAGTGGCATCCGGTTTCATAGCAATAACTTTCTGAGACCCAGCTTCCTCATTCCTAAATAGAGATAGTATTACCCATACTGAGCATTATTGTGAAATTGGAGATAATGTATATAAATATCTAGCACAGTATCTAGCAAAATGGTATGTATTAATAACAGTTAATATTTACTCAATGGTTTTATTTTTACTCATAATGACAGCTATATTGGCCCAATCAGCCAATTCTATATTAAAATAATTTGGTTTCCACGATATAAATTCATATGAAAAATATTTGCTCATTTGAGGGCAGATAGCATGGCAGTAAAGGGTATGGACTCTGGTACCCAGTCTTAACAGGGCTGATTACCAGGTGTGGGATTTTGGGCAAGTTATTTAACCTCTCTGTTCCTCAGTTTCCTTCATTATGACATATATGTAACAGAACCTGCCTTGTAGGATTGTAGTAAAAATTAAATGAATTAATATTTGTAAAGAGCTTAGAATATTTCCTGGTATGTGGTAGAGGTATAGACGTCTTTATTTAAGTAAATAAACATTTATATAGACTTTTACATGCGTCACTTTCAGACGAATGCTTGAACAGCAGTATATGTGATCGTAGTCCTAACGAGTTGTCTTAGTCCAGTCCTGCTACTATAATAAAATACCTTAGGCTGGGTAACTTATAAGCAGAAATTTATTGCTCACAGTTCTGGAGGCTGGGAAGTTCAGAATTAAGGTACCAGCAGACTTAGCATCTGCTGAGGGCTTGCTGTTTGCTTCAACGTTGGTGCCTTCTTGCTGCATCTGTACATGGTGAAAGGGACAGACATGCTCTGTGAAGTCTCTTTTATAAGGGCACTAATCTCACTAATCCCATTCACGACCTAGTCACCTCCTAAAGGCTCCATTTCTATTTTATTTTAGAGACAGGTTCTCACTCTGTTGCCCAGGCTCGAGTATAGTGGTGCAATCATAGCTCACATGCACCACCATGCCCAGCTAATTTTTTTATTTTTTGTGGAGTCAGAGTCTTTCTGTATTGCCCAGGCCGATCTTGACCTCCTGGCCTCAAGTAATCCTCCCTCCTTGACCTCCCAAAGTGCTGGGATTACAGGTGTGAGCCATTGCGCCCCAGCGAGGCCTCACTTCTCGATACTATTGTTAATACATTGGAGGTTAGGTTTCAACTTGTGAATTTTTGAGGGACACCAATATTCAGACCGTAACACAAAGGGAAAATTCTTATTTTTAGTATTACACATGATTCTTAATGCACCGCTGAAGAATGGTGCACATGTTTCAAAAGTGGACAAACAGGTGCCCAGTTCACATATTTCAATAGGCGCCTGGTTCACGGACATGAGCTCCCTAATTGAGGAGGAAGTCATGTCCCTTTGAGGACATTTCCTACAGCAGGTGTAAATAATGACTCCAACACCCAGATCAAGCCCAGAGCAACCTGCAGCCATTTACCAGGTAGCAGAGAAACAGGGAAAGGAAAATACTTGGAAATTCTGAGGGTTTCCTGGTATTAGGAGGCTTATCCTCAGAGCCCCAAAATGCCACTGGGGCCTCTAGTCAGAAGGGGGAATGTGGAGATCAAGCGACCTTGGTTCATTTTACACTGGATACTTTATGCAAGGCCTCAAAGCAAGAAGTGGCAGGGTTGGCCTTCAAACCAAGGTTGTGTTAATAGCTTCTAAAGAAACAAAGAAAAAAGTAAAAAGGTTCAATCCAGTAATACATTATAACTAACACTCTTTTAGCTTTTACCTATATTAAGAGAAGGATGATTATAATTCCATAATAGTCTATATAATAACCTATAAACAGTTATCTATTTTAGAAGTTTTAAGTAAAGGGAATATGGAGATCAAGTGACGGATGGAATCTTGACCTGGGTTCATTTTACACTGGATCTGATGAGATAGAAAACTGATCCTATGGTCACATCCTCAATCATAGAATATATAATGGGAATAAATATACTTAAAATCTGGCAGAATCCCCATATTGGTTCCCTGCTACGTGGAGTAAGTGCTATTTTAGTAGAAAGTGACAAATAGAGGCCCTCCCCTTGCCATTCTCCCACCCAGCCAAGATTGTAAACCAAAAGCAATACCACATATCTAGGTAACTACAGACATTGGGGCTATTTAACTTGCCCCATTGTTAGGCAAAGCCAGATGTCCTAGAATATGATTGTAAAGATTTGCAAACTTAATCAGGTGCTGATGCCAATTGCAACTAAGGTCCTAGATGTGGTCTCTGGACTGGTGCCAATAGCATTGTGCTATTGGCCTGGAAAAGGCTCTCGAATTTCCATCAATGAAGATAATAAAAAATAGTTTGCCTTCACTTGGCAGGGACTGGGATCTTACCCCAGGGCGATGGAAACTCTAATGCTTTCTGACATAATATAATCCAGAGAGACCTTAATCATCTTACTAGCCCTGACTGGTTTACCAGACAGGGTTCTAACAGAAACGGATGGCACACTCAAATTGGATGATTAGGGTGGTTTAACAAAAGGACTGTTTACAACAGTGAAGAGGTGTGAAACACAAGTCATTATCACCCTTAGACCTTGTGTTGGGTTAAATAGTGTCCCGCAAAAGTCATGTCCTTCCCAGAACCTCAGAATGTGACCTTATTTGCAAATAGGGTCTTTGTAGATGTAATCAAGTTAAGATAAGGCCATACATGATTAGGGTAGTTCCTAACCCAATATGTCTGGTGTCCTTATAAGAAGAGAAAACACAGACACAGACATAGATACGTAGAGAGAACGCCATGCGGTGATGGAGGTAGAGATTGGAGTGATGCATCTATAGGTCGAGGAACGCCAGGGATGGAAAAGAAGGACAAGAAGCTAGAAAAAGTATGTAATAGATTCTCCTGCAGAGCCTCAAACAAAAGGGATCAATTCTGCAACACTTTCATTTCAGACTTCGACTTCTAGAAATGTGAAAATAAATTTCTGTTGTTCAAGCCACCTGGTTGTGGTACTTTATTATAGCAGCCCTAGCAAACTGGTTGCCCTGAATGGATAAGGGTTGGGAAGTTATGGAAACCCGGAGAGAACAGCTGTGTGTGCCTGTAAGAGAGGGCCACCAGAAGGGCATTATGGTCTTTCCAGGGCCCTCAGAAAGAGGGCTACAGCCAACATGCTATGTCCCCATAGGAGGGAACCAGAGGAATAAGACCCTGACCTCAAAGTCCCCCCATTTCCAGCCAGAGCCTCCTGTTAATGAAACACAGCTGGAAGCCAGGGGTCAAGGGAGCACACTGAGGAAATCGATATAGGTCAGCCTTGTGGCCCACGGAGAATTGTGGAGAAGACCAGAGGGTTCATCTGGGGTGAAAATGAAAAGTATTCAGCACACTGGTCTGGTACGTTATTATATGTTAATTGGGCCTGGTGAGCAGGATATAGCCAACAAACGAGGTGTGTTAGTAAAACACTGCATGCCAGAGGACAGGAGATGGACCTCACATTAGTTCAGGGGCTGCCACATTGATGAGGAAAGAGGCACAGCATTCGGTCCGCCCCTTGGATTTTGGAGGCAACATATCGCCACATTTGAGCATGCTGCTCCAACCCATTTGCAGCTGTCAGGCTGCCAATGTTGAATGGGGCACGAAATAAGAAAAGTCTTTGCAGTAGATTCAGTCTGCAGCAAAACTGCCCTGCCATTTGGGCCTTATGACCCACTTGGTGGTGCTGGAAATGTCTATGTCAGACGGAGATGTGCCATTAGGAGAATCAGTGTAGACTTCCAGGGTTTTTTAATAAAGCCATGCTCCGTTCTGCTCACAACACTTCTTCATTCAAATAGTAGCTCCTAGTTTGCTATTGGGCTCTGGTAGAGACTGGATGTCTGAGCATGACACATGAAATAATAGTCACCTATCATCAACTGTGTGTTATCTGGTCTACTGAATCATGAAATTGGATGTGTGCAGCAGCATTTTATTGTTAAATGGAAAGAGTGTATACAAAGCTGGGCCCTAGAAGGTCAGGAAGCACAGATAAATTCCGTAAGCGTGTAGCACCAAAATCCTCACTGTACCAGACCCTACTGTTTTGCCACCTCTCCCCTAGCTCACATCTATGGCCTTACAGACACGCCCTACAGCCAGTTAACAGAGGAGGAAAAGCTTGACTTGGTGTGTGAATGGGCCTGCCAGGGACATGGCACCAACTAGACAACTGCTTCATGACAGGCCCACTCAGGTTCACTTCGTGTTGGACGAGAGAAGGCCTGAAATACATGTCTGCTCTGACTGACAGGCAGCGACTGATGGGTTGTCGAGATAAGGGACTTGGAAAGAAGAGTCCTGGAGAACTGGCAATCAGGCAGATGAGTGGAAACATACTTGGTTGTACCTCTTGAGACGGGCACATGCTGTGCATATAAATGCCCCTTGGGGACAAGGATTTCTGGTGCAAAGGTGAAGATAAAGGGCCACCAAAGGCCTCCACTGCCGAGGAGTCTCTCAGTAACCCGGAGGACAAGATGATCCATCCTGTGTGTTATTCTTGCTTTTTCCCCAGGCATCCTGCTGCTTGCTCAATGGGAGCAACCACAAAGCAGCAATCACATGGTGACAGGAATGTAGGCTGTACATGGGCTGGAAAACACAGACCTCCCTTCACCAAGTCTGATCAGGTTCTTTCCCAACTTGCCATCTTTGTAAGCCAGCCCTGAGCTTCAATGTAGCGCCATTCCCTGGGAGACAGTGCAGCTGCCGAGCACGGATTACGCTAAGCTGCTTCTGTCAGGGAGGGGCAGTAATACATCCTCATAGAAAAGTTACATATATCAGATATAAATTTGCTGTCCTTAGTAAAGGATCTTCAGAAACACCACGATGGGCAGACTTACAGAAGCCTTATTACCGTTATTGTGGTATCCCTCACATCATTGCCTCTGACTCTAGGATTCATTTTACGGCATAGGAGGTGCAGCAAAGGGCTCATACCAATAGAATCCACTGGTCTTGCCACCTTCCCCACCAACAAGAAGCAGCTGATTGACTCAGAATCAACTAAAGATTGACAAAAAACTAACTAAAGACTCAGTTATGGTGCCACCTGGGAGACAACATACTGTAAGATTCACAGCCTGTCCTGGAGGATATAGATATATGTTAAACATATGACTAACATACGGTGCAGCGACACCATTGCCACAGTGCAAGGGTCAGGCAACAAGGGAGGAAAGCGACTGCTCTCCCTCTGTTATATCTAATAACCTACTTGTGAAATATTTTGCTTAGTGTACCCCAAAAAGTGTACCTCAGAAAGTTCAGAGGCCCTAGTGCCCAAGAGAAGAATTCTTTCATTAGGAAACACAGTTATGGTTCTATTAATGATAAATTAGAAACTGAAACTGCCTCATAGTCATGTGGGGCTTCTCTTGCCATTGAATTGACCCTAAGAGAAAGGAGTTAGGGTACTAATCAAGGTAATTGATCTGAATTACTAAAGAGAAATTGGGTTTCTGCTACTCAACAAGCACAAAAAGGACTATGCTTCAACTTATGTTTTTATGGTGATGGCAGAAATGCAAGAGAACAAACAGAAACACAAGTCATTTTGAGACCTGTGCTCAGAACTGGCACACCAATATTGTCATTCCTTTCTGTTGGCCAGCCCAGATGCCAGGGTTGAGGATATGAACTTCACCTCTTTCATGAGAAGTACAGAAAACTTATATAGCAAAAGGCATCGACACAAGGTAGAGATTCTCTTCGACCTCAGACCTAATTCTTCGTTGAAATGTAAATTTCCAGGATAGAGAGTCCAGCTTCCTGGCACCTTAGGGACTTAACCTAGGAATTAAGCTATAATCATTTGACTTCTCCAGAAGATAAGAGAAGTTTTACTGTCCTTTCAGTTCAGACCAATTAACGAGACATAGGGCTACATATCTAATTTTTGTGGTTTTTACAGAAACACTTTCCAATCCAGGAAAGCTTTATTTACCCATGAACATATCCTAAGGACAAAAAGTACCACCAAGAAATCTCTAACTGCATTCGATAATCTTATTTTTAGTAGATTATTGATACTATTATTTTAAAACTATTACATGTGAATTATGTTAATATCAAAAGGTGGTAAAATTTTCAGTGAAAGAAAACAGAGATACGAATATATAATTAAAGGTCAGTAAAAACACAACAATCTTCAGTTTGATTTGGAAAAATCGGCATGAATTCATGATGTATTTTCTCTTTAGTAAACTCATTTTCTAGTTCTCTTCACTAATAACTTCTAGAAATTGACAATCCAGTAGAAATGAGCAAGAAAGGGAGCCTTCCTGTCCTCTGGTTCACCCCTCCTTAGGTAACTGATCATCCCCCACTCCTGGGAGATCACCACATTGATACTTAACTTCATGTGGACACCTCATACCACAGCACCTTACAGTCCAGAACTCCTGGGCTCAAGCAGTCCTCCTGCCTCAGCCTCCCAGTAGCTGAGACTTACAGGCATGAGCCATCATGCCCAGTAGCATAAACTCTTTTGTGCCTGTCTTCTTTAAGTGAGTTTTTTTGTGTGAGATGCATCCATGTTGTGTGTGCTTTTAGTTTGCTCATTCTCATTATATATAGTGCTCTATTGCATAAATAAAACAGTTTTTAAATCTCTTCTACTACTGATGGGCACTTTTGTTAGACCGTAGATAATTCCACGGTGGGCCCAGGGGAGAGACGACCACCCTGAAAAGCGAGCGGAGACCAAGACTTGATGCAAAAAGCAAGAGGCTTTATTTCCAGCACAGCGCAGGGGCGCACAGCGTTACCAAGTTGGCTAGCTGCCGCGCCGAGAACTATGACACTGGGGTTTATAAAGGCAAAAACCACACGCAGGTGGCCAGGGGGATATTTCCAGTAGCCTAATCCTGGTTTCAGGGCAGGGACATTCCAAAGACTTAATCTTGCACAAACTTCTCCAAGGGGCCGTGGGGGAGGTATTTC
>RJWJ010000469.1:76805-229870 GCA_004363605.1 Indri indri | reverse complement strand
TTGTTGCCCTCCAACGTCTGTGTGGTTTCCTCACCTCCTTGAGGTCTTTACTCAAATACTACCTTTTCAGTCGGACTTTAAAGGTCATCCCATCCCAAACTATCAGAGACGAGACACCTACTTCCACCTCCCCTCACCCTATGCTTTTCGACTGCTTTGCATTTTCATTTAGCATGTATCATTACATAACATTACTTTTTTTTTTTTTTTTTTTGAGACAGAGTCTTACTCTCTTGCCCGGGGCGAGTGCCGTGGCGTCAGTCCAGCTCACAGCAACCTCAAACTCCTGGGCTCCAGCAATCCCACTGCCTCAGCCTCCCGAGTAGCTGGGACCACAGGCATGCGCCACCATGCCCGGCTGATTTTTTCTATATATATATTTTTAGCTGTCCAATTAACTTTCTTTCTATTTTTGGTAGAGATGGGGTCTCGCTCTTGCTCAGGCTGGTCTCGAACTCCTGAGCTCAGAACGATCCGCCCACCTCGGCCTCCCAGAGTGCTAGGATTACAGGCGTGAGCCACCGCGCCCGGCCAAGAGTAGATAAATTTTGACTGAAGTGTAGTCATGGGTGGTAAGTCTGAATAAGCCATGCTGTGAAAGAATTTTGAATGTCAGGGTGAGATGAGATCTGTTTCATTTGACAGGTAGAGGTGAGGTCTCAGTTGGCCTGGAGTGAAAAGCTCAAATTCTTGCAGGGACCAGGCAGGGAAGAAAAGTGGTCTGGGTATAAAAATAATGAACTTGGAGGCAGCCACGTCGCACACTTACCACTCAGGAATACAGAGCCACCTGGCTAGAATCTTTGACTTTTTGACTTTTAAAAAGAAGAAAAAAATCTAGATTCTTCTTAAAAATGTGGGCAGTCTAAACAAAATTTGTCTAAGGGCCAGATGAAGCCCACGAGTGGCTACGTGAAATGTCTGCTCTTCTCAGGCATTTGAAGGACTAGACTGCGGCATGGAGGAACAGGCAGGGCAGAGGTGGTAGACAGAGGATCACAGAAAGTTCCAGCCAGAGCCCTCTGCTGCTCCAGCCCTCTTTCCATCCTGACAAAGAAACCTGAGAGCATCCATCTCTGAAGTGTTTGCCTTTGGAGGAGACTGTTTTTATTTTTGCCTTTTGGAATCCTCCCTAGCACTGATTTGCCAGAGAACTTCAGATTGAGCCTAGGAGTTGGTTCTCACTTTTTAGGCTTCCTAACTGAAAAATCTTATATAGCCCATCCCCTTTCAATGGTTAGCTGCTTATCCCATGGGTGAGGCCCCTTATAAACTCTGTGTGTGTGTGTGTGTGTGTGTGTGTGTGTGTGTGTCACAGAGAAAGAGAGAGAGAAAGAGAGAGAATGAATATGAATGAGAGAGATCTTCCTTCTGAAGGACTTCCTCAAGAATTAACAGCAGATCTTCTGGCCTGAGCTTCCTGAACCTGGCAGGAGCAGACGCTCATGGACACAGAACGCTCTGGCTGTCATAGTCTTGGGTGGGCTAGTGACTGAACTCATAATCTTGCCTGACTACCTTAGACATGGAGGTTATTAGTCAACCATGGTGGAGGAAAATGCTCCACCCTATTGGGTCTGTGGACCTCCCTGTGCTGGGGTAACAGGTGACAGAGTGGAAGAAGTATCGTCATCGGCAGAGCCAGATTAGAATGTTTTGTTTTCTGGATGACTGTGGGCAAGTCACCTCATCTCCCTGCGCCTGAGTTCTCACATCCACAAAATATAGCCAGAAACATTTGCCTCACAGGGATATTGTGAAGATTCAGTGAGATCACGGATGCGGAGCTGCCTGACGCCTCGTTATGCTGGATCAGGGAGGAAAGACAGAGGGAATTGGAGCTAAGGAGATGTGGATTTAAGTCTCAACTCCACAGCTTACAGAAGCAGCTACCACGAGCTCAGTAATGACTGCGTGCCAGGCTCTGTGCATTATCCTTAAAAATCCTTGCAACAGCCCAGCATGGTTGGAGGTGTGATCATTAGTATTATCCTCATTTTACAAATGGAGAAACTGAGGCACAGAATGGTAAAATAACTTGTCCAAGGCTTCACAGGTAAGTGGTGGGGCCAGGCTACCTGATCCCAGAGCCAATACTTTCTAGCTATGTGAACTTTCCTCAGTTTCTACAGCTATAAAATGGGGACATTTTTGTGAAGATTAGGAATAATGTATCTAAAATGACTCTCATGGCAGTGTCTGGTATTTCAGGGATATTAACTGTTTTTACTACCTGCTCAGTATTATGGAGTGAATTGTATTCCCCTCAAAGATGTTGAAGTTCTAACCTCCAGTGCCTATGAAGGTGACATTATTTGGAAATGGGGTCTTTGCATATGATCAAGTTAAGATGAAGTCATTAGGGTGGGACATGTGGACATAGCGACAGACATGCACACAAGGAGAATGCCATGTGAAGGTGAAGAAGGAGACTGGAATGACGCATCAACAGCCAAGGAATGACAAAGATTGCCAGCAAAATGCCAAAAGCTAGGAGGGAGGCCTGGAACAGATTCTCTGTCACAGCCCTCAGAAGGACCCAACCCTTCTGACCCCTTAATTTTGTACTTCTAGCCTCCAGAACTGTGAGAATAGATTTCTGTTATTTTAAGCTACCTAGTTTATGGTACTTTGTTATAGCAGCCCTAGGAAACAAATATGCTCAGTACATGCTACTTATATCTTAATCGACTTTGGGTCTCTGGGTGTACAGAGCAGCCTGCCCCTGAGCAAGCTGGGGGCTTTGCAACTGTGCAGCCTGCAGCCTGACTCTGCAGACACGTCAGTCTGACATGGCATCATGACGTGGAACCAAGGTCAGCTTTTCCAGGTCCCAACTGCTTTCTGTGCTCACCTTGGAATAAGTCCCTACCAATCTCATGTTACCCTGAATGTCTTTAAAGAAGAATGTCTTTAATTAGCTCATTCAGGCCGGGCGTGGTGGCTCACGCCTGTAATCCTAGCGCTCTGGGAGGCCGAGGCGGGCAGATTGTTTGAGCTCAGGAGTTCGAGACCAGCCTGAGCAAGAGCAAGACCCCATCTCTGCTACAAATAGAAAGAAATTAGCCAAACAACTAAAAATATATAGAAAAAATTAGGCGGGCATGGTGGCGCATGCCTGTAGTCCCAGCTACTCGGGAGGCTGAGGCAGGAGGATCCCTTGAGCCCAGGAATTTGAGGTTGCTGTGAGCTAGGCTGATGCCACAGCACTCTAGCCCGGGCAACAGAGTGAGACTTTGTCCCCCATGCCCCCAAAATTAATAAGCTCATTCAGAAGAAAGTACTGACAAGTAAATTTTTCCTCCCAAGTGAATGAATCACACTCGAATGGTGAAATATAGGATACATTGGTGCCTGATTGGAAAAGACTTTGAGGTCAAGGGGGGCCCGCCCAGACCCCCACATCTGCATGTCCTGTCGGCCATGCACCCCATGTATGTTCTCTGCACGTGGACACCCATGTTGACAGACATTAGGGATCTTTGCTAACAGAGAAGCCTGTTTAAACAGTCCAGGCAAACACTTCAGGCCTTCAGGGATATCAGGGCTCCTCAGAGAACATTTGGAAATGGAGAAGTGAGGGGACCCAAGGGAGCCCAAGGGATTTATGGTTAAAGCTTGGAAAACAATTAGAGCTGGAATGAGCTCACCTAGCAGCAGCCAGAGGCCCCGCCCAGAGCTACTGTCTAGGAACTCTAGCAGCAAAATTCCCTCAGGTTGATTTTCAGGAAAGGAAAAGAAATCCCCAAACAGGAAGATCATCACAGCTGTTTAAACTGGGTGGAGAACACGATCCATTTATGTCCACTGTTTCTGTTATCCACCGGAGTATAACCAACCACCTGCGTAAGGTGTCTACTCGTGTTTAACAACTTACCCCAAGTTCAATAGCTTAAAATGACAAATAGTTATTTTCTCACACAGTTTCTGAGGGTCAGGATTCCACGATCAGCTTAGGTGAGCAGTTCTAGTCAGAGGCTCTCATAAGGCTGCCGTTGAGCTTCAGCTGCGACTTAAGTCAGCTCAAGGCTTGCTAGGGCTGGAGGATTTGCTTCCAACATGGCTTGCTCATGTGGCTGTTGGTGGGAGGTCTCATTTCTTGCTCCACTGTTGACCAGATGCCTGTTCCTCATCACGTGGGCCTAGGGTGACTAACCATCTTCGTCTGTCCAGAACTGAGGGGATTCTCAGGATGTGAGACTTTCAGTGCTAAAACCGGGAAGTCCTGGGCAAACCTGGGATGAGTTGGTCACCCCATGGGGGCCTCTACGTGGAAAGGACAGGAAGAGGGACCCAGACAGAAGCCACGAGGTCTTTTATAGCCTAATCCTGGAGGTACCATAGCATGCTGTATTCTACTGGCCACGCAGACCAGCCCTGGTACCAAGCGCATGGGACCTATATAGGGGTGTGACTGTCAGAAGGTGAGGATCACTGTGACCATGTTGGAGGCTGCCTGCCACATTACCCCAAAACTCAGGTTTAAAACAACAACCGCTTTAGGATCTCTGATACCTGAGGGCTAACCAGACTCAGCCTGGTGGTTCTTCTGCTCCACGTGATGTTGATTGAAGCCATAGTCATCTGGGGCTCAACAGGGCTGAAACTCAAAATGACTCACTCGCCAGGCTGGCAGTTGGCACCTGCTGGCAGCTTGGAACTCTGATGAGGCTGTCAGCAAGACAGTCTCGGTTCTCCTCCATGTGGCCTCTCCAGGTGGAATGGACCGGGTTCTGAGAGGGGACATCTCAAGAGTGGGCACAGAAAGAGGAAGGAAACAGAAGCTGCTGGTCATCCTGAGGCCTCGGATTCAGAAGTCCTTGAACATATTATGATACAGTCTATTGCCAATGAAGTCACAGGCCAGCCTAGATGTAAGAGGAGGGGAAATAAACACTTCTTATGTATATGAATACGTGGAGGGGAAGAATTATTCAGGGCTACTATATTGCCTAAAGATAGCACTCTAGGGTCTCTCATTGGGAAATATACAAAATTTTCAAGGGTGGAGGGGTATTCTAGGTACTCTCAAATTCCTGGATCCATAACCCTGGCTTTTATTTTTTAAAAATATTTTTTAATTTTTAAAAGTTACATAAGAAACTGATGTTCATTATAGAAAAACTAGAAAACATAGACACAAGAAAGAAGCTATTATGCTAATACCTAGAGATAATCACTGCTTAATTTTAGTATGTAGCATCCCAGAATTTATTCTATGCAAAAGTAATAATTTTATTTGACAAAAATGAAACCATTCTGTACATACTGTTTTGGAATCTGCTGTTTTCACTTAAAATTATAGGTTGAACATCTTCCCATGACAATTAATATACAACTACATCATTCATTTAAGGGTTGCATAGTGTTTCATTATATATATATATGTGTGTGTGTGTGTATATATATATATATATATATATATATATACACACCAACCAAGATTATTGATTGCAACAACAGAAACCAATTCTGGTTAACTTAATCAGCAAAAAAGGGGAATTTTTTGGAAGGGTATCGGATAGCCCATAGAATCTGTCATATGTTCGTTTAGTGCTCCGTTAGCTATTGCAGTGTAACAATTCACCAAAGATGGAGGAATAAAGCAACAACCATTTTATTATGCCTAAAGTTCTGTGGGTCAGAAATTCTGACAGGACACAGAGGGATGATGCCACAATGTCTGGGACCTCAGTTGGAAAACTCTAACTTGGAGTGACATGAAAGGCTGGGGTGTGGGTAGAGGGATAGAATCGTCTGGAAGCTTCTTCATTCACATGTTTGGGGCGCTGGGCTGAGCTGGCACTTTCTTGACCAGAGTGCCTATACACGGTCTCTCCATGCAGCTGCAGCTCCTTTATAGGGGGGCAGTCTCTAGATTGTCTGACTTCTAACAAAGCGGCACAGTTTTCCAGAAGCTGGTATTCCAGCAAACAGGGAGGAAGCTGCGTGGCCTTTTATGACCTATCCTTGGAAGTCATAAAGTGTTACTTCCACCATATTGCATTGATCAAAGTGGTCATAAGTCTGCTCAGATAGGAAGGGAGGGGACATAGACTCCAGTTCTCAATGGGAGGAGTGTCAAAGAATTTGTGTCCACATTCTAAAACCACCACAATTAGGGTAAGCTGTTGTAACAAAGAGACCCCAACCTAGAGTGGTTTGATGAATGTAGTTTATTTCTCTCTCACATCACAGTTCCAGTGTAAACAGTCTAGGTCACTGAGGTTGCTCTGCTCCACTAGGCACTTAGGTCTATGACTCTGGAATCTGGGTTCTGCTACCAACATGGCAATCTTGAAAGTCACCTGTGTCTTTGTGGGCAAAGCCATAGGCAGGAGTGTCTCACTCAACCATGCTCAGTTCACATGCCTGTACCTTGCCTGCCAAGGAGCAGGGAGTGGGTATATCTGCCTTCCTCCTGCATCTGTAGTGGAAAGCAGGGGTGCTTCCCTCCTACCTTAGAATTTCTCCTTAAGAGGAATGATGATTAGATGCTGGATACCCTTAAAAGCAACTAATTGCTAGTAGAATATGGATGAATCACATCCCGTCCCCTATTGTTACATATTTAGGCTGATAACATGCTATTGATAACATGTTATTTGCTCCGTTGCAAGGAACATTTTTTGACAGATATCTTTGAACACTTGTAAGAATTTCTTTTCCTTTAAGATAAATTCCAAGGAGTAATGTCATAGTTTCTGATTTCTGCACCTAGTCCTACAGGATCCCATTAGAGAGTAACCACCCTCTTCTCTTCAAGTCCGGATGGCAACTCGGGAATTTGTGTGAGCTTGGGAGAAAAAGTAGAGAGATCCAGCATGTACTGTCAAGCATAATCCCAGGATTAGGTGTCAGTATATTCCTGATGACAACCCACTCCTGTTTATGAAGCACTGGGTGAGGACTTTACATATGCTATCTCATTTAATCCTCATAAAACTCATGCAGAAGGCACTGTTTTCACTTGGTGGATAGGGAAGCTGAGGTTTCAAGAGATTAAGTAACTTGTCCAAGTCCTTAGAGCTAGGACTGAATCCCAAATCAGTGCTTTGAATCATTTCCTCCCTCTTAGAACACTTGCTCCTGGGATACTCTTGCTCAAACCTCAGCTGCTATATTGTGGGAAGCTCAAGCCGCGTGAAGAGGCTGGGTGTAGACATTTCAGTTAACAGGCCTAGTCGAGCTCCCAGCTGAGAGCCAGCATCAGTTATCAGCCATGTGAATGAGCCATGTTGGACTTTTCAGCCCAGCTAAGCCTCTCGCTGGCTGCAGCCCAAATGACATTACATGGAGCAGAATTGCTCAGTTCAGCTCAGTCAATCCAAAGAGAGCTGAGAGCTAATAAAATGGTGGTTGCTTTAAGTCACTAAGTTTTGACAAGATTTGTTACCCAGCAGTGGATTACCAGAACAAGGGGGAGCCACCCATTCCTGGATGAGTCCCAGCAGGAGGGGTTCCTGTTCTGGGGTTGGGTGGAGGAGGGGACCTTCCATGGGCCTTGAGGAGTTCAGCCCATGAGTCGGGGTCTGTGTATGCTAATTTTTCTTTTTCCTTGCCCCAGCTGGGAAAAAATTCATTGAGTCACAGGCTGGGAGAAGAAACTGTGTGTGAATGAGTTAACAGAAATCTGGGCAAGATTCCTGAAGCAAATAATGTTGATTCTCAGCACAAAGGAGGCATTGCCTAATGCCGCTTAAGCTCACATAAACAGTCATTGCTTTATGACTGATTTGCTATTTTTGAAATTTTCCAGTTTGAAAAAAGTAACCATAATAAGCATCATTAAAAAAAATAATAATAACAGCACTTGGAAATGCCTAAACACTGTGCACAGTTCTTGGGGGGCATAAGAGGGTCCTTGTCCTTGGGGACTAGTCTTCTCAGTTCTGTGGACAGTGAGTGATGCCAAGATGACCTTGAAGTAGCCCCAGTTGGCACCTGGATCCCAAAGTAAAATCCAACTCTTCCCTCCCCCTCAAAGAGCCATGGAGGAAGCTCATGGTGGCTCAGGGAGGTGGTGGCTCCTTGGCCTCTGTCAGCCTCTGTTGTTTACTCTCCCACCTCTGACCTCTCAGTCCTTTCCAGTTTAGTGGTCCTCAGATTTCAGGGCATCAAAATCATCTGGGAAGTATGTAAAAAATGCAAATTCCAGGGTTCCTTCTAAGAAGATTCCCATTCTATAAGTCTGGGGCAGGGCCCTGGAATCTTTGTTTTAATAAGAACCAGGTGATTTTTCATGTCAATGTCATGCCACATCTTGAGGAGCACTGTAACCTCAGGTGTTCCCTAAAAGCATAGAATAGGGATGGGAAGAACCTTCTTCAAGCTATACTGTAGCACCAGGGACCAGACTGACCTTGGAGGGGAGATGGGGGGAAATGGGGTCTTCAGATTCCAAGCAGGGAAGGCTCCTACAAACCCCTCTGGAACAAGAGATTTCTAAATTGTATCCTTGGAGCCCTAGACGGGTCCTCAGAAGTGCTATTACCTCTACCCTAGCAGTTTCTTTTAATCTGTTTTATTATTGCGGGTTTCCAAGAAAGCTTTCATTAGAAGAAAAGGTTTGATTACTAAATACCCTCCATGCTTAAAAAAATTTCCATGTTGGCAAAGATGGGGAGAAATTGGAAGCCCCTTTCATTGCCGGTGGGAACATAAAATCATGCAGACACTGTGGTAAGCAGTTTGGCAGTTCCTCATCAGTTAAACACAGAATTACCACATGACCCGGCAATTCTACCCCTGGGTGTATACGCAAAAGAATGGAAAACAGGTGTTCAAACGAAAACTTGTAATGTTCATAGTAGCACTGTTCACAATAGCCAAAAGACAGAAACAACCCAAATGTCCAACAACTGATGAAGGGATAAACAAATGTAGTATATTCCTGCAATAGAATATTATTCAGCCAGAAAAAGAAATGAAGTACTGATACATACTACGGCATGGATGAACCTAAGTGGAGGAAGGCAGACACAAAAGGCCACATGTCGTGTGATTCCATTTATATAAAACATCCAGAATAGGCAAATCCATGGAGACAGAAAGCCAACTAATGGTTGCCAGGGGCTAGGGGAAGGGGTTAACGGGAGTGACTACTTAATGGATATAGGGTTTCTTTTGGGGAGGATGAAATGTCCTGGAAAAAATAGTGGTAATGATTGTACAACATTGTGAAGGTATTAAGTGTCAATACTGGTAAATTTTAATTGTATTTTACCACAATAAAAAAAATCCCAATAGACAGATTTAGAAAAAGCATCTCGTTTTTCACTGACAAAGAAGCTGAGGTCAGAAAGGGGAAATGACCTGGTGAGATCGCCCAGCCTGTCAGAGGTGAGGCCACAACTGCCAGACCACAGCTCACCACAGCAGGCTGCCTCTCTTCCTCAACACCCACCCCCCACACCCCGCCCCACAACCTCCTGCCAAAAAGCTAAGTTTCAGAGCTGCAGGCCACTCCATAGTTTCTGCAGCCAGGCCCCCTGCTTCCCAGGCAATGCCCACCTTGCCCACCCGCAGAGCATCGGGCCAGCCTTTCTTCTGCTATATCCACTGCCTGCTCCCTTCAAGTATGTTGAATGAAAGACAAACCCATGTCTAGCTTCATACTTAAGTAAATCTTCCCAGGGGCCTCACCCACAGCTGCAGCTGTCTGAGCGGATTGATAAGGGCTGGGTGGATCGGATTCCGTACATTGCAGACATTGCTTGGTTTCCCAAACTGCAACTGAGCAGATAGTCTGGAGGAGCTGGTGGTGGTCCGAGGACTGGCTAGAATGAATTCCAGCCATATGCATTTGTGTGCAGTTGGCTCTTCTCTCTGGCTGGAGGAACACAACATCTGTCGCACAGTAGATGTTTGGTAAAGATTCACTGGTGCCCGTGGTTTCTATCCTGGGGTCATCCTGGAAACATCTTCATTTTACTTAAAAGAGTTTGGGAAAAACTCAGTTTTCTCAGCGCACTTGAGAATAAAAGACCCAGGATAAGCTCGAGTGAGAAGCAAGTGTCATTTTATCTCACCACTTCCTGAGATGAAATTATTCACCATTTGGGAGGTGGCAACAGCAGGGAATAACTCATTTGCATTTGTATTACATGTGAACTTTGGAGCTCGGGCCTTCTGGAACTATGCCCACAGCCTCTTCCCCAGAGTCTCCCGCTTTGCTAAGGCTTGGTCTGCCCTAATCCTGACCCTTCCTTATATCTTAGTTGTAGTCTCAAAACTTATCCTGGGTTTTTTTAAAAGCTCATTAACATACAAAAGGGTAATTTCAGGACCCAGGAAAGCCAGCTGTCTGGAAATTTACTGAACTCAGAAGCTGAGGGACCCTGCCAGCTGAGAGGAGAAAGATGGGATTGGGGAGGGCGAAATCCACAGTCTCAACAAGGTGACCTCCTTCTCACAGCCTAGGATGATTACCTAACACCCCACCGAATTTGGAGATTTGCTTCATGCAGCGAGGATCAGTGGGGATACTAGGGAAGACTATAGAGCAGCAGTGACTGCAGTTTCTAAGTTACCGTTTAGGATAAGGCATGAAAGGACAGAATTTCCACAATGCAGTGGTTGGGGGTGAATATTTAGAACTCCAGGTTGAGGCTGACCTTGATGCTTGTCTGTGGTTTCACTGCTCCGTGGACAGATGCTTCATTTCCTGACGCAGCCTTTCCCAGCTGGAAAAGGTCTCCCAGGACGAAGAGGTTTAGGAAATGCTGCAGACTTCACCCCTCATTGGAGATTTCAAAGTGTCCAACTATGATCGCAATGTTCTGAGAAGTCCTGCAGAAAAGAAATCTGCTTTGGTGTTATTTAAATCAGTGTTTCCCAAAGCTAATTGACCTCCAAATTTCTTTTCCCCCTTCATAACATTCATTCATACCATACCCCACAAAAGCCAAGTTTCTAAGACTACACTTGGGAAACGCTGCCCTAATGCCCGCAGAGCTGGTTCTGGCCTGTCGTGCCCTGCAGCATGCAGTGATGGGTTATTCAGGGAGGACACACAATATGTGGCAGAGCTAAGATTCAGGCTGAGGACTGTGGGACTCCATGCCAGTATTCTCTCCTCTGTATCATGCAAGCTCACTAACAAGTTGCATTTTCGTGGCACTATTTCCAGAGTGTCCGATTCTGTCCCACTCTTGGGAATCCTATTGTGTCCTTGAACATCCTCCTGTGAGGGGCTTCTCATCCTGTCTACTCCCTCATTTCCCTTTCCCTGCCTGCGGTAGATGAGGTTATTGCTCCCTATTTTTCACCCCTCCCTGTATCCACATCCTTTGCCATGTAACCTTGCAGTGCTTTTCCTCTGTGAATGCCACCAGCCTCTCGATTTTGGGTTTGGTTGTATCAATAATGCCAAAGTAAATAGGTTCATGTCCTGAGCTCAGGTCTCAAGAGGCCATGTGTTTCTGCCTGCTTTTTTACACCTCCGCCATGACCATGAGAAAAAGATGGGCCCCATGGCCCACTGGTCACAGAAAGAGGATGACAGACACAAGAAGCTGAGCTGCCCCTGAAAAGCTGCTCCAGACAAGCCCAGTTTGGAGCAGCTCCCCAACCAACCTGCAGATGCATGAGTGAGCTCGGCGTAGATTGCCCAACCTCAGCTGACTCACACAAGTGAGCTTAACAATCAATGATGATTGTTTAAGATCCCGAGTTTCGGGATGATTTGTTATGTAGCAATAGCTGACTGATACACTCCCCACACATCCTCTTCTCTCTCTGCTGTTCTCCTTCTCTCTGCCTGTTTTTCATCCAGAACTCTCTGACAATTTAAAAAATTATTATAAGGAAGATTAACAACAGTAAGTTTGGAACACAGAAGGGAGAAAAAGTCACCTATAATTCCAGCCCTGTAAACAGCAACTATACTCACACCATTCTGTGTTTCCTCTCAGTCTTTGACTCTAAGTATATACAGATATTCCCTAATTTACGGTGGTTCGACTTGCAATTTTTCAACTTTATTATGGTGTGAAAGTGGTCTGCATTCAGTGCAGTAGTCAATAAATTACATGAGATATTCAATGCTTTAGTATAAAATAGGCTTTGTATTAGATTAGTTGGCCCAACTGTAGGCTAATGTAAGTGTTCTGAGCAAGTTTAAGTAGGCTAGGCTAAGCTGTGATGTTTGGTGGGTTAGGTGTATGAAATAAATTTTTAACTTATAATATTTTCAGTTTACAATGGGTTTATTGGGACATAACTCTATTGTAAATTGAGGAACATCTGTATCCTTTCTGTATAGAAATCAAAGTGTGGATATGATTTTTAAAAAAAGATTTTGTAAATTCACCCTGATTGAATGATTTTTATATCCTACTTTTATTTAGCAATACATGGAAAATATGCCCCCCATTTTTCTATGTAGTTTATTTCACTGATAAGAATTTCTTGGGTACTCACATGTCTCAGGTGCTCAGGGCAAAGGTTATGAGATGGCCAAGGTGGTATCCTTCTCTCCCAGAGCTCATAGATGGTGGTCAAGATAGGGAGGAGAACAGAGCTCAATGTGATAGATGTATCAAAATCTTCAACAGGGCAGCTTTATCTTTTCATGCTGCATAATATTCTATTGACTAGACACTTCATAATCTAACAACTATTGTTGGATGTTTAGATTGTTTATTTATATTTTTTCATTACAGATAAGACCACAATGAACCTTTGCATTCATATAGCTTTTTCTATGGTTTGGATCATTTTCTAGAGATTAATGCCTCCCTGAAGATTGAATTCAGATTTACTGAGTCAACGAATGTGGCAGATTATATTTTCCAAAGATGATCCAAAGATGATCTTGCCAGGGTCCCATCAAAAGGGGCAACTAAACATTCCCTCCTCTTGATTTTGGGTGGGCTTGTGACTGCTTCAGTTGATGGGATGTAGTGAAAGTGATATTTGTGACTTCCAAGGCCTGGTCAGAAAAGGCCAGGCAGCTGCTTGCCGGATTCTTTCTCTTGAGATCTTTGCTCTGGGGGAAGTCAGCCATGAAGTCCAACTACCTTGAAGCCACCATGCTAGACAGACCACAGGTAGATGCTCCCAAAAACAGCCCAGTTGAACTCCCAGCTAATAGCTAGCACCAATTGGCAGCCACATGAGTGGACCGTCTTGGACTTTCAGCCCAGTTCAGCCTTCAGATGGCTCCATCCCCAGCCACTGAGTCCTCCCAGCCATACAGCCTTCCCCGCTGAAGCCCTAGTCATTGAGGAGCAGAGACGAGCCACCCCACTGTGCCTTGTCTGAATCCCTGACACACAGAATCCACGAACATTATAAAATGCTTGTTTTAAGCTGATAAGTTTTAGAGAAATTTGTTATACAGCAATAATAACTGGAATAAACTCATAACATTTTTACAACTCTTGGTATATTTTACGAATTGCTTTTTGTTGTCACCAACAATGTCTGAGTACACCAGTTTCAATAACACATTTTGCTGGCTTTGATCATTTTCACTTTAAAAATTGTCCATCCAGGCCGGGCACGGTGGCTCACACCTATAATCCCAGCAATCCGGGAGGCTGAGGTGGGAGGATCGCTTGAGGTCAGGAGCTCAAGACCAGCCTGAGCAAGAGCCAGACCCTGTCTCTACTAAAAATAGAAAAATTAGCCGGGCATCGTGGTATGCACCTGTAGTCCCAGCTACTTGGGAGGCTGAGGCAGGAGGATTGCTTGAGCCCAGGAGTTTGAGGTTGCAGGGAGTCGATGCCACTGTACTCTAGCCTGGGCAACAGAGCAAAACTCTGTCTCATAAAAAAAAAAAAATTCTCCATCCAATCAAATGTCTTCATATCTTTCCATGACATTTACCCTCTACCTGAAGAACATAATAAACACAGGCAATATCTTTATATCTTTGGACATCTGGAAAATTCATTCTTCTTGGGGGGATCTTATTTCTTTTGGGTTTGAAACACAACTCTGATACTTACTGGTTATGTAAATGTGGGCCTCTGGGTCTCAGTTTCCTCATCTGTAAAAGTAGGATGATAATTTAATTTTATTCCTCCTGATGTTTTTTCTTCTCTTTATTCTTCCTTCTCTCTTTTCCTCTTTCTCCCTTAATTTCTTTCCCTCTCATTTTATTTTTCCACTTTCTCATAAACCCCTGCCTCTTGTGTTAATTTTTCCTCTGCCAGATCCTTAAAACTCAGCCATGGATCCTCCCTAAAGTGGCGTGAGAGACACTGATATTTTTCTGGTAACAAAGACCAGTAGAGAAGGTGGCTGGTGATTAATTTCATGTCAGCAAGGGCGTCCTGTGCTCTGCATCTAGAATAGGGCAGTTTCCAAGGTGACCGAGACTAGTGTGTGAGTATAAGGTGAGGCCCTGGAGTTACGAGCTGCAAAACTCGTAAACCACACAGGCTTCCTCTGAACCACGCGTTGCACACGACTCGCCAAGCAATTTAACAACTGATTTGCGGCAAAGTGTTCCAACAATATTTAATGATCAGTGCATCTATAAATAGGATCATAAAACAGTTTGGATAGATGTTAATATATGGGTTCAGTCCAAGAATGACTAAACCCTGAGTTGTTTTGACCTCAGAGAGCCGTCAAAAACCTGCTGCAAGCCACAATTCTGTGGTTGTCTGCAGCAGATGTTTTGCTCCTATTTAACATGTCCTTGTGTGTGTAATTTACTAACATGGTAATAACATGCTGTTTGGCAGTTTGCAATTTATACAGTGGCTTCACTCATGTGTTCTCATTTGATCCTTACAAGACAGGCACTATTATTGAGATGGGGGAGACAAGTAACTCGCTCGCAGACACCAGACTGGGGAGGGGGGAAGGGAGTGAGGCGAGATGATGGTGCTGGTGGTGCTGGCAGTGGCGGTGGACTCCAGATTCGAGACAAGAACTGTGTGGCTCCCAAATTCATCTTCCTTTCTCATTCCACCAAAATCCTGATTTCCTGTTTTAAAAGACTTGGAACAATCAATTCCTCTTCTGTCCTCACAGGGGCCACTGGGGTCCAGCCCGCTGGGTCCAGCATCCTGTTCACTCCTTTATCACTTTGCATTAAGAGTGGGCTTGCCAGAGTTAGCAAATGAATACATGGGACACCCGGTTCAATTTAAATTGCAGATAAACAATAAATAATAATTTTAGTTTTAGTATTTTAGTATGTTCCATGGTACATTTTATCTGGTAATCCTATTTAAGCATATTTGTTATTCAAAATTTTTTTCCCTAAAAATAATATGGGATTCCTTATAGAAAATTATGAAACACCACATAAACAAAAGGAAGAAAATAAAAATTACCCTGAATTTTTACTAGCAGGCAGCAACCTCTGTTGATATTTTGGATAATTTACTGTGACCTTTTTTCCGTGCATATATTTATGTATGTAGATTCCCTTTTTAAAAAATAGAAAATGAGATTTACTGAATATACTGCTTAAGACTTGCTTTTTTCACTCAAGGATATGTCACGAATATCTCTCTGTGTCCTCATGTATTTTGTAACATCCAAATGGCTGCAAGGTCATCAGTTGGAGAGCGTACTGTGTTTAGTTAATTCCCCATAGTCAAGCCCTTAGGTTGTTTCCAATGATTTATTATCACAGACCTCACAGTGAACAATCTTTACTATGTCTCTCTGAACATCCCTGGAATAAATTTCTAGCAGTAGAATTTCTAGATCAAAGGGTAAGCAAACTTTTAAGGTTTTTGTTCTATATTGTCAAATTGTCCTCCAAAGAAGTTGTGCCAAATTGTATTCTCGCAAATAATATCTCAAAGTGCCCATGTCCTTGTATGTTGTCAACACTGGGAATTATTAAAAACAAAAAAAGAGAAAAATCCCACTTTGACTCTGACCCTGTCCTGACTCCAGAACCACATTCAACACTCTGTCCCTAAACCACACTTAATGATCCCATTTCTTGCAACTGAACCTTCTATTCAAAAAGGGGGAGTGAATTAGATTAGGGATAGAGACGACCACCACTGTCCCTCACACGCCCATGCCAGACATCAATGATCCGTCTTGGCATCTTTTTACTGGACTTGGACAAAGCTTTGGGCAGCTATTACTAAAGAAATTGCTCATTAGGGGAAATTTCTTCTTACAGAAGAATTTAGTTAATAAATGAAGAAAGAATGATGGAATAGAATGGCATTGGTCACCAATGGCTGTTCATATAAGGTGTTTCTTTTCTTTTTTCTACCAAAAGCAAGCTGGAGTAAGGTGTTTCTGACCAAAGAATACAATGCCGTCTTGAAGTGTTCTGGCCAAAAATTCAAACCTGAATCTGATCAAACTTCTAGATCCAGCTACCAATTTAATAAAGAGGACAGAGAAAATGTTGAAATAGACTATGGATATGTAATCAGAAAAAACCTGGACTGTGGGAAATTCTATAGATCAAATGACCTGTTTTCTTAGAGAAAAAGAAAAAAGAAAAAAATGGAGGGGAAACCTATAGATTAAAAGATAGCTCGAAGGCGTATCATTTAGTCACAAATGTGTGGACCCTAGTTGGATTCTTATTTTTAAAAAAGTTTTGAGAAAAAATCCACTTACAAAATTTATGAGACAATCAGATATTTGAACACTGACTGGATATTTGATTGTATTAAGAAATAATTACAGGTGTGATAATAGTATCATAGGTTTTTTTTTTTTTTTTTAAAGATCCCTCATCTGTTAGAGCATTGGTTTTCAGTTTTGAGGTTTTGCCCCCCAGGGGACATTTGGTGATGTCTGGAGACATTTTTGGTTGTTAAAACTGGAAGGAGGGAGTGTTACTGGCATCTAGTGGGTAGAGGCCAGGGATGTTGCTGAACATCCCACAACACACAGGACTGCCCCCATGACAAAGAATAGTGTGGCCCAGAATGTCAATAGTGCCGAGGTCTAGAGACAATGTTTTAGAGATACATACTGAAATATTTATGGGTAAAATGATACAATGGGTGAGATTTGCTTCGAAATAATATGCGATGGGGAAGCAGCTTGATAGGAGTGGTTGAGAGTTGTTGGTTGGGGCTGGGTAAGGGGTACAGAGCCTTGTTATATTCTATATTCTTTTAGATAAGTTTAAAATTCTCCATAATAAAAAAAAAAATTTATAACTTGCCCACGAAGTGAATGGCCCTCTCTAAGGGCCCTCTTTAACATTCTCTGGCGACTCTGAACTTTTTCTGACCTCACTCACGGGGAAACTGTGAAGTAGGCGAAGTTTATTTTTGGTGTCTTATCGCTTCCTTCCCTACCAGCAGAAGGGAGGTTTGCAGGCTGAGCTGCCCCAATCTCTTTGCTCATCCTGTGTCCTCAGCTGCAAAACAGGGACATACGTGACACTTGCTTTTCTCATGGGGCCGCAGGGAGGCTCGGATCACATTTTGTCTAGCATTACCAAAATTGTGATGTTTTAATACACTTCCTAGTAGTGCAGTTTTTGATCTCAACCTGAACTAAAGTCTTTTAATTTCGGTATAATTTTAGCCACACAGAATTAGTTGAGAAGTAATCTCTTCTCTTCAATTTTCCAGAAGAATTTGTATAGAATTGGTATAATCTCCTCCTTACATGTTTGGTAGAATTCATATGTGAAGCCTTTTGGATTTGAGTTTTTCTTTGTGGAAAGCTTTTAAACTTTAAATCAATTCCTTTAATAGATATAGGTTTATTCACATAATTTATTTCTCCTTAAGTAAGCTTTGCTGGTTTGTGTCCTTCAAGGAATTCATCCATTTCATCTAAGTCCTCAAATTTATTGGCATAAAGTTGTTCATGAATTTTCCTTAACATCTTTTTAACCTTTGTAGAATCTATAGTGATATCACCTCTCTCATTTCTTAAGTTGGTAATTTATGTCTGAACTGAAGTCTTTTAGACGACAAAAATCCAACAGGAAGATAGGATTTCTTTGCTCACATGAGAAAAGTCGAAGTCTTGCTTCTACACATCTTTTTTTTCCCTACCCTCCACCAAAAAGTAATCAAAGTTTGCATATTTATAGAACTGTTTCTTACACAGAATTAATGTGGCAGGAAGCTCACGGGAAGGTGAAGGGGGACAGTCGGGTGGAAATGTGATTTGTAATCAGACGGTCATTGTGAAAGGAGAAAGCAGAGGTGGTAGTTGCGTTGGGAATTTTTGCATTCTGGGTTAGCTTCAGAGGATCAGGAAGTTTTAATCAGGGTCATAGACAACTATATTCTGGACCCTTGCCCAATATTCAGTTAACCATTCTATCATTTTAGTAGCATGTGGCCCTAAATGATGTCTACAAGCTTGTTTACTCTCAAACTCTGGAGATTCTGACAACACTGACCAGCTCAGATAATATCCTAGGTCTACTTTTTTCAGGAAGTGTCTGAGGGCAGTTTGAAATAGTGGGAAAACCACAGCTTTTGGAGTTAGATAGATCTAAATTCAAAGTTTAGCCTCGCCATTCATTCACTGTGAAACTAGGACAAGTTCTGAAAATTCTCTGAACTCTACTTTCCTCATATGAAAAATGGGGGATAATGAGACCTATTTCATAGTGTTCTTGGGATGCTTCAATGAGATAATACATGTGTCTAGCACATATTATCAAATTTGAGTGGATCTCAAAGTATGGTCTCTGGACCAGCATCACCTGGAAACTTGTTAGAAATGCAAGTTCTTGAGCCCTACTCTAGACCTACGGAATCAGACACTCTGGGCGTGAGAGTCCAACAATCTGTGTTTTAACAAGCCCCTCTGGGTGATTCTAATGACTGGCCAGGTTTGAGAACCACTGCATTCCCATATTCTTTAGCACATGGTAGAAGTTAAATAAATGCTAGTTTTCTGTCCCTAGTTATGTATATTTTTGACATTTATTCTTTCAGCTTATCCTTAGCTCTTGTACTAATTAAACTCTTCAAGAGTCAAGACAGTCTCTCTCTCTTTCTCTCTAGCTCATCTTATTTTTTTCTTTCTCTTTCCAAATTCCTGGTGAGCGTTAGCATTCAGTAGGAACTCAGAGAAGGTTAAATACATTTCTATGTACCAAATAAAGACAGCACTGCCCTTGGCTTTCCACTGCTTTACTTACTTATTTGACTTATGTAGCACCTTGGCTCAATGGGTATCTGGAAGATGAAGTGCTCAGTGTGCGCCTGGAGTGAATACCAATCTTGCTCTGAAACCAGGATGTTGGGAGTGTGATGTCTTCCTCCCAGTGTCAGCCAGACACCACTTCAACCCCAATAAACATAAAAGCCTGAGCAATGTCATAGACCATTTGGTCCTGATTAAAGAAGAGATGCAATAAAAACTCATCAATTTGCAGCAACTGGAGTGAGTGAGAGAGGAGAGGGCAGGCCAGTAAACAAATGAAAAACTCTAGTTCTTTGTTTAAAAAAGTGCAGTCTTATCTGCATAGCACTGTATGGTTTAAGAGGCACCTATAGCCGGGACCAGTTTGTACAGGACTGCTGTGAGAAATGAATGCAATTCCCAGTAATATTCTAAGCATGGTGACCTTCACATTTATTAAGTAAAGTATATTACTAATGATAGTAGTAATAGTAGGTGATAGGTGAAAGTTTTTTGATGAATGTCTAATTTAAGGAGTGATTACTGGAATGAGTGAATGAACTATCAATTTGTTTGATCACAGAGATTTTTTTCTCAGTGTAAAAGCAAGCTTCATTATTCATTCAGTAGTGGGTGAGCCCCATAACAGCTGTCGAGGCCTGAATAAATACAGTTGAAATTCAAAAAAATAGCTTTCTCCGTAATAGCCCAAACCTAGAAACCATCCAAATATCTAACAAAAGGTGAATGGATAAAGAGATTGTAGTACCTCCATACAATGGAATACTACTAAGCAATAAAAGGAATGAGCTACTGTTACAAAAACTAACTTGAATATATTTCAAAATTATTATGTCAAACAAAAGAAACTAGACACAAAAGGGAGCATACATAATATTCTAGAAGAAGTGAACCTAATCTATAGTTAGGAAGCACATCAGTGGTTACCCCAGGCCAGGATTGGGGTTGAGATTAACTGCAAAGGAACCTGTGGGAACCTTTCAGGGTGATGGAAAAGTTCTATAGCTTGACTGTGGAGGTCATTCCAAGAATATATACATTTATTAAAATCCATGGAACTATATACATTTTAAATGGATGAGTTTTATTGTCTGTAAATTATGCTTCCATAAAATTGATGAAGAAAAGAAAAAAACCAAAGAAAAGAAAATAGCAACAGTCTTTGCTACCAGGGCCTTGAAGTCGCTGGGGCGGCGGTGTGGGTTCAGAATCCAGAGTGAGATGGAGGGAAGGCTGCAGGACCTGCACAGTCACATTGTCTGGCTGGAGGGGCCACACTGCATCCCCTGGGGTTCCATTTACCAGGGCTGGCCACCCTGGAGGCCAGTGCAGTGGAAGGAAGTCTGTGGACCAATGTGAAATCATTCCTGCCAGCAGAGCCGATGATTCATACTTGTTCTTCAGGCCCTTGCCTGTTTTGCTCTTAAACTAAACGTTAACTTCGAATTTCACCACCAGCCTGGCATGTGTCCAAAATGCATTTATTTATTTATTTATTTTTGAGACAGAGTCTCACTCTCTTGCCTGGGGCGAGTGCCATGGCGTCAGCCTAGCTCACAGCAACCTCAAACTCCTGGGCTAGAGCAATCCTACTGTCTCAGCCTCCCGAGTAGCTGAGACTACAGGCATGCACCACCATGCCCGCCTAATTTTTTTCTATACATATTTTTAGCTGTCCAATTAATTTCTTTCTATTTTTGGTAGAGATGGGATCTCGCTCTTGCTCAGGCTGGTCTCGAACTCCTGAGCTCAGGACGATCTGCCCACCTCGGCCTCCCAGAGTGCTAGGATTACAGGCATGAGCCACCGTGCCCGGCCTTCCAAAATGCATTTAAATTTGATGTTCCTAGCACCAAAGGAAGCATTCGGAGTGCCCCAGAGAATTTTAACAGGTTGTGTCATCTTGAAAGACTATCTTACAAATTGTTTTCCAGATTCCTACCATCACAGACATTCCATGTGGCCGCCAACCCCACTGTAGCAGAGTTGCAGTGGACGTTCACCACGGAAGAATCTGGACCAAAGGTGGGGATGTGCCGTGAGAACAGACACAATGGAGGGGCTGCTTCTATCTCCACAGCTACCTCTGGCTATCCCTCCAGCAAGATATCTTCTCAAAGAACATTTCACAATTTAATTACGAAATCAAAATATGGTGACTTGGTTCATTTGAAGCATAGAAAAACCACAATTGTCTACACAAGTTAACAGAAAAATAAATAAATAATGCACACAAAATAAAAATTACTGCCAACAGTGATAACCACCAATTATCATTTTGGTCTATGTTTTTTCCAGGGGTATACCACACACACACACCTTTATTTAAAATAAAAACATGATCTTACTGTACAAATTGTTTTGTTATCTGCTTTTTCTACCACTTAACAATTTATTGAGAACATTTTCCCCATCATTAAATAGTCTCAGTCAGCCTCCTATTAGTTAACTATTGCTACATTAACAAACAAACCTCAAAGTCTCAGAATATTAAAAAAAAAAAAGGATTTATTTCTCCCTTAGGTGTTTGGGGGTCAGTTTTAATGACTCTGGTCCCTCTGTCTCCATCCTACCCTCCATCAGCAAGCTAGTTCTAGCACGATCTTATGATGATGAGGGACACACCCAACTGTCACACTTCAAACCTCTACTGATTTCACAGCTGCTAACATGCCACTGGCCTGAGCAAGTCCCATAGGTGAGCCCAAAGTCAAAAGACAAAGGCCGGGCACAGTGGCTCACGCCTGTGATCCTAGCACCCTGGGAGGCTGAGGTGGGTGGATGGTTTGAGCTCAGGAGTTTGAGACCAGCCTGAGCAAGAGCGAGACCCCCATCTCTACTATAAACAGAAAGAAATTAGGCAAACAACTAAAAAGAGAAAAAATTAGCCAGGCACGGTGGCACGTGCCTGTAGTCCCAGCTTCCCAGGAGGCTGAGGCAGGAGCATCGCTTGAGCCCGGAATTTGAGGTTGCTGTGAGCTAGGCTGACACCACGGCACTCTAGCCCAGGCAAGAGAGTGAGACTCTGTCTCAAAAAAAAAAAAAAAAAAAAAAAAGAGAAAGAAGACTGCACTCTTTGTGGAGGAATTGCAGAGTTACACAGCAGAGGGCATGGATACAGGGCCGGGAGCGGGGGTTAAAATTAGAACCAATCATGCAATCTACAATAAACCTTGTTTTCAATGCCAGACTTATGTGGATGTTTGCAAATTTATGTATTTGCCACTCATACAGTGCTATGTGCCAGCTACTGTTGGAAGTGCTTTACAAATATTTAATCCTCAAAACAGGCCTACGGGGAAGATCTTATTAACCTTATTTTACAGATGAGGAAACTCAGGCACAGAAAGGTTAAACGTTTGCCCGTGGTCACCCAGCTAGTGAGTGGGGAGCAAGGAAGTCTGCGTCTCGAGTCCATGCCTGTGAACACCATGCTAGGCTGCCTCTCTTGGGATTTGTCCCCACTGTCCCCACTAGACTGTGACAGGGACTCAGTACCCAGTGTAGTAGCTGGCCCTGTGAGCACACAGCATGTTTTTGTTGAATGAATTTAATCGTTATCTCATCATTAGACATCTAGGTTGGTTCTAGCGTGTTTGGCTATTATACTATATATACCGCTATGGGCTGAATTGTGTCCCCTCCAAATTCGCGTGTTGAAGTCTTAATCCCCAGCACCTCAGAATGTGACTATATTTGGAGAAAGGACATTTAAAGGGGTGAGTAAGTTAAAATGAGGCCATAGGGTGGGCCTTAACCAATCTGACTGGTGTCCTTATACGAAGAGGGGTTAGGACATCCAGAGAGACTCCCAGGGAGCCCATGCAAAGAGGGATGACTTGTGAAGAGGCAGCAAGAAGCTAGCCGTCTGCAAGCCAAGGGGAGAGCCTCGGAGGGAACCGGCCCCGCTGGCATTTTGATCCTGCACTACTGGCAGAATCCAAGTCTATGTTCCCTATAACTCCTGAGTATGCAAGACATACAGTGAGTGTTCAGCAAACATCTGATACAGGAATTAAGAAAACTGTCCTTGTTCCTTCTGCCTCAGCCAGAACCAAGGCAAAGAGTTTACCAGGGGCTCCTGGTGAGCATGGATGGTGAGAGGTGGGGCAGGGAATGTCAGGGCCCAGACTGCTCAGAAGGAAGAAGTTCAGGCGAGAGAAAGAGACAGAAACAGAAACAGAGAGAAGACCTCCTCAGTGGGAAAGGGAAGGTACTGTCAGAGAAATGAAGCCCTTCCCACGACCATGGAAGAGGAGGGAGACCACACAGCACAGGTTCAGGGGACCATCTGCCTTGCCTGTGGGGGCAGGGGAAGGACAAACCAGGGGTCCGCAACTGTCTCTGCTTGACCACTTGATTTCCTTCTGCAGGTATTCTTGAAAAGGAAATGCAAACAATAGGGTAGGAATTATGAATAGCATTTAGAAAATTACCATCCCCGGGCAAGGAGTTGCAGGAAGTTAGTTCTTAGCAGTCCAAAAACCTCTTGCTTCTCTTTCCTCAAATACTACCTGCTAACTAATTTATTCATTCAACTAACATTTATTAAGTGTCTCCCATGCTGGATGCTGTGCTGTGAGCTGAGGCCACACTGGTGACAATACAAGGAGCACCTGCTCTCGTGGCGCTTGCATTCTAATTCTTACAAGAAGGTGAGAAAATTCCAAACCTGCAAAGTTGAGTAAGAGTCATTGACTAAGAGCAATTTCCCCATTCATTAATTTTCTATTGTACTGGCTCATAAAGAAATAGCTGCTTAGCACCTAACCTACTAGGTCTCGGGTGCTGTTCTAGGCATTAGGAGAAGGGGCTTGAACAGGACACTGTCATGTCATCTGCAGGCTCAAGTGTAATAAATAAGAAAACATGTACTGCTTATGGGCTGAGGGGCAGTGATGGCAGTGTGAGTGTGGTCATGTAGGGTTACTATGGCGGTACAGGGTGGCTGTGCAGCATGGGGCGAATGTAGCCATCTAGGATGGCTGTGCTAGCATGGTGTGCATGTGGTAGTACTGGGAGAATTTGATAGTGTAGGAATCCTGGTAGGAAATTGTTCCCTTTGGAAGAGTCAGGGAGGGCTTCTCTGAGCAGGGGCCATTTGTGGCACGTCTTGAAGGTTGCACATATTATACAAGAGGCACAATGTGGGTTCTAGTCAAACTGGAGCTAGTTTAAGAAAAAAGGGGAAGTTTTGGAGGAGCAAACAGGGACTTTCCTAGAACCAGGCAACAGGGTGTCCCAAGGCTTGGGACCAGGACCTGGATAGACTCTGGGGAGGAAGGTAGAGATTTCATCTGACTCTTCAAAGCTGTGAGGTCTATCCCTCCTCCTCTTGGGTGTCTGCTTTCTGCCTCCATTTTTGTAGATCATACTTCTAGACTTCCCTATCCATGTGGAGGAAAAAAGCCCACCCACAGCTCCTGAGCTGGCCCATCTTTGAGTCAAGCAACCAGTGGAAATGGACTCATATATTATAGGCCTGATTCTACATTCTTGGGTCAAAAAATTCCAATTGGCCCTCTTGAGTCAGGGTTCTCCAGAGAAACAGAACCAACAAGAGATCTCTCTCTGTCTTTCTCATTCTTTCTCTCTCGGCCATTTATTAGGTTAATTGGTTCATGCAATTATGGAGGCTAAGAAGTCCCAAGATATACTATCTGCAAGCTGGAAAACCAAGGAGCCGGTAGCATGACTCTATCCAAGTCCAAAGGCCAGAGAAGCTGGAGTTTTGAAGTCCAAGGGCAGAAGAAGATGGGTGTCCCAGCTGCAGGAGAGAGAGAGAGAGAAAGAGAGAGGGAAAGTGGGAGAGAGTGCATATCTCCTTTCCTCTGCCTTTTTGTGCTAGCTTGGCCCCCAATGCCTGCATACCATGCAAAACCATCTGTAAACCAGGCCCAAGTCTCCTCTTTCTTTGTCAACTGATTATAGGGAATGCCCCAGGAGGCTACAGGTCCATGCTTGGAGAGAGAAGGCAGTGTAGCAAGACTGGGAACCACAGGTATTTGGGCCATCTTACTTGTTTTGGCCAGATCATGCATATACTGCTTCCATTTGATAGTGGAGTGCTGCTGTGCACACCCAACTTTGTGCCTTAGTGGGTCAGATGACACCCAGTTCATGATAGGCAGCTCAGATCACTTAGTGGCCGGTTAAGTGTTCAGTTTCTAGTAAGGCCCGTAGCAGGCCAAGAGCTGTTATCTGCTCTCAAAAGGAGAGTAGTTATCTGCAGATGATGGCAGGGTCTTGTTCCAAAATCCTAAAGGCCTGTGCTGTGATTCACCAGTAGGGGCCTGCCAAAGGCTCCAAATAGCATTCCTGTCTGCCACTGACATCTCAAGTACCATTGAATCTGCTGGGTCATATGGCCCGAGTGGCAGAGCAGCTTGCACAGCAGTCTGGAAATGTTGCAGACCTTTCTCCTGTTCTGGCCCCACTCAAAACTAGCAACTGTTTGGATAATTCAGTAAATGGGCCATAGTAACACACCCAAATGAGGAATGTGTTGCCTCTAAAATCCAAATACGCCCACCAGGTGTTGTGCCTCTTTCTTGTGTGTAGGAGGAGCCAGATACAGTGACTTATCCTTAACCTTAGAAAGGTTATTTCAACATTCCCCATACCATTGGACCCCTAGAAATTGTACTGAGGTAAGAAATACAAATTAAAACCACAATGAGATATCATCTTACCTCTGTCAGAATGGCCATAATTAAAAAGACAAAAAACAATAGATGTTGGTGTGGATGAAGAGAGAAAGGAACACTTGCACACTGTTGGTGGAACTGTAAATTAGTAAAACCTCCATGGAAAACAGTGTGGACATTCCTCAAAGAAATAAATATAAACTTGCCATTTGACCTAGCAATCCCACTACTGGGTATCTACCCAAAGGAAAAGAAGTCATTTTATCAAAAAGACACCTGCACTTGAGTGTTTATTGCAGCAAAATTCACTATCACAAAGATGTGGAATCCACCTAAGTGCCCATCAATTCATGAGTGGATTAACCAAATGTGGTGTGTGTGTGATATACACATGTGCGTGCACGCATACCCGCGCACGTGCACGCGTGCACACACACACACACACACACACATACTGTGGAGTACCACTCAGCCATAAAAATGAATGAAATAACATCTTTTGAAGCAATTTGGGTGGAACTAGAGACCATTATCCCAAGTGAGGTATCTCAGGAATGGAAAAACAAAAACCATGCATTCTCACTAATAATCGGGAACTAACCAATGGGCACACATGGGCACAAAGATATGTAAAGGTAATTGGAAATCAAGAAAGGGGGAAGGGGGAGGAGGGAGGTAAAAACCTACCTATCGGGTACAATGAACACCACTTGGGTGATGGGCACACTAATAGCCCTGACTTAAGCATTATAAAAGTTATCCACGTAACCAAAACATTTGGTACCCCCTTAATATTTTGAAATTTAAAAAAAGAAATTTTACAGAGGCAGAAGTCCCCTGAAGTTCAGTTAAATTTATTTCCTACCCTCTGACATGCAAATGTCTTACCAAGAAGTCTTGATTAGTTGCTACTTCTCCCTCTCTAGGTCCAATCGGCATAACGTTGTCAATGTGATGGATCAGTGTGATATCTTGTGGAAGGGAAAGGCAATCAAAGTCCCTGTGAACTCAGTTATGACATGGAGCTGGAGAGTTGACATGCCCCTGAGGTAGGACAGTGAAGGTGTATGTTGCTGACCTTGCCAGCTGAAAACAAAGTGCTTCTGGTGGACAGGTGGACCTATGGACAAGTATGGAGAAAGGCATTTGCCAGATCAACAGCTGCACACCAGGCACCAGGATATGTGTTAATTTGCTCAAGCAATAACACCACATCTAACATAGCAACTGCAATTGGAGTCTCCACTTGGTTAGGCTTACGATCCTCTGTCATTCTCCAAGGTCTGTCTGCCTTCTGCACAGGCCAAATAGGAGAGGTGAACGGAAGTCACCACCCCGGCATCTTTCAAGTCCTTGACAGTGGCACCAATCTCTGCACTCCCCCCAGGAATTCGATATTGCCTTTGATTTGCTATTTTCTTAGGTAGAGCAGCTCTAATGGCTTCCATTTGGCCATTCTTACATTAATTAATAGCCCTTGCTCCACAGGTTAGAGAACCAGTGCGGGATTCTGCCAGCTGCTAAGTATGGTTATTCCAATTATGCATTCTGGAACTGGGAAATAACTACAGGATGGGTTCAGGGACCCACCTGAGCTAAAACTCCACTGATCATCTGAGCTCCATGAGCCCCTACTCTGACTAGAGGGCCATGGTGACATTTTGGGTCTCCTGGAATCAATGTCAGTTCAGAGCCAGTGTGCAGCAGTCCCTGCAAGTTCTGATTCTTTCTTTTTTCACAATGCACAATTACCCTGCTAACATGTCATTGGTCCCTTTGGGGGAGGCTGGGAGAAACATTACAGTATAAATATTCAGCGGTATACCAGGGTTCTTCCTTGGGGGGACCTGGCATCATCTTCAGTCAAGGGGTTCTAGGTCTGTAAACTTGTCCAGGTCCAGGAATTGATTGAGGGCATGCGGTTCTTTCTTTATAATTTGAGTTAGACTCTTGTTGACTTGACCTGGAAGTTTCCTTCTTATACAGTTCAGGTAAGAATTTAGTAGGCTCCTATCAATTTCATTTCTAGGAACACCGTGATTAATTGACCATCGCCATGGATCTACAAGAGTCAGACTATTCTGATTATTGCTTTGGCTCTGCTGTACATTGTAATAGCTATGCCCTCCTTGCCCTTGGCAGTTGAGTGCCACCACTTGGTCCCTGTCATCCCAGGATCTAATTACTCCCACTGCATTTAAATTTTCCAATTGAGTAGCTGTAGTTCCCTCTGTATGGTCTGGCATGCAGAGAAGAGCAATCACAGAGGTCTTCAGGGATGCTGGGGCTCCCCTCACAAATCTACTTCCCAAAGGACTGGTGAAAGTTGTGTCTTCTGGACTACCCAGAGTGGGGCTGTAGGACTTCAGTGACAAATTCATTCCAGCATTCCAATCTCCCTAAGCCTTTGCATCCTCTCCTCTACATTAAACCAGGGGAGGTCAGGCATCTATAACTTGCTCGTGGTGGGCCATCTTTTGATTCATGTTCCAGCCACCCACCCAACCAAACTGTTAGAGCTCTTTCTAACTTCCCAAGCTGCAATATTAAATGCAGAATCTCTGCTTCATGGGTCCATATCAAAAATTTGGCCTGATAAAACTTTATGTTCCTTCCTCTATTATCCCACACTCTTAATATCCCTTCCCACAAGTTTGCCAGGTTTCTGCTTGTACAGATAAGAAAACTCAAGTAGTGCCTCTGGAGCAGAGTGCACCTCCTCATGGGTCACATTTTGTACCTCACATTTAACATACACACTGTGTGAGGCTTGGAATTCAGCTTTCGTTGTGATTCAGCCAATTGCGTGATGAGGACTTGTGTTTGATTTCAGTAATTTCAGCCCTGTGGCTACAGGACATAAGATTCTTCTTCAAGTCACACCTAGAAGCTCTTAGATCATGTGTGCATGGCTTGAGCTAGAAATTTGAATCCCTGCGCTCATCTTCTTCTTTCATCACTTTGTCCAGCGACATTAGGAACAACCAAAAAAGTCATAACATCCATGGCTCTGAGGGCTAGCTGTATCTTCAACCCGCTGTTGGCTGCATCCGACGACGTGGAACCTGTGTATCCAGAGGGCTGAGTATATGATGCCATTTTATATAAGGGACTTGAGCATCCACAGATGTCGATATCCAAGGTCCTGGAACCAATCCCCTGAAGATACTGTATTCTTTAGTTTTCCACAAATGTTCAAAAGTATCATATACAGAGTCGCTAAATTCCTTGCCTATGGTGGTTGATTAGAAATATCCATTGCAAATATTTTGTGTGTCACCTCTGCCTTTTTGTTCTGTCAGTCCACCCTGTCACTGGGTGAAGATGGATCGTCCTTAGTTTCCTGATTTAAATGCTAATCTCTTCCAGAAACACTTACAGACATAACCAGAAATAATGCTTTACCAGCTATCTGGGTATCCTTTCATCCAGTCAAGTTGACACCTGAAATTAACCATCCACCACCCCTGGCCCAATCAGCTATGGCTGGGGGAGGGCAGGGTCACTGAGGACAAAAATGGCCATGAGGTTCTGTCCTTGGAGGTGAGTGAGGCCGTTCCGGGGGCAGAGGGTGAGGTGAGCCACACTAACACTCCAGGAAGTGCCTTCCACAGTGTGAAATAGTGAGGAGTGGATTATGACTTTTAATTTTAAAATCATTCAAGCAGTCTGGCAGCATATGAGATGATGATTGGTAAATACCACAAGTCCAAGTCGAATGCCCAAGTCAACAAGAATAAATAAACGCAAAGAACTATACAGTAAAACATTGATAACAAATAGTAGAGTATTCAGTAATACAGTCTTATGAGATTTCTGAAGTCAGCTTAACCAAGGGAGGAGGGACAGATAGTCAAATTCAGGGAGTCAGGCAGGGGCCCCCAAAAGCAGTTTGAAAGCTGGGAGTAGGAAAAGAGAAGAAAAATAGAAAATGAAATCTCCCCAGGTGTGCAGACTGTAGCACAGAGGAATGGGGAGGGTCCGACATCTCCATCTATTGGAACAGGGGCCTCTATGATCACTGTTGTTCTCTTGATCTTGCTATGCACAGCTGTTTTAATCAGACAGAAATAATCAGGCAGCTTTCTCAGAGTTAGGACATTCCTTTCCCTTTCAGTTCAAGATTACCCAGAAGCTTTTGGGACTGCTGGAATTTCTGTTATGAAAATCAGAAATCCTGATGATTTTGGGGGCAGCACTGTTACTAATACCAAGATATTAAAAAAAAGAAAAAAAAAGAAAACCTCACAAAATATGACTAAAATATACCAAAATGTATCATTTCATTTTATATTTCTTTTTTTACAGTAACACTCTATTATCAAATCATTTTATTTTATTTTAAAATGAATTTTTATTAAAATATTTTAAGAATGTATTTAATTTTTTCAGAGACAAGGTCTCTTGCTCTGTCGCCCAGACTGGAGTGCAGTGGCACAATCCTAGTTCACTGCAGCCTCAGACTCCTGGGCTCAAATGATCCTCCTGCCTCAGCCTCCCAAGTAGCTGGGACTACAGGCGTGAATGACTATACCTAGTCAAAAATGTATCAATTTAAAGACCAGATCACCAGAAAAAAGGAAGGATAGTCATAATTTCAGCCTATATTTTTATTCTTTCTTCTGAAGGTATCAAAGAAAGCCAAATGTGTTATCTTTGAATTCATTTTCTTCAGGGCCTTCCAAGGGCTGAGCTGAGACAACTAATGAGAAAGAGAGAAAAAATAACAGAGTGAGTATACAGCTGCTCCCAGATAGTTCTCAAAGTATGGTCTGAGGAGCTCCTGGGGAGAGGGGTGCTTCCCCACGACTGTTTACAGGGATGAACACATGAGGTCAAAACCCTTTTCATAACAATACTTAAGACTGTGTGCCTTTCCCACTGTGTTTCTATTTGTATTGATGTTGCAAAAGCAATGGTGGCAGCTCAGGATGAACCAAGACAGTGACGCTAAGTGTCCTGTGGTTCGTGGTTATTAGATTATGTCCCATCATGCACTTGTAATAGAAAGAAATGTCACTTTCACTTAAGAATGCCTTTGATGAGCAGTGAATGTTACTGATGCTATTAAACTGCTACTCTTGAATACCCATGTTTTTGATATTCCATGAGACGGAATGGGAAGTGCACACAAAGCACTCCTGTTGCGTCCTGAAATCCCCAGTGGTTGTCTTGGGGAAAAGGACTGATGCAATGGCTTTGTGAGCTGAATGATGTTTTACTCGGAAGAATGACCGACAGACTATCATTATTCAGGCTTGGGTACTGGGCAGACATTTTCTTGAACAAAATGAGTCTGTCACTTCAAGGAAAACAGTGATAACACTCAAGATTTTAGAAAAATTTTTATCTACCATTATGAACTTTCTATCTTTCTAATACTTTTTTTCCCCATCTTTCTAATACTTGAAGACTTTTTTGATAATAATAGGCAGTGATATTCACAAATGTAGATTTTTAAAATATCTATTGTGTAGTAAAATGTGTCAACATTTAGAAAATCTGTATAACTTAGTGTACTATTTTCCAAATGACCAATGAAAGATGTTACAAAATCAGGTAAAAGGTCCACTCAAAGTACAACATAAATGAGTGGATTTTAATGTAATGGAATACGAAATGTTTATTGATAAAGTTTCAGATTGCACATTGCAAAACTAACTTTTAAGAAACTATCACTTGTCCAGTTTAGATGTAGTCTCAAAGGAGAATATCCACAATTATCTGAAAAAGGCTGTTAAATACTCTTTCTTTTTCAACTATATACCTGTATGAGGCTAGAATTTTTTTCATGTACATAAACTAAAGCAATTTATCTCATAGAGTGAATGCAGAAGCAGATGTGAGAACCTAGCTGTCTCCTATTTTAATCCAGACATTAAAGAGATTTGCAGGCCAGGTGTGGTGGCTCACGCCTGTAATCCTAGCACTCTGGGAGGCCAAGGTGGGAGGATCCTTTGAGCTCAGGAGTTCAAGACCAGCCTGAGCAAGAGCGAGACTTCATCTCTACTAAATATAGAAAAATTAGCTAGGCATTGTGGCTTGTGCCTTTAGTCCTAGCTAATAGGGAGGCTGAGGCAGGAGGATCACTTAAGCCCAGGAGTTTGAGATTGCTGTGAACTATGATGATGCCACTACACTCTAGCCTGGGCAACAGAGAGATACTGCCTCAAAAAACAAACAAAAAAAATTTGCAAAAATGTGATTTTTTTTTGTTTTGGAAAATATAGTCATTTTCTATAAAAATACATTATTTATATTAACATGTAATGGTTTATTATTCTTATTCTTAAATGAATAAATATTCTAATTTTTTTTTTAGTTTTAATTTCTAGTAAGTAAATATCAATGAATATAGCCTACATAAACAGAACTTTTTGGGTCCCCAAGACTTTTTAAGACTGTAAAGGGGAAGTGTAAAGAGTATTGGTTTGAAACTAATAGAAGTTTATTTCCTGCTCACTTAACAGTCTGAGGGGGAAAGGTCAGTGGGCGGTTCACCCCCACACTCTGATCAGGTGCTCAGTCTTCTTCCACTTTGCAGCTCTACTCATTTCTAGAACCTGGCAATCTTCTGTTTTCAGTTAACAGGAAGGCAAAGAGCATGGAAGAAGCATTGGGAATGTTTTTACAGACCAGGCCTGGAAATGGTACCCATCCACTCCTCACACTCCGTTGGCTAGCACTCACTCACGTGGCCATTCTCAGTTCCAAGGGAGGCTGGGAAAATACAGGCCAGCTGCGTGCCCAGGAACACGAGGAAACAGACTAGGGTGAAAGGATAGCAGGTCCTGACATGACATCCCAGGTTCCTGCTACAGTTGTTTCTTAAATTATTCCAGACCTCTCCTTAATCTATTTGTATTTATCAATTTATTTATTTACATACTTTTAAAACCTTGCATTTGAAATAATGATAGACTCACAGGAAGTTTCAAAAATAGCATGAAAAGTCTGATGCACCCTAAATTCAGCTTCCCTCAAAAGAGACATCTCATAAAGCTGCAGTACAATAGCAAAGCAGGAAATGACATGGGTACATTACTGTTAGCTAGACTACAGACCTTATTTAGTTTTCATGATGTTTTAAACCTGCATTCATTTGTGTGTGTGTGTGTGTGTGTGTGTGTGTGTGTATGTTTTAATTTTTAAAAACTGTCCTATGTGTTTTAATATTTTGAGGTGACTTAGATGCATTTTAGGGAGTAAGTGGGCTATAAATTATAAACAAAAAGTGTCAAAAGGGATTAATCATTAATCCTCTTGACATGGGTAGGGTGGGAAAGGACTCATATTTGCAAACTTTGAGACTCGTGCAGCCTGGTGCTGCAGAACGAGCATAGGAATTAGAGACAGACATACTTGGGTTCAAATCCAACCCCTACCTCTCCCCAGCTGAATGACTGAGGGCAGGCCACTTGACCTCTCTGAGCGTTCTCTACCCATCTGTAGCATAATAAAGTGTAGACTTTATCTTATAGGCTGCTATAAGGACAGAATGAGATCATGCACATAGAGAATTTAGCACAATGCCTGGCACAATTATAATTAGGAACACGAAAGAAGTGCAGGGGTGCTGGGGCTTCTCCTAGGTTATCTAGTAAATTAGTGCAGGAATTAGGGTTCTAAAACCCAGCTCCAGGAAAGCAGTGCATTCAGTGAAGATGTGAGTGTAGGTACCAACCTCGTAGGGCATGAGGACCTCTTTCTAGAGTCAAAATTTCCAGCAGTCCCTCCTCCCTGCCCTGACCCATAACTGTTGCACTTGTGGGCTGATATAGATAGGACCTGCAGTTGTTCAGATGTGTGATTCCATGGGATTCTGAAATTAAAGCCTGAGAGGAGACTTTGATGTCATTGTGTGGAGATAGCTAAGCAAATTGAGGCTCAGAAAAGCAAAGGCTGTAGCCAAAAATCCAGGGCAAACTAGACACAGAAATCAGTAGAACCCAGGCCCCCTCCCTGAGGGCCTGAGCCCTTCCCACTGCACCGTGATCCTCGTGTCCTCAACTGTCCTTTGCTCTTCCTCTTCTAGCCGTCCCTCCTTTTCTGAGCCCCACTCTGAGAGCCTAGGTCTTCTTTCTTCTTGGTCTGAACTTCTTTGATTTGAGATCTCGCCAACATTCCTTCCCCCAGGCCTTTACCCATCCATCATTTCCCAACTGCTGTGTGGTGCCCAGCGCCAGTCTGGGTGTCAGGGTGAGACTGGATGTCAGAAGGCTCCAGTGAATGAAGGTGTCACACTACTTTTATTACCAAGACTACTCCCCGAAGGTAGAAGGAAGCCACCCCCGTCAGTGTTACTGAGAATATCTAATGATGTGTTAGAATCTTTGTTCAGGGATCGTGATATCCTACAGGATTCAGAGTGGTTTTAAATCAGCCATATAGTATGTTTATAATACATTGCCTGATCTGCATTTGGGTCTAGTTTAGTAACCATTGTTTATCCACCTAGCTGGCTTGAAAATTACATTTTCCCTTAGTACACAGTTAAGGAAACCCAGTGAAACCTCATGTTTGATTAATCAAGGAGGAAACAGTCACACGCAGACCTAAGAGAATGCTATGTCACTTTAGCTCCTGGGTTCCTGAGTCTCCTTAAGCACCTTTCCAGGCCCCATCTTAAGAACTGCTGAGGAAGGATGGAATGTTAAGACTTCTTCAAGACAAAACCATATAAAATCAAAGCTCTCACCACATTCTTTTCAGGATGCAGAAAGCAGACACTTTAAAATATTAAATCAACCACTGGCATTGTGTTTCTAAAACAACACGTTTCCTTTTCATGTTATTTCAGTTGTTAAAGAGACAGATGAAACTGATAGCTATTTGGCTGAAAATGTTTGTGTTGGTTTATGTCCCTGCCCTGTCCTTACACCCAAGAACTTCATTCAGAAAATATTTATTAAATGGTATTATAGTGGAGTGCAGGGTTTTTCAAGCTGTTGTCCATAATATATTGGAGGGTCATGAAGTCAGTATATTGGGCTGCAAGCGGCATTTGAAAAAAAATGAAATAGAATCAAATAGAATAGGAAAGTCAGTGCTAATTATGTGCAGTAAGGGTAAATATTGTTACGTGAAACTTTTGAGTCAGCTGTCTATGTGGTGGGTGTGTGAATGTGTGCGTGTGAGTGCTGCACTGTGCTACAGGATTTATTTTTTATTATGGGTCAACATCAAAAATGTTTGAAAAACACTAATGTAGGCATTAAGAGCATAAGGTCTGGAGCTAGACAGCATGACTTCAAATTCTGGTTCCAGCACGCTCTAGATGTAGGATTATTGGGCAGGATACTCACACTCTCTGTGAAATGGGGATTGTGACAGACCTGACCCAGGGCCAATTCACACGTTAGGCCCAGGAGGCACATGGCACAATGATGATGGCACATGATATTTTTAGGGGTCTACCAAAATGTTTTAATTCGTTTTAAAATTGGAAAGAAAAAAATGAACCTTCAATGTTGAAGACAATGTTTTAATTTTTTTCATATTATAAAAAATAAATTTTATAGAAATAACAAAAATCTATGATAGTAGGCGAGGCCCATGAAGACAAAAGTATTTACGGCTAATGAAAGTCATAATGCAGCTGTGTACTGACCTGATAGGTAGTGTGGCCAACTTGTCCCAGTTTTAAATTGAAAGTGCAGCATCGGGAAACTGTCCTCTCTGTCCTGGGCAAGCCAGGACGATTGGTCACCCTACTCATAAGGTTGTTATGAGGATGAGATTAGGTGCTGTTGACAAAGCTGGGAGATCGCCTAGCACATCAGTGTTCAATACATGCATTAATATGTGACGGCTATGATGCTAGCCCTGGAGAATTTGGGGATGAATAATGCACAGGGCAGCCCTTGAGAGGCAGGAGAGTGTAGTGGTTGAGAGTGAACTTGGGAGCCAAACAACCCCAGTCAAATCCCAGTTCTGCTACTTATCAGCTTTGTGATTTGGGGAAAGTGACTCAACCTTTCTGTGCCTCAAATTCCTTATGCACAGCACAGATACAATCATAATTGTATCTGTTTCACTGGAGTGTTGGGATATTCAATGAGTTGGTGCTTTCAAAGTACTTAGAACAGTGTTTAGCATTTGGTACACAGTCAGTAAACCTTAGCTACTTAAGTATATACCAATTAAGGTACTGTCTTCGTCAGCTTGGGCTGCTATAACAAAATATCATAGGCTGGGTGGCTTAAACAACAGAAATTTATTTCTCACAGTTCTGGAGACTGGAAGTCCGAGATCACGTTCTGACAGGGTTCAGTTTCTAGCGAGCACTCTCTTCCTGGCTTGAAGCTATTTAGTTTGATTTGCTCAGCCATTTAAGGACCCAGCTTCTTTCTATTCTGTTCTGCCCCTCTTCGTATGTTTATGATATCTTCTTCCTCATGGTCACAACATGGTTGCCACAACCCCAATCATCATACAACTATGTCCACAGTGGGAAGCAAGAGGTGTGGTAGCCAAAAGTGTCCTCCCTGAAAAGATGCTCCTTAAATAGTCATTCTCTTTTTAGGGAAAAACATCTTTCCCAGCAACTCCTCAACAGATTTCTCTCTATATCCTAATGACCAGAATTGAGTCATGTGCTCAACCTTATATCACTCACTGGCAGAGCACAATGGGATTTCCATGATTGGTTTAGACTAATAATGATTCCTCCAAATAAAATTGGTCTTTTGTTGGCACGGAAGGAGCTGGGAATGGCTGTTGGGTGGATTTCTGATAGTATCTGCCTCTGAGATGCTTACAGACTCCTGGGAAGCCAGACAGAACCCTAACAAGTAGTACAAATTGCAAAGGTTGTCACTAATGGTGCAAACAAAGATTAATGGGAGCAGAGATGAAGGGGAGGGTGCTTCAGGGATTTGTGGGATTTGATTTGGGTCTTGAGGTTTCAGGAAGATTTCTTTATTTTTCAGTTGATTTTTTTTTTTTTTTTTAAGTGATGAGGCCTCTCTATGTGCTGCCCAGGCTGGATTCAAACTCCTGAGCTGGAGTGATCCTCCCAGTGCAGCCTCCTGAGTAGCTGAACCTACAGGTTGAGGAAGATTTCTTCGAGCAAAGAACTGGGGTAAAGGAAAGGACACAGCCTGAGCTAGAATGTGGAAGCCACAGAGCACAGTGTGATCAGGCACCTGCGGGAGTGAGCTGGAAGGCAGGGAATGAGAGCAAACAAGGCAGGAGAAGCGGGGAAGCCCAGACCCTGGAGGCTTGTATGCTGGGTTAGGAAGGCTGCGCTCCATCCTGAGGGTCACTGGGAGGCTTTGGAGGTTTGAAGAAGTGCAGTGGTGGATTAGCTGAGCCTTAAAGGAAAATCTGTTTCTCAGTCTTAGTTATACACTTTCCAGGGGACACATGGTGATGTGGTTGGGGCTTTTGAAGGCACAGGATAAATGGGTGCATCTTCTTGCATGCAACTGAAGGGTTGGGGGAGAAAAATTTAAGGAATATATCCAGCAAGTAACTTAAAATTTACTTTTATACTACACAAGCACACATATACTATATTGTGTAAGATAAAAAATCACAATAAAGTAAGATAAAAGATTTGCAGGAATAATGAAGGTGAAACAGAAGTCTTCAAGGAAATTAAGAGCCTGTGGTGGTCTCCTTTGGGCTGTGATCCCAGGCTTCTTGAGTGTACTCAAGGACATTTACTGTCCTCTGTAATTAGTGGTTTGTTGGTGGAAAAAGTTACAAAGTCCTGGAGCAAATAAACTAGGACACCAGGAACATACCTTAGGACCCTGGCCGATATATTCCGTATTGGCCTGTCAGTGCCTGAGATCTCTGTGAATTAAAAAGCTTCTTTACTGGAGAGTGACCTTCTGAGGAGCATTCAGAGGAATATCAGCCATTTGTAACTTAGTATGAACTTATCAAAACACACTATGCTGGACCGTTTTATTGTCAACTTGGCTAAACTAAGAACTACATTTCCAGAATCCTCTTTCCTGTACGGTTTCAGGTTAGAGTTGTCCAAAAGAGTAATTTGCACAAAATTTGGGAGGTGGAAGAGAAGCAATAGTCACTACTCTCAGAAGGTAACCATGGTTGGGTGCAGTAACAGATGTAGGCTCCAGCTTGACCCTGGCCGCCCACACTCTGTGACCAGCTTTCCTGTCAAATGCTGACCTCAAGACCAACGGCAGCCCTGGGCTTACCATGGGATGCACGGCTCTGGACCCACAACCAGCGCAGGCCACTGCTTCTTACAGATGCCTCCACCAGCTTTCCCTTGACTGCCAGGGGGATGCACTTCTCAGATATAAAGGATGGTGACTCTCTGATCTCACTCCTTTTTTCCAACCTTTACTTCCCAGCTCTCCCATCATCATGTAAGGTCTAATTCCAAATCCCTTATCCCAGAGCTCCTTGTACTTTTGCTTCTCTCGTTTAACCTGGATTGATAGACATAATTTCCTTTCAATGCTGCACTCAGCCCTGAGGAAAGAGAGGGCTTGATGGAAAATAAAAGGAGGAGGTAATTTTAAGGCAGAGGCAATGTTTGAGGTGAGCCTGGCTAGGACGTGGCAATGGAAGTTGAAAGCCCAGAGAGCAGTGAGAACCAACAGGGGATGGTGACACCTAAAGGATGTGGAAAAGTGAGAGAACATCGAAGGAAAAAGAGTTTCTGTTTCCTGCTTCCACCAGGACCTGCCTTTAAGGACAGCTTACTTATTCTCTTCTGGTTGTCAAGATGATTTCTTCTTTCTTTCTTTTTTCTTTTTTACTTTTCCTGCTGCTCCATGGGTTGGAAAAGATAATTTCTTGAACAATGGCTTGTGACAGTTGATGCTTTCATCCTCGAGAGACAAACAGAATCAGAGAAAAAGTACAAAGGTAGAAGCAGTGGGAAATAGAACACCGAGTACGATGAGAATCACACAGTGGATTTATTAGTCTAGACAAGACTTTTAAGAGTCTATTTTGCAGCATTGACTTTATAGAACCACATCTTGCCTTATTATCTTCCTAGTTGAGACCATCAAATAAACAGTAATAAGTAAATCTCTCCTTATTTTTGTTAATACTATTACTGAGAATGTTACCTATGCCATAGTTCATGATCCTATACATAAAGATCCAGGTAAAAATTGTCCTTTGAGAATTCAAATATGGGAAGAAATTTTGAGTCTTCCAACACTTTGGAACACGTTTATTTCTAAGGCAAAAAGAAGCATGACACTTATTTTATTTTCCTCTTTGCCCTGGCTGCCAGGAAACCCAGATACATTTTCTGCTCAGATGCAGAAATGTCCTTTAGTCCAAGATGATATTGTAATTCCATGCTCCATTCCTTTGAGAGTCTGTAACACCCTTTGAAAGGTTTCCTTGTGGCTGCCTAAGGCAACTTTGTCTTTAATGAATTAGCTAAAGGTTCTGCCTCTTGCCTTCCCTCTTGGTTTTAGAGACACCCTAGAGAGGAAATGTTTTATTTCTGATGCTCGACACCATTCCTTTCCATTCCATTTGAGAAACCAAAATGATTTTTTGACCAAGAGGAAGACAAATGAGAAGGTAGAGGCCACATTTCCAATTTGAACACAAATAAAATTATACTTGCACAGGGACATAAAAAATATGGTTGTTTTTGTTATGAAATACAACTAAGATGTGGAACACCTTCAGGATTTCTCATTTTTGTGGAACTGTTAGAAAAAGCTCAGTCGTTTGCTTCTAAACAGTCAATAAAAAATTTTCAGAGTCATATGATGAATCTTTCTATATGTTACCATAGAGACTACAGGCAAGTTCTATTGAGTCCCTCAGATTATTTATTTTTAGGTAATGGTCCGGTTACTCAAAAAAAATCATAAAAATTGTTTTCCAGTAGAATCATATGTGGGTGATTTTATTCTTTTCCATTCTTTGAAAATGTAGTTACATTGTTAGTAATTAAAATTAAATTTATAAAGAAAAAATTGTTGTGACAACAAACTGAATCCCCACACATGTGGTTGAAGTCCATAAATGTAATCGTAGCAATTCTGTCCTCTGGCTACAGAAAAGTGGATTAAAATCAACCTGTAGAATTTAATATGAAGCCCAGAAGAGAATTCAAACTGGTTTCAGATATTGTGAAAATAATGTCTTACTTTCTTAGAGAATTGAAAGACCTGGGTAACACAGCCCAGTTTAACTATCAGTAAAACGGCAAGAAATGATGTAACTATGTAAACGTATCACAGCAAACCCAAATGCCACCCCCAACATATATTGTACATACACACAAGCGCACACACACAATATAAGCACCATGAAAGAAGCAAGACTTTTTCTGTTTTGTGGTATCACCAGAGCCCAGAAAACTGTCTTGCAGTATTATTCACTCAAATATATGTTGAATAAATGATTAGAATGCAAAAGGCATACAAAGATGCCAGTATAGAAGGAAATACCACTCTCGAACAGGAGTATATTCTTCATAAGTGCTTTGCATTATATCAATAAATGGATGGCAATTTGATGTAGTAATAACTATGAGATGATAAGCTAAGACAACAGAAGTGGTTGAAGAGGACTTTGCAGAGCTAAAGAAAAATTAATACTATCAGCTGTGTAATAAATAAATGAATATAGTTAGAAACTAGATAGACGTGGCTGGAGGTCAAATTTTGGTGGAGAGGCTTGAGACAATCACAATTAATGCAGAGAAAAGACAGAAAAAGATTTTAAAAATTAGAGAGAAGATGATAGGCGTAGAAGAGAGCAAAGGTGATTCTTTGATGGGTTTGAAGTAGAGACTGTAACAAATGAAACAAAAAACATATTCAGAGATATAACACAAAAAGAGGTGCCCTGAAATGACAGAAGAATAGAATTTTCAGGTAGAAAGGGCATAGTATATATTTGGAAAAATTGATTAAGAATGATGACAATCAAAGCATATTTACCTGATAATTTATTTAAGAACTTGAAAAATGAAGAAAAGTTATTTAATATCCAGAATGTTGAAGAGGAATTAGACTGGCCTAGACTTTTTCACAACATTCAAAACCGAGAGATGATGAAGCATTGTCTACCAAGTTCTGACGAAATCAGAGTGTAACCCTAGTCAACTTCTTGTGTAAATATAACAGAAACAGTCACACATGATCAAACATGAAAGAAGAACAGAAGGTATAATAACCATCATCCTTTCTTGGAAAACTCCTTAAAGATAAAAACCACTTTAAAAAAGCTATAATGGTACTTAAAATTTATTTAAATATAGATAGACTAAGGCTGAACAGCAAGAGGAATTATGGCCATAGAAAATAACATGAATTTTATAAACCTTGATAAGTTAAAAATGATATGAGCAAAAACAAGAGGGAAAGGGAAGGCAAAAGGGAAAAAGTGTAGCTGTACTGATAATTATTAGTACCTGCTTTATGGTATAGAGACGATTGATACTATGTAAAACTAAAACATATATTTAAAAGTAATACGTAATATCCCAACCTCTGAACAGTTTTCATATCTTTTTTCTTAAAACAGTAAGCCCAGAAAAATCTTATAGCAACTAATTTTTTCCTAAGGTAAAAAAAAAAAAACCTTTATCAAAAGTTCAATATTTCTTTTAATTTTATTTCATTTTTTGTGTGTGTTAAAGTCAAGTAAAAGTAAATTAAAAATTCAGTTTTCTCAAAAAGCAGCATATATAGTATGATTATTCTGGTTGCCTCTCTTTATATAAATCTCTTTTGATTGTAATTCTTACCCACCATGGGCATAGACAGAGGGCTGGGAAAATGATCACCAAATGCTAACACAGGTTGTTTCTGGATGGTGAGATTCTAAGTGATTTATTGTTTCCTTTTTCATTATTTTTTTATTTTTTTAAGGCTAGTCAAGTGAAACAGTGGGAGGGGAAAAAGAACAAAGAAATCTGTAACTGAGGGTGATCAATTAGTTGTAAACACCACTGCACTTGGACAAGCCTTACTGTTTCTTATTTGAATTTTTTAATATGGCTTAAGATTTCTATAACGAGCAAACCCTTTAGATTTTTATTTTGAAATAATTTCAGACTTACAGAAAAGTTGCAAGAATAGTACAAATAAGTTCCATATTCCCTTTCTCTAGATTTATCCAGATATTAATATTTTACCACATTTGCCTTATCTTTTGTGTGTGTATTTTTTCCTTCTTTTTTTTCCTGAACCATTTAGAAGTAGGTTGCAGACATGATGCTCCATTACCCCCAACTACCCACTAAAAGCAAGGACATTCTCTTATACAACCACAGGAAATAAACATTGATGCAGTGTTATTTTCTGACCTGTGGACTTTATTCAAATTTTCTCAATTGTCCAAATGTGTCCTTTATGGTAAAAGAAAAAAATTTTCTGGTCCAGGATCCAACCCAGATTCATGGGCTGCATTTAGGTATCATGTCTCTTTAGTTTTCTTTAATCAGCACAGTCTTTCAGTCTTTCCTTGCCTTTCATGAACTTGACGTTTTTTAGAAAGTATAGGCCTTCCATTTGAGTTTGTCTGATGTTTTCTCATGATTAAATCTGAATTATGCATTTTTGGTAGGACTATCATAAGAGTGATGTTTGTCCTTCTCTGTTCATCATTAGAAGGCCTATGATATCAATATGTCTCATTATTGGAGTATTATTTTAATTAAAACTATAAGGTCATTAATTAAAAATAAAAATATATTAACGGTTATCTTATTTATTATTCAAAATTCATAACAATAAATAATTTTAATTAGTAGACTTTATTTTTTAGACTAGGTTTAAGTTTATAGAAAAAATGAGCAGATTATACAGACAGTTCCCATATACCCTCTCTCCCACACATAGCTTTTTCTATCACTAACATCTTGTGTTAGTGTGGTACATTTGTTATAATTGGTGAACCACCATTGATATATTATTATTTACAAAAGTCTGCAATTTACATTAGGATTCATTCTTTGTGTTATAATTAAAATTATTTATTTTTATGGATTTTGAATAATAAATATTATTATTTTGAATAACAAATTAATACCTTTTTTAATTTTAAGTTTTTGTCTCAGTCACTACCTGTCAAAATTCCTAGAACTAAGTATAAAAGAAATTTAAATATTTCAATTTAAAAATAATTTTTCGTGAGTTTGTAGCATTTTGCATTAAGCATTTAGGATAGATTTGCATTTATCTACTCTGTATCTATGATTGAGAATGTTAATATTTGTGAAATCTGAGTGAAGTAATATATACTCATATATTACTATTCTTTTACTATTCTTTCAACTGTTCTATAAGCCTGAAATTATGGCAAAATAAAAAGATAAAAAAAACCCAAAACCTTATAGCTTTATGGGATACTGAGTTAATGGTTCACAACAATACAACAAAATCTGGTTTTTGCTACTTCAAAAATCAAGCTTCGTGTCTTCTGCATGGTGGCTGGCATAAAGTATAACTTGTATCTCACTTTAGAATGTCTATCCCAACAGAGCCCAGACCACGGGACTCCTAGAGGCTTCATCCATGCGGCAGCCCCCATGTGTTCTCAGGGTTCATCTCCCACTCTCTGGCATGCAGGTGCTTTATTAAGGCACCTAGCTCTTTTGGGCTGACCAGGTCCAATAAGCATGATGAGGACATTTAAGCTTAAGATCAGCCTGGGCTTCTGGGTCCTTCCAGATTACACATTGATCAAGTTCAGGCAAGCTAACATAGCCCTGAGGCAAGACCATTAACAGGGCAGGAGAAGATGGGGGAAGAAAGCATTTGCCAACAGTGGTGTACCAGGTGCCAGGGGCTGTGTAGATTTGCTCCAGTAAAAATACCACTTCTGCAATTCTTGTTGTGATTCCCCTCACCACTTGATTACTCTGTGATAATCTGTAGTCATTCTCCATGACCTAACTGATTTGCACACTGACCAAACAAGTGAATTACTTGTGGATATGGTAGGAATCATCACCTTGCGTCTTTCAAGTCTTTAGTGGTGACACTAAGCTCTTGTGAGGAGCAGAGAAAAAAGTCTGTAGGAAGGCTGGCACATGGTAGGAGAGTGATAAACAATAGCTACTATTAATATCATTGCCATTGTCATTGTTGTTATTGTGTTAGCCAAATCAGGGTCAAAATCTACATTAACACTTTTCTTTTTGAAGTACTATACTTCATCGATCCTAAGAAGCATAATGTTTCACACTTTAACCACTCTGAAATCAGGATATGATAACAGTTGATGGTATGTTATGATTGCTGCTGAGTTAGATTAAAATTGAATTCATTCTCAGAGGATTTTTCTTTCCTTCTGACAGTCACTTGGGGCAGAGAGTGATTTAACAATGAAACTAAAGCACACATTCATTTGTGTGCCTCTTGCAAGGCTCTGAAAGGAGTCGTAGTCACAGCTTCATGTGATCTTATCTTTTTGTAACATTTGAAAGTATAAGGTATTTTGTATTCCTTTTTTTTCAAAGAGGGCCCCAAATTATAGAAGGTTCAGGCTCTACCTCTGCCAGGGAACTCGTAATATTAATAATATGAGCCTACAGACAGTCCCAACTTATGACTTTTGACTTAGGATATTTTCAACTTACGATGAGTTTGTTAAGACATAACCCCATTGTAAGTTGAGAAGTATCTGTACTTTAAATGAAATTCTCTGAGGTTTTTTTTTTTTTTTTTTTTTTTTTTAGTGGCATAAGTAGTACCATGACAAGCCTGCATGAGAAGCAACTAGGGGTTCAAATCATCAGGGGAGATATTTCCCTCCCTCCACCCTGTGGCAAAATTGAGACAGGCAATATCTCTTGCTTGCTGTCCCACTCTATGTGTCCTGTTCTTGCCCTCTTTTCTGTATATTTCTCATGTATCCCTGCATGGAGGCCCTTAGTGTCTCAGCTTTATCCAGAGTCTATTAGACTTCCCTCTGGAAAGGTTTCATTTCTGGTGGCACGTCCAGTCACAGCACATCTTACAGTCAATGATGCCTGAGGTTCCATGAACATAGTATATAATAGAATACTCCAGCTGGGTTCCCCTGAGACCGACAAGCTGGCCTGGGGAGTTTGGACAACATTGCCCCCAGAGGTCCCTCTTGTAATCTGAGATTAGTCCCCTAACAACTACTGATAGGGAGTTTCTTAAAACTCATGAAATGTTTGGGGACATTGAAATTGATGCCTGCTCATTTTTCTTGATTTGCAGGAAGCTGAGGAAGGAGCAAAAAAAATTCAGCCCAGAGGTGGGGTTCAGATCTGTCTGAAGAACTGAAGTTGTTGGGGTCAGTCCTGATGAAGCTAGACTGAGGGAGAGGCTATGAGACCTTGGAGGGAAAATCATCACGAAGAGGAGAAGAGTCCCTCAGCGTGGTCCAGCTGAGCAAATGGGGTCTAGCTGTGAGGCCATGCTAGCCTCTTTTGATCCAGCTCACTCCTCCCAGGGCTTGTGTAGTTAGGAGATTAGGGAAAGGAGAGGGCTATGGCATAAAACAAAAGACCTATGCCATGGGAAGCTCAAGAGCTCTGGCAGGGGAACTGCTTCCAAAAGAGCTGGTTATGAGAAGGGGTGCAGTGGAGTGGAAAGATTGCCTGAGCCAACAGGGAGGCCTGTGAAACTGCTGGAATGCAGCTACTCTGTTTTTAGGTGGGGTACCCATCTGCCAGGAATTTCAGATATAGTTTGGGAGGTAAATTGGTGGGGAAGCAGGACTTCTAAGTAATCCCACAAATCTGACCTCAGTTGTTTTCACAAGCTGGTCAAAGCCATTGTAGATCCCATCCACCTCTACTCAACTTTTATCCGTACTGTCCAACATGGCGGCCACAGGTGGCTATTGAGCACTTGAAATGCCTAATGTGATGGAAGAACTGAATTTAAAATGTTATTTAATTTTAACTAATTTAAAACTTAATTCTTAAACTGAAGCAGTATAAACTATTTCTCCTGGAAAACTTACAAGAAACATCAGAAAAAGTGGATTTTTTTGGATATTGATAAATTTAGAGTTGATTTGCAGTAGATGCAGCACCTCCTTGCACATGATGGTAACAATACAGAGTGGACACAAGAGTTCATTTACTCAACTTGAACATGTGCAGTTTTGAAACTGATGTCCTTTTGCATCACAGTCAAATGAACTCTTCTGAAAAAGATGAACCAGTTATGTCAATATGGATGTGAACATCAGAGGAAAACAAATTTTTTGGTCCTAAATTCAACTATTGGAAAACTTTTAAGTATGTTTGGGACAACTTAGGTATATAAATCTATTTTTTCCAATTATAAGTTTTATAAAATCTGAATATAGATCAAGTATTCCTGAGGAAGATTTACTATCTGAATTGAGATAAGCTGTAAGGATAAAATACAAGCTCGATTTGAAGACTTAGTACAAAAAATGTAAAATTATCTCAATAATTGTAAAATATTGATTATATGATAAAATGCTAGTTTAGTTATATTGAGCTAAGTAAAATACATTATTAAACTTAATTTCACCTGTTTATTTTTCTCTTTTCAAAATGTAGCTAATAGAACATTTTAAGTTATGTGGCTTGCATTCTATTTCTATTGGACAGTGCTAATCTGGATTATTTAAAGACAGGTCCACATTTTGTATATCTCCATATCCTGGGCACCAACATGGCATTGACATGTAACAGGGTTGCATAAATATTTATTGAGGAAGAGGATTTAACCTCAGAAGGAGTTTTCTACTACTCAGGTGAACTGCTAAGACTGAATTCCCCAAATAATATGTAAATCCACTATTTCACTTCCTCAGGACAATTATTAGCCTACATGTTTCTCCTGCCTCTTTTCTCTTGGTCACTAGTCCTAAACAATGACAGGCTGAACCTAGTCTATTGATTTCCTGCCCCTCCCCTCTTGTTTGCCTCTCAAAGCACCCATAGCACCAGTAATTATTGTAAAGGCAGATGACATTTTGGGCTGGATGATTTAAAAAAAAAGGGGGAGGCGGTAGTTAGCAACAACTTGTCTTAATTATCTAGTCTGGTTTACAAAGTAGTCTTCTTAGTTTAAAACTGTGAACTCCATCTATACATTTTTTCTGTCCAGGACATCAAAAAGAACTTTAGCTGCAGAGAAAAATACAACAAAAACAAAAACAAAGTACCTATGACTTGTCCAAAGAAATTCAGTAGTTTGTTACTTATCCACTTGGCAAAGCCTTTTCTCCTAAAATGCAACATGGTCTTTGTGTCCAATCCCAGAATGACACTGAAAGCTAGATTCCCTGTGGTGTGAATTACCTTCGACTCACAGGAAGAGCAGGAGAAAATGGAGTATTTCCTTTTGGGCATGGCAGGAAAATTCTGTTGACTCTGCAGCACAGCACGTATATGCTGGGATCCGTTCCGGTTCCTGCTCAACCTTTTGTTCAAAATAACCAGTCCATATGATCCAATTAAACCAGTCACTTCAGCTGAGAAAATAGTTTGCTTTATTTCTTCACTAAACGAGCAAATTAATTTCTTGAACACGATTGTGCCATTGTGTCAGGGGAGTGAGCTTCCAATCAAGACTGGGTAAGGACACAGTCTGGGTCACCCCTTCCCCATGTGTGTTGAGATATCCCAACTGGAAATACTGGGCAAACCTTCTTGTATTGCTTGAGGTCAGATAACTACGTGGGGAATATGAAAGCTAGATTCCCTGGGGCGTGAATTACCTTCCACTCACAGAAGGAGTGCTTCTGTTTGATATTAGAGCTACCAGATAAATTTTTAGGATAAGTTGTCTCATGCAACATGTGGTACATACTTATACTAAAAAATATTCATTGTTTATCAGAAATTAAACATAAACTGGGCATCCTATATTTTTATTTGCTAAGTCTTGCAACCCCAGATAATATCCTAGATTTGCCCCCAAAGAGGCAACCCGTCCTCTTTCTCAAAACAAGTAACATGATGTAAGGGTTTGTGAAAGAACATCTGTGGGATATGTGGAGACAATCAGAGACCTGCATGGTGCTTGACGGTTTTTGCTAAACCATCTTGCTGAAAACCAACTGGGATCGGACCCGGATGTCTATTATCATGCCTCTGATGACAAAATGAATTATATAAAAGGGTTGTGCAAATTGTACCGTGCTGCTTTGCTTTGCTTATCTGTTGCATTGTTGATCCTTTAATGTGCACATCTGGACTCCCTAATAAGACTGTAAACCCATGAGGGCAGAAACTGTGTCTTCTTTTTATTGGTATCCCTAAATTCCAACAAAATGTCTGGGCATCAGTACATGCTAGGAAGTGTTATGGATGATTACGAAGGATTTGAGGATCTTGATATAAAAGAATGTTGGGTCTGAAAGCCGATGGCCGTTCTAGCAATCCCACTGGGAGTTCATGTTGGGATCCAGGAGCTAGGCCAGAGGCCGGTGGAGTTTCCTGGGATGGAAATAGAGCTCGACTGTGCTTTAGGAGGAGTCTATTGGGAGCCCTGCTCTGGTCTGCTCCAGAACAAATGTCTGTCCTTGACACCAATACGAGCAGCAGCCTCCCCTGCCACCTGTCAGTGAACCACTGCCAAAGTGTAATTGTACCGGGATGTTGTGAGAGGAAGCCTGATTTAAACAGGGCCCTGGCGGAGTCAGGGGTCCAGCAGTGCCTTTTCATACCTGTTAATGAAGCCTCATTAGAAACAGCAAGAGCCTGTGCTGGGAACTGGAAGCACCAGTCTGCCGAGGCTCTTCCTGCCAAAAGGTGATTAACTGAATGATTTACGGCAGCTGCTCTCTGAGATTACAGCAGAGGCCGCCGAGTGTGTGCAGGCCTGCACAGCATGCTGTCTGGTGTAAACTCAGGAGTGTGTGCAAATTCGTTCTCCCCTCCTTCCAGTTGCTGAAACAGTTTCCAGGTTCTCAAAGAATGCATGGCCATTCAGACACAGAAGTTCCTCCTCCTGATGGCTGACCTTTAGGCCCTCACTTTCCAAGCCTCCAGCTGTGTTTAGGTTAGAAATTTAGGTCTTGGATAGGGGGCAAAAAAATTAATAGTAGCAAGCAAGAAAGAAAAGCAACAGACCTCAGTGTCTGGCCAGCTGTACAATTTGTTTGCCGGCAGAGCCCTTGCACCTGAGTGATTCAATTATGGGCAGCCCCATAGTGTGCAGCTACAGAGGAGATGGATGCTTTGCTGAAATGCAGCTTTAGGTGGTTTCTTGCCTATTTCCGTGCCTCAAACAACAAACTAAATTATGTAAAGGTGTTGTGCAAACTGTAAATAGCTATTCTGCCCATCTGACTTATTAATACAGGAATTAATAAAATTTCCTTTTGGCCTTTTGAGACCAAAAAGGAAAACAGTCGTAGTAATTCCAATCAGGAGACCTATTTCTTTTTAAAGGTTTTCTTAAAGATAAATAAGGTTTCTTTTTTTGTGTCACCCTTGGCTATTTGGAACCTCTGGTATTGGGGGGGGGGGGGTCTTCAGTTATGCCCATATTCGATACATCCCCCTATCTGGATTAGCAACTCACAAAGACAAAGCTTAAGAAATTAAGGCTGGGTTCTCTCTCTCTCTCTCTCTCTCTCTCTCTCTCTGTGCGTGTGTGGTTTTAGAGGCACTGAGACACAGGTGGTGGTTTCAATTTTAATCAGAAGGCAAGAGAGTCTTGCCTGGGTAGGTGGCAGATGCATGAACTATATTTGGCTGTCCCAGGCCTTGAGAGCGCTGGGGGAGGAGGTGGGAGGACCCTGGAAGAAGATTTTTGAGGCTGCAAGTGGGGTGAGCAACCATAATCTAATTAATCCCTACTTAGATTGAATTGGCTTAGATTGGGCTTAGATTGAAGTTCCCTTTAATCTGATTGAGAGGTGCTCTGCCAATAGCATGTGAAATGTGTCTGCACATAAATATGCATGCAGAGTTCATTAAAGAGGCCTGAGTACTCTGCGATGCCTATAATTATGATACATGCAATAAAGCAGCACACTAATCCCCTCTCCAGTAAGAGTGTTGTTTTTTTGCCTCCAATTGTGGCAGTCATGCAAGTTGTGAGCAGAACTTCTGCCTGAGCAGCACTTTTACATCGATAAACCCAAGATCAATTGACCTTTGGATGGCGAAGCAGACGGTGTCACACTCAAGGACCCTTCCGGAACCCTTCAAGAATGGCTCTGTGAGCAAAGCCAGGCAGGCAAAGTGATATCTGTCGTGACCCCTATGTGAGTTGAACGAGGCGGACAGGCTGGAAGCTGCACACAAAGCATTTATTTGTGGGGGGCCAAGGGAGGTTGCTCAAGCTACAGACTACTCAAATTAAAGCAGAAGGACCCTCTCCACTCCAGAAAGCTTTTCAGCCCAGGCTGAATCAACTAGGGAATCCAGCAGGGGCTGAAGCTCAGGGAAAAGCCCCTCGGGCGACTTCACGGGTCAGTTGGTGAGGAACGTAGCATTTTCTTGTGAGAAGAGGAGGTTTCTCCATCAGCTGAAAGGAAACACATATGACAAAATCAGTAAAGACATCACAACAGGGTTGTGGGAAAGGCAGCCGTCACATGGAAACGACAGTTTTGGGGCTTACAGCCCTGTTCCATGGTTATTAGCTGTGAGACCTTGGGCAAATGGCTTAAGCTCTCTGAGGCTTTGTTTCCTGTCTGTAAAACGGGATCATGATGGAGTCCTGGCAGGCTTTGGGGGAGAAACGAAGATATCAAAGGGTCAGGATTGCACTGGCACGTAGCAGGCGCTCACAAGTGAATGCAGTACTTATATTCTGGAAGTAAATTCAGCCTAACTCACTACTCTTTGTTTAAAATGACTTTGAGTATTTATTCAGAGGTCCATAGGTATCTGAAAACAATAGCTTTGTTAGGAACATCTGGCTTTTATAATCAACAGAAATCAATTCAATAAAAAGACAGTTAGAGAGGAGCTGGATGACATTTTTTCCATTTGAAAGGAGGGAGGGATTAGGTCGCTTCCAGGCAGCTCTCTTCCCCTCTGAAGAAAGAAAGAGAGGTTGTACCCTTGGAGACAGCCAGGAGACCTGGGCTCCGGTCCCACCTCTGCTTCCACCTCCCCGCGTGATCACGGACAAACCCTTTCCTACGCTGGGCCTTTATACTCTCTCTTGAAGCATGATGGGTTGGACGGTATGATTGCTAGGTTATCTCTCAGAGCTGCTATTCTGTTCTTTAACATATGTCAGAGATGGGGCCTTGGAGGAAAATAAGAAGGTATAGAAATATAATATAAAATTGGCCAGATGCAGTGGCTCACACCTATAATCCTAGCACTTTGGGAGGCCAAGGGGGGAAGATTGCTTGAGGTTAGGAGTTTGAGACCAGCCTGAGCAAGAGTGAGACCCTGTCTCTACTAAAAATAGAAAAATTAGCTGGTGGTATGCACCTGTAGTCCCAGCTACTCGGGAGGCTGAGGCAGGAGAATTGCTTGAGCCCAGGAGTTTGAGGTTGCAGTGATCTATGATGATGCCACTGCACTCCAGCCTGGGCAACAGAGAGAGACCCTGTCTCATAAATGAATGAATGAATGAATGCATGGATTTCTGGAAAGAGTTGGCAAGGAAGCTAAGCCCCAAGGTTGATGTATATGTCTCTGGAATCCTTATTGATTACAAAAAGACTGCATATATACGCACAGGTGTGTGTGTGTCTGTGTGTGTGAGAAAGAGAGAGAGATTGAGAGAGAGAGATATTATGGCAGGCTTTGTGGCTGGCCAACCCAACTGTCATTTCCAACCCTTCACCTGCCTCCACTGTGGAGTCTGGAGAAGCTAAAGAGCTGCTTCCTTAGCATCCCTTGCTGACAGGTATGGTCACATGAGCAGGTTCTAGTCAACAAGACATAAGGGAAAATCCACGGGAAGCCTTCTGAAAACATTTTTCCTTCACTGATGAAAGGAGAGAACCACTCAAGGAAAAGCCTTTTTGTTGCTGCCTCTTTCCTCCCCCATCTTCTGTCCATGAAGGAAGTTGTGATGTCCGGAGCTATAGCAGGTATTTGGCAACCATGGGGTGACAAAGATGAAGACAAGAGGCCAACGTGCCATGGTACGTTGAAAAGATGAAAAGAGCTTAGGTCCTCAATGAAATCATTGTGCAGCCTATTTCTGGGACTCTTAAATAAATATGGTTTATGCCCTTGCTACTCAAAGTGTGGTCTGCAGTTTAGGCATCACCTGAGAGCTTGTTAGAAATGAAGATTGGCCCCACCCCAGACCTAGTGAAGCAGAATCTGCATTTTAAAAAGATATCCAGGGATTTTAAATGCACATTAGTTTCAGGAGAACTTGTTTATAGCCCATTAATTAGGGTTGAATTACATGCAGCTGACCTTCCTAACAGCTACTATGTATGTCGTAGGTTTGTGTGAGTGTATGGGTGTGTATATATGTATATGGATATATACACACATAAGTATATACACATACATATACAATGTATATCGTATGTGAATATATATCTTATTTGTATGTGAATAGCAAAATTCTGGAAGGGCACAGCTAGGCTGTGAGAATGAGTGTGTGTGTGAGGGGGAGTTTGGGGTGATTTCTCCTTTTTATCTTAATTACTTCCACAGTGTTTAGGAAAAAATGATTCTTTTAAAAGCTATGCATATGCATTCCTTTGAGAACCAAAGCGAGTCGAGGCTTACCAGCTCTCCTCCCTGTCCAGCAGGGCGTGGTAGGACGCGACGTCCTTCTGCAGCTGGCACTTGCGCGCCAGCAGGTGCGAGCGCTGCTGCTGCTGCTGCTCGGCCTCGGCGCGGATCTCGCTGAGCTCCGCCTCCAGCCGGCCGACCACGGCGCCCAGGTTCTGCAGCTCCATGTCGTGCCAGTGCTTGGCATCGTGCAAGGTGTTCTCCAGGCCTCGTTTCTGCAACAGAGCAAACCTGGTCCAAACCAAGGCCGACGGGGCCGGGGCCCTTGGAGACGGAGGCGCAGAGCAGCGGGAGGGGGCATTAGACTGGCGGGTCCACTCCTCCCGGGACAAGGACCTCGCCAGTTACGGACACTGACCGGGTCCGTCTTAGGTGGCTCGGTGGGGAATAAGGAATCCTCAGGAGGTCAGACTCTTCTGATTCCAGGATCCTTTGATGGGAGGGAGCGTGAGAGAGGAAAGGAAAAGAGAGAAGAGGGGCACAGGGAGCGAGAAAAAGAAAAGGAAGAGAAAGAGAGGGAGAGATGTTGAGAGAGACGCAGGATCAGAGGTAGTATGCAGGTGTTTCTCCAAGGAAATCTTGCTCTCGGGGGCGTTTTCTCATGATTTATTCCCCCCCTGTGGGCCCTTTCCGCCTCCATTCCTGAAGCCCCAACCGTCATTCAGGGGAAACGCTGTCTGCTCCAGCACTTTCTCAGACCACTGTGTTAGAATGGATGTCTCAGTCTTTACGTGCTCAGTATCTTTCTCTTTAGTGTTTCAGGAACACGTCTGTGTCAGGCCCTCTTCCTCCACAGTCCCTTCACTGTGGGTTCCCCACGGCCCCACCGCGAGCCTGCTTCTCGGGGAGCCCTGCATCCCTGGTCCGCGTCTCCACCACACTCATGACTTTACACGTGGTCTCTGGGCCCAGGACTCTGCATTGGCACCTCCAGCACAGGTCTTCCCCCCAGTAGCTGTGGACCTGCTGCTGAACTTCTCACTCAGACCTCAAATCAAGGTGTGCAGGTGGGGCCTTTGGGCTCCTCCTGAACCTGTAGGCTCCTTCTGCTCTGTGCTTCAGCTGGGGAACCCCCATGAGCTAGAAACGTGGGAAAGATGTGTCCCTGCTTTTCTTCCTTTCCTTCCAACGCAATCATCACAGCTCGGGATATACTCATGTATATCCTGAGTTTTCACATTCTCCAGACACCATGGCCCCGGATGGGAAGCTTGTCACCTCTCTCCTGGGGTGCCCTCAGCAGCCTCTTAGCGCATATCCTGCCTCTAGTTCCTCCTCTTCCTGCATTCCCTGCATGAGCAGCCACAGTGCTCTGCCTAAAGCCCAAATCTGGGCTTGTATATCCTCTGCTTAAACTCCATGGATAGCTCCCTAGGGCCCTGGACATGGCACACACGCCTGGCTCAGTATCTTTGCATCTTCACCCCCATCCTATAGCAGTGTCAGCACTTCCATCCAGTCTTGGAGTTTATTGGGTTCATCTTATTTCCTACACCTGTAACTTCCTTCTCCATTCCTTCCAGCACCCTCACCTGCCTCACTCCTACTCATCCCCAAGCACAAACTCAGGGGTCACCTCCCCCAGGAAGCCTTCCTTGAAACCCCTCTGCCTCTACCATGACCAAGCTGGGTTAGCTGCCCCTCTGTATTTCCATGGCTCCCCAAGCATAGGTATGCCCTTGAACTTATAAGTGGACTAAGTATGTCTTTTCCACCGATGAGACTTGGAAGGAACCAAGTCTGTGTAATTCCCATGCCCAAGTCAGGGCCTGGCACAGAGTAGGTGCTTGGTATGTGCAAGTTGCCCCAGATGGCAGCGCTTGTATTACAGTTACACTTATTGCCCTACCTCCCTGTCTCCCCATTAGACAGGAAACCTCTTCTCACCATCCCATATACTATGCCCTGAAAACTGTAGAGTTGATCAATAAACAACTTTTAAAAACTGTATGTATCTGTGTTTAATATTTTCTAATAGTTTTAATTATAGTTGACCTATAATTTAGTATATGGCTTTTATATATAACACATAAAAAACAGATAAATATCTTTTTAAATAGGATTGAATCAATGAAACAAGATTGCGTACTCTGCCCTTCAGGAGGAGATTTTTTACACCCTTTTGACCACTGTAGCTGAAATGGAAGATTCCTGGTCATGACACCATTTTGAATCACAACTGCTGTTAAGCAGGGATAGTCATATTATCTTATTCAAATCTTCTGAGTTCCACTGGATATGAGAATGTTGAGTTGGACTCCCATCCTAGGTACATTTATAAGAAGCAAAATATGATCACTAGAAAATAAATCTAGATCAGTATCTGGTCTAGGGTTATTATTTCACTAGTGGGATGTGAAAACCCCTCTGTAGCAGTAAGGATGCAGAAATGGCCACCTTGGCTTTGAGAATCATTTGTTACTACCTCCTAGGTTTTCTCTTTGTTTATATAGGAAACTGGTTGGTTTGTGAGTAGTTGTTGACACTAGCTCTGTAACACATCTGATTTGGAAAACCTCTTCACAGAATCAGGGTTGGATCATCTGTCTGCAGTTTTTACTCCATCTTGTAGGTGAGTTCTCTTTGTGTCCTGAGGGTTCCCTTTGCTGAGTTAGAACCCGTTGCCCAACGGGGCATTCATGGGAACCCCTATCAAAGGGGTTTTCCATCTCACTCGCTGCCCAAATCCAGCTTTCCCACCTAAGTACCTGACGTTCTGGCAGAAAGAGAGGAGGCCTGGTTCTCCAAGAGATGGTTGAGCTTGAGTGACTATAATCAGGGCACTGCTGCAGGTCTTGTAACCCTGGCCCACTCAGCAACACAGACAGCACCCGCAAGCAAACTGGGATCACAGAAGCACACTTATTCTGCAGGTGTCTGGAAAATTGAAGGGACTTTTTTGAATTGCTAAACCCTCTGGAAAGTAAAGTAGTGACCTTCTGTGACTTCTGGCCTTGAATTCCATTCCTGATTTGAGTTGACTGAACACAGAGTTCAGTAGGCCTGAATGAAGCACCATTATTTGTGCCCAGCTTCCAATACAAACAGTGCCTTATTGGCAAAAGGGGCTGAAAGTCTTGCCAGCCCAGCTGTCCAAGGCTTATATAAGCTGCAGGGGCCTTGTGTGTGCACAGGTTGCTCTGAGAATAACAGGGATGGCTGGATGAACTTTCTGTATTTGAAAACAGTACAAGAGGTTGTTACCTATTCTGGCTCAGTCTGTGCTCCTCACCTTGGCTGCAAGGCCCAGTGACCAAAATTGTGATCTACTAGAAGCAGCAGGGGACAGAGGCAGCCTGTCTTGGGTCATGATCTCAGCCAGAATGCCACTGCTCCGAAGTCTTCTGGGTAGGGGTCTCAATTCTTTTTCCATTTGTTCCATGGGGTTTAAGTGAAGTGACCAGGTGGCTGGTAATGCCAACTCAGGGTTACTATACTACTGATTACAATAATAATTTTATACGATTATTAATAATAGATGCCATTTGACTGCTCACTCTGTGGCAGGCACTGTGCTAAGGGCTTGATGTGCATTATCTAATTAGTTGCTCTTATGAGTTTATCAGGTAAATTCCATTATGATTCTATGGTGGATCACATTTCCAAAGGCAGCTGCAACAATGATCTCCATTCCACAAGCTCTTTCTCAATGTAATCTTGGCAATGCCCTATCAAGAAGTGGAGCTTTCTCCTCCTGTTGAATCTGGGCTGGTCTTGTGACTGCTTTGACCAAGAGAATGTGGTATAAGTGATGTTCAGGGACATTCGATCCTGGGGTTAAGAGGCCTGGTAGCTTCTGTGCTCACTCAGATGCTACAGCAGAAGTTTGACTACTGTAAGGCTATCATGATGCAGGGAAGTTCGAGCTAGCTAAATGGAGAGGTCATGTGGAGAGACAAAAAGAGATGCACAGCTGAGGTGCCAGATGTATGAGTTGAAGGAGCCATTCTCAGGTGTTCCAGTCCCAGCAGATGTCACTTGGAACAGAGAATTATCCCTGCTGATCTCTGCCTAAATCACAGAATGAGAGAACAAATGATTCACTGTTTTCTTAAGCCACTAAGACATCAGATAGATATGATAACCAAAATAGGCCCTCGCTTTACAAGTGAGAAAACAAAAGCTTTAGAGGGGGCACCTGGCTAGTCAGTAGAGGAGCCAGGGTTCAAGATTGCAGAGTCTGAGCACCTGAGTCCACAGGACTGCTGTGCCTGGTAGAGGAGTAGCGTCAGCTCTAGACTTTGTGGTGAGTGGAGCATTTCCAGACCCCCGCCCTCGACTCCACCCATCTCTACCTGCTCCTCCCCTCCTCACCACCCCCGGAGTTTACATCCTGACTCCCACAGCAGGAGCGGTGACCTCTCCCACCTGCCACCCCCTCACATTCAGAGCCTTCTGGTTCCTGTGGTTATATCAGTTCCTCCACTGAAGTCACATTAACTCCTTCAGGATATGGACCATGTCTAATTAGTTTTGTGTCCCCAGAGCACTTGGTAACATTTCTAGAACATACTAAGTTCTTCAAAGTGATGCTAATATTAAGAAGAGCATGTTCGTGTGCATTCTCTCATTGGGTCCTCATAGAAACATCGAGAATGGGGTGGCCTGTGACTACCATACCTATTTTGCAGAAGAGGAAACTGTGGCTTGGGGATTTGCCTGTTTACACAAGGGATAAATGAAGGAGCTGAGCCCTTCTGACTCCATTTCTCTGGATTTTTCTCCCTCAGATCCTTTTCTCACATCCCCTTGCACTGACCCAGATCCTATCATGGGCCTCATTGCACTCCAGACCATCTCAGCTGCACAAGGATTACACAGACCAACCCCTTCACACACTTTGATTTGTGCCAACAAAGCTGTGGTTAGAACAGTACAAATGACCCCTTGGAGGGGGCATCTAGGAGGAACTGCGTTTGACACCTAACAGAACTTCAGTCCATCCCACAGATCAGAGTGTGGATTGCTGCATTATTATTTGTATTAATTTTATCATTGAAGTAATTATTTAATAATTAATAATGTGAGAGATCTGTCTGCAAAACACAGTGAGTCTGAGAAGCTTACTAGGTGTCCTAGGTTGGGTTCTTCAGAAGCAGAGCCTGAGACAGGGATGCTGACACTTGTAAATAATTGAGGATTGCTTTCTGGAAAAGGGGGAATGAGGAAAGCAGGACAGCACAGGGGAAAGTGCTAAGCGAGGATGTGGTCTCCACTGGAGTCTGGCTACAGCCTGATCCCACAGAGGGTCCTGGAGCATAAGTTACGCCTGTGGTCGCCAACCCTGGGCCACGGACCACACAGCAGGAGGTGAGCTGCCGGTGAGCCAGTGAAGCTTCATCTGTATTTACAGCCCTCTGCATGACTTGCATCACCAACTGAGCTCCACCTCCTGTCAGATCAGCGGAGGCATTACATTCTGCATTATCTGAGTTGTGTAATTATTTCATTATATATTACAATATAATAATAATAGAAATAAAGTGCATGATAAATGTAATGTGCTTGAATCATCAGAAACCATTCCCACCCCCCCATCCATGGAAAAATTGTCTTCTGTGAAACCGGTCCCTGGTGCCAAAAAGATCGAAGACCACTGATTACACCATAGAACTGGTTCCATGATGAAGCAAATGGGCTGGGCTTTTAAAGCCCCATGGTGGTCAGTCATTGGCTGAGGGCTGGGGGCGGGGCCTAGCCTCCCAGGCAGGTGTCTTGTGTGTGGCCCAGAGCAATTCTGTGGAGAAGCGGGCAGCTGGAAAGGAGCGGCTGTGGGCATTAGCAGCCAGCACTCGCAGCAGCAGCTGCATAAGGGATGTTTTGGTGGGGCAGCCGCTGATGCTCCTTGGGAGTCAGAAGACATTTCAGGCCTCAAAGCCCATAAGCTGTTAGATTGGAATCCCTGGCAAACTATGACCTGTATGACTAGGATTGGACAGTTGAGAGTTAAAACGAACACAGGAGATGCCAGGGCTCTTTTTGGCCCACTCACCAGGGCCCGTAAGGATTCCGTCTCAGCCTGGAGGCTCTGGACTTGGCACGATGTGTTGTGTAACTCCACCCGGAGGGCAGCAGCCAGCTTCTCTTCCTGGGTCTGGGCCGCATGGGCCACCTCCGACTGTTGCTGTGGAGAGTCAGGTCTCAGTGTGAACAGGGATGAGTCAAGGCCCTGACTGCATCCTTCCTTCAAAGCCTTTCTAATCACCACTCCACTGCCCCTAACCAGGGGAACACGGCTGTCGGATTTAAAAACACTTTTCTCCTACAGGTCCTTTCACCAACTTGTACACAAAAATTTCTTTTGAACATATGATGCCTGCAAATGGAATAGAATTCAAAAGGTTCCCTAAAGAATGTATAGTAGAAAGTCTCCTTTTCTCCCTGTGTCCTAATTACCAAGTTCTCCTGTTCGTAGTTTCTTATACCTCCTTCGAGATATTTCATATATTTATAAATAAATATGTATCACCCCTCCCTCCAGCTTTGGTACTTAATATATCTCAGAAATTATTCTGTATTAGTACACAGAAATCAAGTACATTTTTTTTTTTTTTTTTGAGACAGATTCTCACTCTGTTGCCTGGGCAAGTGCTGCGGCATCAGCCTAGCTCACAGCAACCTCAAACTCCTGGGTTCAAGCGATCCTTCTCCCTCAGCCTCCTGAGTATCTGGGACTATAGGTACACACCACTACGCCCAACTAATTTTTCTATTTTTAGTAGAGACGGTGTCTTGCTCTTGCTCAGGCTGGTCTGGAACTCCTAACCTCAAGCAATCCTCCTACCTTGGCCTCCCAGAGTGCTTGGATTACAGGTGTGTGCCACCTGCCCGAGTATATTCTTTTTAACAGCTGCATAGTATTGCCTTGTTTGGAAATACTGTAATTTATTTAGAAGTCTCTGCTGATGGACAGATTGTTTCCAGTCTTTCCCTATTACAAACAATGGTGCAAAGAATAACCTTACATCCTCATTTTTCACACAAGGGAGTGTTTTTGGGGGGTAATTTCTGTAGTAGAACTGCTGATTTGAAATGGTATATATTTGTAATTTTGGTGAATGTTACCAAGTTGCCCTTCAGAAAACATGTAACCCCTTCTGGCACTGTAAGAGCACCAGTTGCCCCACACCTTCCTCAATCAAGGAGGTATCCAACTTGATATCTGACAATGATAATCCCTGATTTTTTTTTTAAACTGCAGTCTAGCCACAATTATGATAACAAAGGCAAAGTCTGTATTTTGAAACTTCTCTCCAGAGCAAGATGGACAGATTCTGATGCCCCCCCATATATTCAGGGGAGCAGGTCACCATTACTTTTCTTTGCTGGGGAAAAGGTGAAAAAAGAGAGACCACCCCCATTTTCTTCAACGCAGTCTGATGGAATGTCTCCTAGTCCATGATGTGGGAGGGGAAAAAAACCCAGTTTTCTTTTCTAGGTTACTGGCTTTCTGGAATTACCATTTTTACCATATAGGACTATTCATTTATAGGGTAATTGTAAAATAGTCCAATCTAATGGATTGACTAAGAAATTCTAAGTCAACAGGCTCATATCTCAGTAGTAGTTCCTCCCATTCTTAACTGTTTGAAGGCTTTACAGAGGCCACAGAATGACCATTAAAGGCTTTGGAGTAGCTAAAGGAAAACGGAAGCCCTGGGCCCAACTCTGACTGGTCGGCCAGTGGCTTGTATCCCTGGGCTGTCATTCAGCTGCTTGGAGTCTCAGTCCCTGCCCCCAGAAGGCAGATGTCAGTGAGGAAGAATGAAAATCACATAACGGCTATCGCCTGGGGTCACTATGAGGCTCCATCAGGTTATGCACATAGACGATTTTAGAACCTTGAAAGTAGGAAAATATTGGTTGTATGTACTTTCTATATGTAAAAAGTAATAATCGCCAACAGATGAGTTTGTAAAAGCCACTATCAGTTAAATACTACCTATAATAACTAATATGTGTTAGGCACTTACTCTGTGCCAACCACCATGTTAAGAGCTTTAAGTTTATCTCATTTAATCTTTATAACCCCGTGAAGATGTCATTATTATCTTCATTTTATATGGGGAAACTGAGGCACAGATTGAGTTACTTGCTCAAGATCATACGGCTTATGAAAGACAGAACCAGGATTCACGTCCAGCAGCAGACTCCAGAGCTGTGCTCTTAACAACCAGTATTGAATCCATCAACTTAAGACCCCTAAAATTGGATGTGTCTTCCCCAAAATGCAGGTGAATCACTCTGAAGTATCCTCCTTCCAAGTACCCTGTTTTTTTCCCTCTCTTTGGGGTTATTAAATTATACCAACTTACAATTAAATAAATTATATTAAAATGGTAATAGATACTTGAACACATCATTTACTAACTATTTTCTATGCTATTGAGGTTATTTACATCTATGGTATCTGTGTGGTGGAAATAATATACAATGCTGTGTTGCTGGTCATCACAGGAGGTCTCAGCAGGCTGCATTGCCAACTACCAAGTGATGCTTGGTCCATGGAAGCAAAGTTCTACATAGCTACAGAAACTAACAAAACATTATCACTTGCCATGGACAGTAGATAACTGAAAAATTAATAAAGTTATAACAAACCAATGTTATTAAATTCTAGCTACCATTGTCTACCAGGCTGCCAAGTCCCAAAGCCTGCTTTCTCTTTGTTTAAAGGAGAGATTAATAAGTACAGCAGAGGTGTTAAGACCTCTGCCAGCACCAAAGACTTTCTTCTAGTTTAACATTGAAAAAGAAGTTAATTTGATCACTATGAGTTTCAATGTCATTTAATATTGTGTCCCACACCTTCTCAAATCATCTTACCACAAGTGATACTTGCCAGTTAATTGCCTGAACTCACCTAAAAGAATTACACATTCTTCTCCAGTGGATTTTAAGATTTATGATTTCTGGTTGCTATAATAACTCCATTTCTGTTTCCATTTCGACCCAATGCCTCCAGATTTCTTCTTAGAGCTCAAATAGTAGGTGTGTGATCCTAGGCCCTGAGGACAGGAAGGTAGGACTATGTTTTGTTGCTCAGTGCGGTTGCTAAGGTATGTAATGAGATTCAAAGATGTTGGTCCCTAGACTTTGAAACCAGCTTAAAGTCCTGGCTCTCCTGAACAGCAGCTGAGCTGCCTATGTTTGCACTCCATCTATATTTCTAGAGCAGGAGAGAATGTTGACATTTTGAAACACAACACAGATTTTCAAATTTCAAAAATTTTAAATCAAATTAGCATGTTATTGCACATGAAGGATGAATGTGAGAGGAGAAAATCAGCATGTTTCTGAGTAAGTGATAATCAAGTATTTGACAGTCTGACTACTGGAGATACGAATGGGGGCTGGGGAAGAGAAAAAGACCATCTCGAAACCTGACCACTTTGCTGATTAGTATCGCCATTCCTAAAAATGCCCTTGCCGATGACCTGGAATTGGGAGAAATGCCACCTTGTCGTGTGAGGGGAAGGTGAGCGTTTAGGAGGAGGCGGAGTGTGGAGAGAGAGTGATGATACTTCCTGATCTTTGAAATAGCAGGTTCCTTCTCAGCAGATCAGGTATCCAGATGAGTCCTCTGCCTCAAGTGTCTTCTGCCTCTTCCCAAGCAGTTGCTATGCAGGTTTGAGCAAGTCACCTGGGCTCTCTGGTTTTTGCAACTGATGAACAATGGCTTTCTAAGAGCATTGTCCTACCACAGGGCACAGCTACTCGCCTTGGCTCTTAAGCACTTTTCATATTTCACAAGATGATGCTAACCGCATAGTGTTCACTATCATGGAGGAAGAGAAAGCCATGGCCCCTTGGGGACCCAGGGGTTCCCAATCTTGTATCATAGTAGAATCTTTTCCCACAAGGAGGGCACAGACCCTTGGTTGGGAAAGATCCTGACAGAAGCCTGGCATAACCTTTAGCCTCTCAGGACAAAGGCCTCCCAACCCCACATTCCACAAGATATCACCGATTTATTCTTAAAAAGGAAAATGAATCAAGGTCCCCCATTCTTGTGATCTGTCCAGTTCAGCCTGACAGTTAAGAGAGTCGATTCTGGAGTCAGAATGTGTGATTTGAATCCTAGCTTTGCTACTTTCTAAGTGTGCGATTTGGGCCAGTCACCTAACCTCTCTATGCCTTAATTTCCTCCTCTGTAAAATGGGTAAAATCAAAATACCTATCTCATGTTGGGAAGATAAAATGAAAACATACTCGTCGGGTGCTTGGCTTTTGGTAAGTGCTCTGCTCTCATGGCACATCTCATTCTGCCTCGTAAAAGGATGGTCTTTCCATCCATTTCCTACCTCCCCCTCCCCCCTGCCCAACCTCCACATCAGACTACAGGTGCTTTGTGTGCAGGAACAACTTCTTACTTCCCTACCCCCTAGGTACCTAACATGGCTTATTACACCTAGAACATGCTCAACAACATTTATGGAAGGTCTACAGTGTGGGCCAGGCCCATGCCAGGGACTAGAGAAGAAGAGGAGGGATCTACCAGGCATGGAATTAGATCAAACCTCCATGTCATTAGGAGGACCCGCTATCATTACTGTAACAGTTGTAAGTCATTTTACGGTCACGCGGTGTCATGTTGTTGAGCTAAGGATAGCTTTGGACAGGCAGCACACACACTTCTGACCTCCCCCAGCCAGATGTAGGATTTATTTGAGAGAAGGCTGGATGCCAGCCAGTCTGCACCAGTGACATGGGCACTCCTTAGCGAGAATTAAAAAGAAGTGTGTGGCTCCCTTGGTGAAACTTCAACACTGGCAGAATAGCTGGCCTGGCTAGGCTAAGCCAAATTTCTCCTTGAGTTTACTCAAGAACTGCCTGGCTCTTGAAACTGCTCTCTTTTGGGTGTAGGGTAAGTTCCCAGCCTCTGTCCAAGTGGCCAAAGACAACACAGAAGAGCAAATGGCTTCTTGGACTTGCTGCCCCCTTGGTCATGAGTAAGCTGACCCTCTTGATAAAGGCAGCAGAAGAGGCTTGGCAATGAGTCCAATTATGAAGGGAAAAATAGATTCTTCTTCTGAAAGTAGTTATTGGGGAAGTCTAAATCATATTTTTGTTCTGGTTTGTTAAGATCATCTTGTTCCTAAGAAGAGGGGTCTCCTTTGCTTTGTCTCATTCTAGGAGACTGAGTGTGGAATATGGTCCACACTGTCTTAATTCCTCAGAGATTTGGGTTGTTTCATCTTTATGAATCTCCTATTTTAGAATTAGGGTCCCCACAACTTTTATGGGAGGGATCTATTTAAAAATATCTAAGATACGCTTTAAGATCAGTAGAATCAGGGTAGTCAGGGATGAGCAGTTTTTGAAGTCAGGAACTTTGTGTCCACAGCATCAAGGCAGAGCCTTGCACCTGGTTTGTGCTTGACAAATGGATTTTAAATGAATGAGTGAGTGGAGATTCCTTGGTAGAAGGTGTAAGAAGGAGGTTTCAGTGTTGGGCAATCCCCTGTATAGACACCCAGATATTGGTTGTCAACCAGCTGTGGGTTTGAAAACAATATGGAAGATAAGGGCTCGAGAGTGCCCTCTACAGTCAGAGCAAAGAACAGGCAGAGACTAGGCATGACCTACCTCCATGAGACAGTCTTTTTATTTTTCCTTGGAAAAACCACTCTGATTCTCCCCACTCTTCCCTGAGCTGTACCAACTGGTATACGATACTGCAGTACACAACTACAGGAACCAAATACTGGCTCACCTGGCTCCTGTAATAACCCTTCCTCATTGGCTAACAATATTTTTTGAAAGTTACCTGAAACTACCATAAAGTAAAAAGACAGGTGATAAACTAGGAACATATGTGCACCTTATATCACAGAGAAAGAACTAATTTCTCTGATATACAAAAAGCTACTAAAAACCAGTAATAAAAAGTCCAAAGCCTGAAATGCCACAAGTTCTCACTTGTAAGTGGGAGCTGAGCTATGGATATGCACAGTTATACAGAGCATTATAATGGACGTTGGAGACTCGGGTGGGAAGAAGGGTGAGGAATGAAACATTACCTATTGGGTGCAATGTACATTATTTGGGTGATGGGTACACTAAAAACCCAGATTTCACCACTATACAATTCATCCATGTGACAGAAACTATTTATACCCCTCTAAATCTATTGAAATAAAATTTTAAAAATTTAATTTAATTTAAAAAAATACACTAAAAATGTCCAAAGCCTAATAAAAATGGGCAAAAGATCTGATCATATACATGAAAGCAAATAGGCATGAAATCCAGCATATAAAAACATGTTCCACTTTCCTTCTGAGAAATGCAAAATAGAACTACACTGAAAAACCATTATTTACCTATGATATTGGCAAAGATCACAAATGTGGGAACTCACAGTACTGGTGAGGATGTGGGGAAATTGACACTTTCAAGTATTTCTGATGGGGATGTAAATTGTTACCCCATCTGTAGAGGGAAATTTGGCATTATTTATCAAAATTACCAATGCACATACTTTCTGGGCCAGGAATTCCATTTCCAGGAATTTGTCCAACAAATACGTCTCTATATTTAGGAATGAGGGATATACAAAGCTATTGACTACAATCTTATTTGTAACAGCAAAAGACTCAAAGCCACCTTCAATGCCCAGTGGCAGGGCACAGGCTAAATGAATTTTGGGGCCTTCATTAGCTAAAACAGGGGTTAACAACTTTTTCTGTAAAGGGTTACACAGTAAACATTTTAGACTTAGCAGGCCATATGGGCTCTGTTGAAATGAATGAGCTCTGGCAATATAGTGCAAATGTAGCCATAGACAATATATAAATGAATGATCATGGTTGTGTTCCAATAAAACTTTATTTGCAAAAGCAGGGAGTGAGTCAGATTTGGCTTGCAGGCAAGAGTTTTCTGCCCCCTGTGGTATAATATCATGCAGCTATAAAGCAGTAAATCCTGAACACTATTTGTATAAAAAGAGAGAGAGAAAAAATATATACACATTTCTTTGCATATGCATAAAATGTCTCTGAAAGGACACACGAGAAAAGGATAACGTTGATTGACCTCAGAGAAAAAAACCGGGTGGCTGGAACATGGATCGGATGGAACTTGTCACTGTAGATCATTTTGTACACTATGAATTTTGAATCAAGTGAATGTATTATCTATCATAAATGTTAAAATAAGATAAAAGTTAATTAAAAAATAAAAGCAAACTAAGGCCCTTTCGCAAAGCTCTCTGTGATACACGGAGACATAGAAATGCTCAGTGATTCCGTGTTGGTGCTGTGATCACACTGGGGCAAAACCATGGCTCACTTCCCTAAAGAGCCCTCAATGATTATCGCCAGCTCATCAACACTCAGAGACCGCTAGATCACACATGCTGCCAGGACTTCTGCTTTTCCCATTCCCCTCGAAAGGAACTCTCCCAGTTGGCTGACGTGGCCACAACATGGCAGGCCATCCTGCACTCTACAGTCTGAGTAGCAGAAGCTCATTTTAATCTGATTTCATATATCTTGGAAAATATTGACTCTTCTTGGTAAAAACAAGCAGAAAAGGCACAAGACAGGGAAGCCTATATAAAATATTTGCCTTTATAGGGCAAATTATTATTTTTAAGTATGGATGACATGGAGACATGTTATCCAAGGTTTCTAGTCTTCTTGCGGGTAAATTGAGACCTATGCTGTCTGACATGGTAGCCACAAGTCATATGTAGCTACTTAAATAAAAATTAAATAAAATTAGATAAAATTCAAAATCCGGTTCCTCAGCCACATTTCAAGTGCTGTATGACCCCATGTGGCCAGTAGCTGCCATAGTGGATTGTAATGTAGATTACAGACTATTTCCGTTATTGCAGCTATTTCCATTAGATGACTGTGCTTTAGCCAATCTCGGATGTCTCTTCTAGCTCTAAGACTGTCAACAACCAGAAACCTCACAATTCATTTCAATCTATTCTCCTCTCTTCATTCTTAATAGTTTCTACAGTCTGTCATCCTGACTGTTTAAGGCATGATGGTTACAGCTCAGATAAAGTCCCTGAGTGAGGATGCCTGGAAATGACCTAAGGCAAGTGCAGACCTACTGTCAGAGAAGATGTCACAGGAGTGACCTGTTTGTTTTGGAGTCCTTGGCCTCTGGGGACTATTAAGACAGATTGAGTTCTGTCCCAGCCTTTGGGTACTGCACACGTCCTCCAGCTGCAGTGAGCGAGGGATGGAGAAAAGAGGCTTCCAGGAATGAGGGTGTGGAGTCAGCTTTGGGCAAAAGGGAATGGAAGGAACATCTCAAAGAGAAGTTTAAGAAGACAAAACAGAGCTTGCTTTGCTAGAGACAGACTGCAGACCAGGCTTAGGGTGACGGAACAAAGACCTCTCGCTGCACAGGCTGAGAAATTGGACAGGGAAGAGAGGGCCTGTACCCTCTGGAGGATGTAGCCTGAGAGCACAACTGTCTGCCTGGCAGAGGAGGCTAAATGGCAGCAGGTGGGGGCGGGGTACAGTTTTAGCCCCTGCCTCAATACTGGGGAGCTGGTGTGGTAGGCAGGATCCTAAGGTGGCCTCTGTGATCTCTGCCCTCTGGCATTATGCCTGTGATTAGGTTATGTTAGGTGACAAGGATGAGGGCATTTTTGAACACATAATTACGGTTCCGAATCAGTTAATTTTGAGTTGATCAAAAGGGGAGTATCCTTTGGTGGGCCTGACTTAATCAGATTAAAGGCTTAAAAGTTAACGCTCTTCTGCTGGCCTGGAAGGAGCAAACGGCCACCATGTAAACTGCTGTGGACAGGGCTGGCAGCTAGGAGTTGAGGGCCTCTGTTCCACAACTGCAAGGAATTGAATCCTGCCCAAAACTGGAGTAAACACCGAGGATGAGAATGCAGCCCTGACTGATACCTTGATCGCAGCGCTGTGAGACCCTGAGCAGAGGACCTGCTAAGCCGTGTCTGGACTCCCAAGCCACAGAAATTGTGACAACATAAACGTACGTTGCTTTAAGCCACTATGTTTGCAGTCCAGTCATGCTCTGCATAGATGTTTTGGTCAACAGTGAACCACATATAGGATGGTGGTCCCATAAAGATTATAACAGAGCTGAAAAATTCCTACCGCCTAGAATTCATAGGCATTGTAAAGTCATAGCATGATGCCTTCCTCGTGTGTTGTGGTGATGCAGTGTAAACAACCCTACTGCAGTGCCAGGCGTGTAAAAGTCCAGTGCATACAATTATGTACCATGCATAACACTTGACGATAAATGCCTATGTTACTGGTTTATGTATTTACTATACTTTTTATCATTATTTAGAGTATTCTCCTACTTATAAAAACAGTTAACTGTAAAACAGCCTCAGGCAGGTCCTTCGGGAGGCATTCCAGGAGAAGGCATTGTTGTCCTAGGAGATGACCTCTCCATGTGTGTTACTGCCCCTGAGACCTTCCAGCGGGACAAGATGTGGAGGTGGAAGAGGGTGATGTGTATGATCCTGGCCCTGTAGGCCTGGGCTAATGTGTGTTTGTGTTTCAGTTCTCAACAAATAAGTTTCAAAAATAAAAAAAGTAAAAATTTTAAAAATTAAATGAAGTTTATTAGAATAAGGATGTAAAGAAAGAAAATATTTTTCTAGAGTGGTACAATGTGTTTGTGTTTTAAGCTAAGTGTTATTATGATACAAAACAGGCAAAAAGTTGGCGCTCGGGGCCCTGTGCCCTCCCACATACTGCGCTTTATACATCTCTTCCGCGTGACTGCTCCTGACTTTATAATAAACTATTAAAAATAAGCAAAGTGTTTCCCTGAATTTGGTGAGCTCCTCTAGCAAATTATCGAATCTGAGGAGGGGGTTGTGGGGACCCCCAATTTTTAGCCCGTTGATCAGAAGTACGATAGGGCCAGACTTGCAGTTGTCACCTGAAGTGAGGGCTGTCTTGTGGGACTGAGCCCTTAACCTGTGGATCCGTGCTAACACCAGGTAGGTAGTGTCAGAATTGAATTGAATTGTAGGACACCCGGTTGGTGTTTGGAGGATTGCTTGGTGTGGAAGAGACTTACACATTTGGTGTCAGAAAGTATGGAAGTATTTGGTGTGTGAAAGTATGGAAAAAAGAGTGTGTATGTATGTGTGTGTTTTATTGAGATGGGTGTTGCTATGTTGCCCGGTTTGAGTGCAGTGGTTATTCACAGGTACAATCATAGCACACTGCAGGCTCAAACAATCCTCCTGCCTCCCTCAGCCTCTTGAGTAGCTGGGATTACAGGCATGCACCACTCCACCTGGCTTAAAAAAAAAAAAAACAGGTTTGGAGAGTAGTATGGCATGTTGTCTGAGGGTCCTGAAACATCCCTAAATGCCCAAAGTTGGGTAACCACAACAAATAGACAAGAAAGAGCCAGACTTTAAGATACTCCAGAAATTCTCTGGACCAATCTGATGCCCCAGTCACTGAATCATGCAACTCCAGAAGCTCTCAAAACTGGAAACTGAGGTTCCTGACACCCGCAACACCATGGCTGGAGAGAATGCGGTTACTGCACTGACCCTAGCCAGAACCTCTTTACAAGCTTTTAAAGATTTAAAGAAAAAAAAAAAAAAAAAAAAAGATAAAGAACTGGCAGATGCGTCGTAGCAGATGCCAATGGCACCACCTTTTCCCTCAGGCTTTCACACTTTAGGGCTCCCCAGTTTCTCACTGCTGATTCTGCATCTTTTTGCCTGAAAGTGTCTCTGAAGCCTCGGAAAGGTCATTCTGATAGCAGATGGCAGAAGACCGATGGGAGGTGGTGTTAATACCCCAGCTCTCTCGCCTTTCCTCTCTCCTGAATTCTAAACCATTTCTCAGGATTTCCCTGGGTTTGCGCTCCAGCCTCCCACGGTGGTGGCTGGTTTGATAACGCATTCTTTTGTTGGTTCCCTTCTCTGCTTCTCCTCTCTTGGTATCTTGCTGGTTCCCCCCCTGTCCCTAAATTTCAAGTAAACTACCTTCACTGCAGTATTGTCTCAGGATCTGCTTCTGGGGGAGCCTAAACTAAGTCATAAATTAATCATGTTAATTAATTTTCAGCCTCCCTGGCCTGAAAGGTAATTAAATGCATGTTTGCATCTCTTTACAAAAGCTTTTGAAAGCAGTGTGCACTAAGCCATTTCACGTTTATGCTTTGCCACCAAGAAACCGCCAAGAGATGCTCGGGATGGGCAAATGTCAGCCCCCGAGGGCACAACTGCAACTGACAAAACTATTTATTGGAGGAATCCTGGCTGTCAGTTCTGATCTCTGCTGATGATCAGAGGAATTCACTCATTCTGCAAATATTTTCTGAGCACTGCCTCTCTGCGAGAGGCCCGGGCAGCATTGGCCAAACTAAAACAAATACTGTCTGTTTTCTCTGCGATGTAGCTTTCAGATTACTCCATTAAAAAAACACTAATGAATCTGTTCAGAATTAATGTTTGAGTTACTGTTGGGCTAGTGGTAATTCTCAAAGGGGTAAGGGGTGAATAATAATGACCAGTTTTTTTTTTTCTTTTTCAAACTATGCAGGATTTATTTCTGATAACTATAATGGCCCACCCTTTCCCAAATAAACAATCCCTGCAGTGTGGGGTACACCCTGGGAGTGTTGAGGCAGGAGCAAGTTTGCAAGCCGTTGGCCACTGGGATTTAGCTTTGGGAGCAGAGCCAGGGGAGAAACAATGCAGCCCAATGCAGAGGACAGGTCCCTGGACCAAGAGCCAGGAGAGTTGAACTATGGAGCCAGCAACCAGCTACGTGACCTTGGGAAGTCACCTGTGCTCTCTGGGTCTCAGTTTCTTCAACTCTAAAGTGAGAGAATGGGACCAGACGGTCTCTGGGGTTCTTAACCATCAACATTCATGAGCCTCTTAGAAAAGAGTCAATGGACCAAAATCAAGTTTATGGTCTGGCTTCACTTTACCTCATGTTGCTCCACCTCTCAGCAGATTGTGTGGGGCTTGGGGGCTTCATCTTGTTAAGTTACTAGACACTATTTGCCATTAAAAAAAAAAGTGTTTGTTGTGACCTGGCTCAAGGAATTGATGGTTAGAAAGAAAAGAAGCAATTAAAAGGGGATGGGGGTAGAGAAATAGGGGCCTGAGAGATGTTTTCTGGGCTGGAGAACATTTGGGGGGCCCAACAGCGGTGAAGACCCGGCTGGAAGGTTCCCGTTGCTATGAGGGCTTAGGGGCTGGAGGGAGCATGGTGGAGGGAAGGACAGAAGAGGTGCTCCTGTTTTCCTTTTCGCAGCTTTTACAACTCTCCTGCTTCTCTAACGGGCTGCATGTTGGAATCACCCAGAGAGCTTTACAAAATCACAAAGTCCCTCCCTCCTTTTGGTTTAATTGGTCTGAGATGGGGCCCGGGCATGGGCATTTTTGAAAGAGCTCTGAAATAATTCTACTGTGTTGCCAGGATTGCGAGCCGCCGAATGGCAAACAAGCTCAGAGGCAGCCTTTTCTCAAATATCCACCTCATTTCCCCCACTCCTTCACATTTTTCTTTCTCCTCCCTTGTCACCCTCTGCTGCAAAATTCCAGTCATACATGAGCGAGAGGTGGAGAAGAGAAGAACAAGCTCCATGCATTCTATTTTCTGGCTAATTCCTTTATTATTTATGATGGTTCATAAAAGTGGTTTTTCCTCTGTGAATATAATTCATATCACTTCAGAAAAACTTGAGAAATACTCAAAAACAAAAAAGGAAAAACATCTCAAAGTGTCAGATTGGTTTATCACTCCAAGGCAACCACTAACACCATTAACATGTTAGTCTTTTCTTTCTTTTAATCATCCATTTTAATCATCCCATTTATGCTGAAATTTTAGTCTTTTCTTTCTAATTTTTCCTTGATCCCTAGTTTCTTTGAATTCTTTGCCCTGCTATATATTCCAAGGGTTGGTGAATTGCAGCCCATGGGCCAAATCCAGCTCACCTCCTGTTTTTGTGAATAAAGTTTTATTGGAACACAGCTATGCTCGTTTATTACCTATTGTCTATGGCCACTTTCACACTGCCGAGTTTAGTAGCTACAAAAAAAACCATCTGGCCCACAAAGCCTAACATGTTTATTATCTGGCCGTTTACAGAAATATTTGTTGTCTCTTGGCATATATCATTCTGTACTCTCTTTTTCTCCTTACATTACCTTATATTATGACCATTTTCCCATGTTATTATAAATGCTTCATAAACATCATTTCTAGTAAGCGCCTGATATTTTGTTGTACATGGCATAGTTAGGTTGCGGCATAGTCTTTCTCTTATTATTAAAGACTTGTATGTTTTTGCTCCCAGTTTTTTTTCACATTTATAATGTTTTGGTGAGTATATTTGGACATAAACTATTTATATTTTCAATTATTTTACTAGGATTGTGTCCAGATTATTCAGTTGCTAGGTAGAGACATTTTAATACTCTCAATTCATATTTCCAAATCCCTTATTCAAATGCTGCATACTAGTTTGTGCTCTTCAATAACACAGTACAGAACCTACTTCTCCACATACTTGCCAGCATTGATATGCCATTTGAAACATTTTCTGCTTTTAGACAGGTAAATAAAAGCTGTTATTTTAATTTGTGTTTCTTCTACATCTAGTGAGACTGAACTTGTTACTAAACAGTTGCATTTCTTCTTGTGTGTTTATTATTTCCATCTTTGCTTGGCCTCCTTCCGCAGAGGGCAGAGTGGAGGATGCTTGTCTTGCCTCTCACCTTAGCTTGCAGCAAGGCTCCTGCCTCCATTCGGTTCTTTTCGACGTCTTTCTCCCACTGAATTCTGATCGTCTCAAGGATGTCATCCAGACCAGTGCCAATGGGGACATCCATTTGTTCCAGCTCAGACCCTGCCAACTGTTTGTACAGCACCTTCACATCCTGAAAACGACAATATACAACTTAGGTGAGTACAGGGGAGAAAGAAATGACACAGAATTCTAGCCAGCAGAAGTCTGGCTCTGTGGGCAATATTTTCATTGCTTCTCATCCTGCAACTGCCAAACATGGGGCTTCACAGAGAATGGTAAAGTCCGCGATCTTCTTCCCAGTATAGGGACCATATTCTCTTTTCCTAAGGATGCATTTTTTTAGTTCTCCACAAGCCCAGGCCCAAAGCAAAAATCGAAATAAATAACTAACTAAATGAAAACAAAAATAAGCAATGACAGCAAGACGAATTTAGGCATAAAGCCAGACTAGGCTGAAAGAGATTTAAAGATAACTTTGGAGTGTCTGAAGGGTTACCGTTGGAGAATAATCTTAAATGACCGAGCTAAGAAAAGCAAGAAGTAGACTTATGGTTGCTGATTAGCTTAAGGTTGGACACAAAGCAGAACTTCTTGTTGGACACAAAGCAGACCAGCTCAGTGGTCTCGAACTCCTGACTTTGAGCGATCCACCCGCCTCGGCCTCCCAGAATGCTAGGATTACAGGCCTGAGTCACCGCGCCCGGCCAAGGCAGAACGTCTTGAAGTGAGCATTGTTAAGTGAGTTTTGACTCTTTGAACAGGAAGCAGCTTAGATCTTGGATCAGACAGTGATATGTGGGGGGTGGCTTAGAATCACACAGTCCTGCGGGGAACTGGACTCCGTAACTGTTAGGGTCCCCTTCAGTCCTGTCTATCGATGATCTGATCTAATTCATAATGAGTGTGTGTAAACCACAGCTTGGATGTACCCTCAGAGTTATTTTGTTTGTACTATACAGTGTTGAAAATAATATCTGATACAGAATGCTTTGAGGAGGGCTTCCTCCCTCCACTCCCTGCTTCCACCACCTGCTAGTGCTTAGACCTGCTGCCTTCCCCGATTCCTGTACCAGACTGGTCCCTGAAGCTATTTGAGTTTGAGACTGCTGGGTCGACCTGACCCACTGCCAGGATTGGAAGGTATTTTACAGGCATTTTCCCAGCAGCCCTGGACAGGCAACGTCGAGAGGCTGAGATGAGCTGCCATCACCGTGTTCTGAAGCACAGGTGACAGGTGAGCGGCCAACCCAGCAACCGTAGCCTCCACCTACCTCTTCATAGTTCCTTGACAGAGAGCCGAGCTCTTCTTTCAGACTTTCTATTTGACCCTCCAGATCCATTTTTGTCAAAGTAGCTTCATCAATGACTTTATACAGAGAGTTAATTTCCTCTTCTGCTGCCTTTCGAAACGGCTGCTCATTTTCAAATCTGCAGATAAAGGATCTTAATCAGCATAACCGAAAAAAATCAGATTACAAATGTTACCAATGGGCCAATTATGTGATAGTTAGACAATGAATAGTGAAAGTCACTGTTCCAATAGCTTTGAGGGCACTGTTAATGCAGTTGTCACATGTTGATTAATTAAAATGAAAGCGATTGCTGCCAACCTCTGATAACCTGGCTTCATGGCGTGCCAGCCGCAGGGAGCGTTTGAAGCTCAGAGCTCTAGGGAAATCTTCCCCAGGAGTGCAGATGCAGGCAGGGGAAGCCAGCATCTACATGGCTATCCTGAATTGTCCTCCTTTTCACAGGACGATCCTTTAACAAACGTTACTGAGAACCTGCTAAGTACCAGGTTGGGAATCCCAGAATGAGGAATGCGGTTTCTACCTCCAAAGAGCCGGTGTGAAATTCCAGGACAGTGGCTGCAAACCGAAATGTCTTCGGGGGCTGAGTAGGGAACGTAGAGGAAGGACTATCAGAGGTGAGAATGCCTGGCTGCACATTAAGTCCCCCAAGTAAGGTTTAAAATTGCTGAAGCCCCGGCCCCACAAGGGACTCCGATTTAATTAGTGTGTAGGGCTTGTGCACTGGCATTTTAAAGTTCCCAGGTAATTCTAATATGCAGTATTGAGAACCATTGCTCTAAACTTGTCTTTCTCAAAACAGAGTCCTAGGACTAGCAGGATCAGAATCCCTGGGAATTTGTTAGAAGTAGAAATTTTGGGCCCCACTCCAGACCTACGGAATCAGAAACTCCGAGGGTGGGGCACAGGCACAGCAGTCTGTTTCTGTAAGGACCTGGGGTGATCCGGACTGCACACTAGAGTTTGAGAATCCCTGCTCTACACCGAGTGACCCTGGGAAAAATCTTGGAGCTCTTGGGGCCTCGTTTGTGTCTGCAAGGAGGGGTTTGAGCCAGACGATCATGGCTCTGGATTCCCCATGAGTTTGGAGGTGAGCGAGGCGGACTCCAGGACAGCACTATCTGCATTGCCCAGGAGTCTAGGCGTGGGGAGGGACTGTCCCCTCTGCTGTAGAGCATTACCTCTCTTTAAAGTCATCCGCACCCGCCTGGATAGTCTCCATCTGCAGCATGAGCCGGGCATTTTCCAAGACTGCCTCGCCCACCTAGAGCCATCACACACACCAAAGGAGACAAGGTCACTGGGAACGTCATGGTCACTTACCACTGTGACTTCTGTTGGGCACAGAGGCTCTGGGGAACTCACAGAACCTTTCTTATGGCAAATATATATATATATTTTTTCAAGATGAGGTCTCACTATGTTGCCCAGGCTGGTCTCATACTCCTGGCCTCAAGCGATCCTCCTGCCTCAGTCTCCTGAGTAGCTGGGATTACAGGTGCAGGCCATGACACTCGGCCTCGATAACGAATATTTTTAGAGTTAAATTGTCCATTTCCAAAAAGGTGGTGGTGGAGGGAGATAAACAATAAGCCATAACATCTAGATATCTTGTAAGTTTTTTAGAGTTGGATTTTTGGGACACAAAGATTATTCACAGGCAGACTTGTTCACAGCCTCAGTCATAGTGATGACCTTTCAAGTATCCAGGGAAGAGTTCTGGCTCCTTCAAATGAAGTTTCATTGGCTTTCTTGGCAGCGCTTAACATTTTCTGGTCATGGATGCCTTTGAGAAGCTGATGAAATGTCTAGGTTAGTGCTGTCCAGCAGAACTCCCTGTGATGATGGAAATGTTCTGTGTCTGCACTGTCCAACGCGGTGGCCACACGTGGCTACTGAGCACTCAGTGTGGCAAGGGTGACTGAGGAACTGAAAATTTAATTTTATTTACATTTGATTTAAATTTAAATAGCTGCACGTGGCTAGTGGCTACTGCATCGGACAGCGTGGCTCTAGAATTTGGTCCACCCTCAAAACATACGTGTGAACATAAACCTTGTGCAGACAGTTTGGGGTTTCATGTAGCCTTGCAGAGCTGTGTTTCAAACTTGGCTCTCGAACCCCTCAGGATCCCCCACGGGTGGGGGTTGGGGGGTTCTCTCCTTAACCCGAGAAACTCCTTTATGGTATATAGCTACATGGTGGGATGATGGCTCTGGTGGGGAAACCCAGGGAACACCCGGGTGGAGCCAAATCCCAGCTGCCCAGCTACGGAGGAGGAAGTGACTGCGCTCTGCCCTGGTTGCAGTGTGGCTGTCTGACTTGTTTCACTTCACTGACCTTCCCACTAGCAAAGCCGATCTTTCCCCAGCCTGGCCCTGGGGCACCCTGGGAGCACTGTCTCTCCCAGCTCTCACTCCTGTCTCTGACCCCTGTTCCTGCAACTCATTCACAGTCAAGAACAAAAGGACTGACAAAAGCTTAAAACAGTGATTTGCAACCTTCTTTTAAAGTACCAGTCCTCCTCCCCCAAATTAAAACCTACAGAAAAACCACATTTATACACAAACACACACACACACACACACACACACACACACACACACACGCAGAGTTGCCCCTTGGCTCCAGGACGCCCCTGCAGATACCAAAATCCACAGACGCTCAAGTCCCTTACATAAAATGGTGTAGTATTTACATACAACATATGCACATCCGCCCGTATACTTTAAATCAGCTCTAGGTTACTTATAATACTTAATACAATGCAAAAGCTTATAAATAGTTGTTATTTATAATACTATATTGTTTTGGAAATAATGACAAGGAAAAAAGTCTGTACATGTTTAGTACAGACACAAACATCCATTTTTAAAAAAATATTTCTGATCTGCGGTTGGTTGGATCCACACACGCGGAACCCGTGGATGCCGAGGGTGACTGCTTTATACCCGTGTTCTCAAAGCGCAGGCCTGGGCCAGCAGCAGCAGCGTCACCTAGGAACTTGTGCAAAATGCAAATTCTCAGACCCTATTTTGGATGTACAAATCAGAGTCTCCAGAGGTGGGGCCCAACAATTTGTTTCAACAGGCTCTCCAGGGGCTTCCAATGCACATTCAACCTTAGAACCATGTTACACACACCTGCCTCCAGGCCTACCCGGCTGCCTCCCGCCCTGCAGCCGGAGTCCTCTGTGCCCTTGCTCAGGTGTTGCCTGCATCGAGAACACTGTTTTACCCCCTCACACCTCAGGCCTTGCTGCCTGAGAAACCCTTCTCCACTTTAATGCTCATCTCAAACGTGGCTCCCTCCAGGAGGCTTTTCTATTCATTCACTCATTCATTCATTCATTCATTCTTGCCCTCATTTCTTCATCACGTAATCCCTGTTTGCCTTATGCCAGGCTCTGTCCTGGTGGTTGGGGAACTAGCAGGCATTGCAGGAGATGAGGTTAAAAAGGTAGGCAAAGGCCATGGAGGGAAGGCCTTGGGGACAATGAGAAGGAGGCGAGAGTGACTAGAAGCCACTGAAAGGTTCTGAGCAGGGTACAGGTGTGATCTGTGTATTATGGAGACCCCCCTGACTACTGTGGGAAGGGAAGATCGTAGGAGGCAGGAGAGGATGCCAAGGGACCAGCCAGGAGCTCTTGTAGTGGTCCAGAGAGTCCATCTGATTAATGGTGGTGGCTTTGACTAACCATGTGGTTGTAGAGAAGCAGACTGGTCTGCGATGCATCTGGGGGATGGAGTAGTTGTGGGGAGAGTGAGGGAAAGGACTCAGGGACAGCCCTGAGGTTTTTAGCCTGAGCTGCTGCATGCATGGTAGGGCCTTTTGTGATTCTCTTCCTCCCTTCTTGGGTCCTTCCTGTCTGATCACACCCACCGCTGTGGCGCATCCTCCCTGTCTCACCACAGTTAGCATGAACGCTTTGTAGACAGTGACAGTGCTTTCTGATTCTTGAACCTAGCTCCTCCACCCGCCAGCTTGGGCTGGTCACTTAGAGTAAGTAACTCTAAGATTTGGTTTCCTCACCCATAAAATGAGGATGACAATGCACCCTTCCTCCTAGGGTAGTTGTGAGAATTAAATGAACCAACGTATGTAAAGCACTCAGCAGACTGCCTGGCACAGAGTGAGGGTGCCATGAACGGTTGCCATTATTATTATTGTTATTTGTCTTTGTACAAAGCAGTTGTTCAACGACCGTTGAATGAATTTGATGGGTTTGTGCAGTCTGGCACGGATCCTGCTCCACTTTTTCTGAATGCACAAGCAGTCGAATGAAGACTTCCATCTAGTGGTTTGATGTATATATTGTTTTCTTTGTTTTTCCTGTCCATAGTCATTTGAAAAGGCCTGGTCATTTGTGCTATGAGGATGAGGATTTCGTCTCCTCCTATTTCTGCCTTTATGGTGGATGCAGTTGTCAAATGAAGTGAGCTGGCGGTGGCAGAAGAGAGATTTGACCATCACTGCATTTAGAAAAAGGCAAAGACAAGCAGCATTTGAAAAAAAGGTTATCATTTGGGCCCAGGGGTGCAATTAATGCTTTGTTTGAAGTTAAAGATATTGGCATCCTAGCAGCTAGAGCTGCAGGCCGGGGGAGGAGGTGGGCAAGGCTGGGCTCCTGGGAAATTAAACTCAGCTGGTGCAGTGGCACGATGTGACATTCCCTTGGAAACCCTTCCCACATTTATGTGACTTTCAAGGTTAGGATGGATGCTCAGCATAACTTGCTTCTAGCAATAAATGAAAAGGAATAATTATTTTTCCCCAGCACCCCAGTGACACTGCTCTTACTAAGGTGGCGAAGACCGCTTTATCACCAAGCTCAGCAGATGCATCTCTGTGCTCATCTCCACCTGCCAGTTGCATTTGTCCCAGAAAATGTACTTTTCTCTCTCGGCTTCCATGACACCACTCTCTCCTGCACTTCCCCTACTTCATGGACCGTTCTTTCTCACCAATCTCTCCTTCGCTAGGTCTTTCTTCCTTATCCGACCTCTATATATTTCTCAGGATTGGGTTTTGGGGCTTCTTTTTATCCCTCAGTGATCTGAGCTATTCACATAGGTTTAAATACCATCGTATGTGCTAACGACTTCCACGTTTGCATCTCCAGCTCAGAACGTTTCTCTCAGTTCCAGACTTGCATAACCATTCTCCCCTTGAGGTCTTCACTTGGCTCTTTCTCAGATATCTCAAACTTAACATGCCCCCAAATGGAAATCTAGATTTTTTTCCCCTCAAATCCTCCCTTTCCCCACCTCCCTTTTAATCCTCTTCATCTCTGTCAACAACCCCAACACCTACCCAGAAACCAGGGGGTCGTCTTGGCCTCTCACTCTCATCTCCCACACCTAAGGCAGCACTGAGGCTAGTCAATTCTACCCCACGATGTATCTCAGATCTGTCTACTTCTCTCCACCTCTCCTGATGCAAGTCACCATCATGCTGTCCTTTACCATGGCAACATCCTTCTAACTCCCTGATCTGTCCTTTCCCCCTCTAACGCATCCTATATCCTGCTTCTAGAGTGATCTTCTTAAACTCTTCAAATCAGATCATGCCACTGATTGAATTGAATTAGAACTCTTCAGAGGTGTCTCTTAGAATGAAACTCAAACCTCTGACAGTGGCCTTCAAGTCCCTGCATGCTTGTCACTCTTCCATTGCTCACCAGGCTCTAGCCGTGAGTGTCGCTGGTCTTTCTGGACCACACCAGTCTCTCTCTCTCCTGCCTTGAGGCCCTAGCACAAGCCGACTTCTCTGCCTGGCCCACTGCTCCCCTCTTCTCTGCCTGGGCAGCTCCCTTGTCCTGATGGCCTTACCTCTGCCCCTCTCTGCCTGGTTGGCTTTCTTTGAAACACCACAGCTTATAAGTATTATCCATTTTTATTTATTGGTTTATTAATTATTTTCTCTGTATTTGCCACTCGAATATAACCTACTTGAGGCAGGCACTTCCTTTCTGTTCTGTTTGCTGTTCCATCCCTCGCACAGTGTCTGGTACAGTAGGTATCGGTTGGATTAACGAGTCCAGCAATAGCGCTGCCAGTTTGTGGAGATCCGAAGCAGGGAAGTCCTGGTTCCTACCGTCAGGGGACACCCAGGTTCTTACCTAATTCCAACCTGAGACTCACCTTTGACACTTCCCTCTCCCTCATCTCCAAGTCAAAAAACTATCAGTTCCCCATAAATGTGCCCCGCATCCATCTCCACTTCTTTATCCAGCTTGGTTCAGGCCCTAATTATTATCTCTTTTCTGGTTTAACCTGCTAATTGTTACCTGGGGACCAAATATAAGAAGCCCAAGCACAGTGAGTTCAGATTATATCTGAAAGTGAACTTAGGAGAAAAGTCATAAAGTGAGGGAGAAGTTCAGCCATCTCTGGAGCAGGTCACCCCCAACACAGTGAGGAGGGACAGCTGAGGGCAAAGGTTGGGTCTCACCCTGGAAGGCCAGAACGACGGACACTCCCGAGTCTGAGCTGCAAGTAAGCCTTGACCTCACCGTTAGACTGTGCTCTAGCTGAAGAAAGAATGCCTTCGTAGAAGGGTCGGATGAGCATGGAGTGAGAAGCTGGAACTGGTGGGTGGTGTTTATTTGCCATTGTTGGGCAAACAAGAACACCTTGGTCCCTAGAAGTTGCCCTCTGTCATGATGAGGACAAAGTTCCTTAGTCCCCAGTTTCCCTGGAAGCCTCTCTGCCTCTCCAGGTTCTGGTTCTGGGCTCACCTGGCATTCTGCCTCCAGCTACCTTAGAAACAGGAGGGCTTGCTTTGGACAGCAGTCTCCAGTGCTAGACAGTAAAGAGGTTTAATCACCAGCATACATTTATAACATAGTCCTGCTTGTATATATCAGAAGAGTTTGATTGATAGCCCTTCAGGGCTTAATTTTCTCCAGATGCCCCAACAAAATCTAAGTTGCAAGCACCAGGCACATCAAGGTACAGTGACCCTGGGGGGCTCTGCTTGGATAGCCAGCCCATCTCCCTCTATGACATCTCTCTCTCAATCTCTCTCTCTCTCTACTTTCCAACCTCCCATCCTGTCCCTTTCAACCAGAATATTAAGATGCAGATTTGAATTCATGTTTTATTTAGAAACATGCTCCTAAATAAACCCTGCCATATCCTCTGCATCCTATGAACTCTTTAGTCTCATATATGAGGCCACTCACTATCTGAGCCTTGCTCCTCTGTCTAGTTGTATCTCTTCCTCACTCCCCCGCCATGAACTGAATAACGTTTCTGAACAGACTCAGGTCTTTCCAGCTTCCAGACCTTGACTAATGCTGCTACCTCGGCATGTCACGACCTAACCATACCACCCCACCTCCATACTCTCCTTTGCCAGGCGAACTCCTATCCATCCTTCAAAACCTGGCTCAGGCTGCACTGGGCATTCTCTGTACTCTCCATAGCCCCCGTGAGTATATTCAATCTCTGCAATTGTCACGCTGTATGTTATGATCTTTTCCTGTCTTTCTCTACCACTGACCTGTGTGAACTTAGGTGAGGGACAATCTCTCATTTCTGCCTCCTCAGCACCCAGTTCAGTGCCTGGCACATAGGTTCTCAATAAATATTTGTTTATTTATTTATATGAAGAGATGGAGACTCGCTATGTTGTTCAGGCTGTTCTTGAACTCCTGGCCTCAAGCGATCCTCCTGTGTCAGTCTCTCAAAGCGCTGGGATTACAGGCTTGAGCCACCACACCCGGCAACAAATATTTGTTAACTATTTATTATTAACTAGCATAGTAGATGAAGCAAGCTAGCTGAGGAAAGAAAATTAACACAAAACAGCAAATATATAAGGCAGAACATAATTAGAGGTATAAAATTAAATATAAGATGCCTAAAAAACAGAACTCAAATTTTAGAGCTAAATCTTCTTTATAAAACCCAAAAGAGAAGCAACCAAACCAATCAAACCCCAACGTTTTTTAAAGCACTTACTATGTGCCCTGATAAGCTCTTCACAGGCACCAGATCATTTAAACTCGATGTCCAAGGCGAGTGGTCACACAAAATGGGCCACGTCAATCATTTCCATCATACAATGAGGAAACTGAGGCCCAGAGATTTTAAGTAACTTGCCCGCAGTACTAAGTTGCCCAGCTAGAACTTAACTCACACCTGTCTGACTTCATAACCCATGTTCCTTTTCTTTTTTTAAAAAAACTTTTTATTATGGGAAATTTCAACTATATATAATATACACAAAGGTAGAGAGAGACCAGAATAACGATTTCCCTCATCCCTCTACTTCCACAATTGAAATCTCATGGCTAATTTTAAAAAATCTCTACTCCCACCAACTTCTACCCCCATCTTGGAGATTATTATGCACACATCACTTGAAATGTCTGTAAATATTTCAGTAGTCCTTGTCCTATTTTATAGTACTTGAATTTTAATTTAAAAATTATCAGAGGGATACATACACTTGATTTAAAAAGTTAAACAGTCCTGAGGACCTTATAAAGAAAAACATCTTCCTCCTCCCCGCATCTTCCTAGTCCCACATCCTACTCTCAGCAGTTTCACCTCTTCTTTTGCCCAGAGCCTGGCCCCCTATTTCTACATATTTCTTCATTGCTCCAGCTGTCAGCCACAGACATCATTTACCGACTTCCCGGCTGACGAATGAAGATGTAGTTCACTCACACTCCACCTCCCTTTTCCTTTATTGGCTATCTCGATCACATTAAATGATAATTCTCTATTTCTTGTATCAATTATAGACAGTTTCTTTCTCACACACTCTATCTTATAATCACAGGTGTTTTATTTTCTAGGGTCAAAAGGGAAGACAAAAAACCAGTTTAATTACTAAACTGCTCTACTGATGTCTGTGCGAAATATAGGTCCTTTCTGCTAAGAATTATGATGTAGGTGCCCCCTGTTGTCAGAAGCTGTGGGCAGATAGCCCAGTCGTTGTTGTACTTCCCAGCTGAGCATCTGTGGGCCTGCGGAACGATGCCAGCTCTCTGGTTACTCCTCGAAGTGCTCCCTCTCCAGGGCAGGCCTGCAGAGCCCGTGCTTGGCCAGCTTGCCTTACCCTTGTGTATGAATCATGGTTCTAACATTAAATAGCTCAGTTTCTTCTCTTGTAAAATGGGGCAGCTTTATCCTGATAGCACCAGGTGCATAGTAAGCCAAACAAGTCAAACCCAGACATTTTTAAGTACTTACTATGTATTATGCCATGGTAATTCCTTCATAGATATTTGTTGAATGAATGAATAAGTGATATATGTTTACAGAGCCAAATACATGAAACAATGAGAATTCAATTCACAAACATCAGGTAAGCAAACATTTAAAAGGCTGACTGTACCAAGGGAGGGGAGGACATGAAGAAAACAGAGCTCTCCTACACTGTTTCTGGGAAGGTCAATCTGCACAGCTGATTTGGAGAGGAATTTGGCAATGCCATATAAAAGCTGATGGTGGGCACAGCCCATTTGATTCCTATGTATTGACCTACAGCAGGGTTGGAAACTTTTTCTATCAAGAGACAGACAGGAAATATTTTAGGCTTCGTGGGCCATATGGTCTTTATTGCAACTACACAACTCTGACCTTGTAGTGCAAAAACAGAGTGGGATTTGACCTGCCTCGAGTTTGCTCACACCTGACCTAGGGAAACTCTCCCGTATGTGCATACATGAGAAAGTTTATGCCCCCTCTTGTTTGTAATAGAAAAAATTGGAAGCCTATTGACAGAAAAATTCATAACCTATGGTATATACAAAGGGTCTCTGAAAAGTTCATGGGAAATGCATATTATGAAAAAACTATACATGCATTTCAAAATGTTTTTGCACCAAAATAAACTCATATGATCTTGTTATAACATGTCTGAACAGGATCTAGTGTGAGGCAGTAAGAAGGATAAGAGATCACTTGAAAAGAGCTCCTATTGGAGCAAAATGAATTCCACTAAAATTGAGGCAAGAACAAACATCAAATCTATGGTGAAGCTTGGGTGAAAGAATGGTGAAATCACTGATGCTTTATAAGAAGTTTATAGGGACGATGCCTCAAAGAAATCACCAGTTTACAAATGCATAACTCATCCTAAGAAGGGATATGATGCTGAGATGAAGCCCACAGCCACAGGACATCCACATCAATTTGCGAAGAAAAAATTCATCTTGTTCATGCTCTAACTGAAGAACCAATGATTGCAGAAGGAACAATGGCTAGCACCATAGACATCTCAATTGGTTCAGTTTACACAACTCCAACTAACAATTAAAGTTGAGCAAAGTTTCCACTCAGTGGGTGTCAAAACCACTGTGCGCAGATCAGCTACAGACAAGAGCACAGCTTTCAATGTAGGTTTTAACAAGTGGGATCAAGATCCTGAAGCATTTCTTTGAAGAGTCATAACAGGAAATGAAACATGACTTTACCCATATGATCCTGAAGACAAAGCACAACCAAAGCAATGGCTACCAAGAGGTGGAAGTGGCCCAGTCAAAGCAAATCTGACCAGCCAAGGGCAAAGGTCATGGCAATAGTTTTTTGGGATGCTCAAGGCATTTTGCTTGTTGACTTTCTGGAGAGCCAAAGAATGATAATGTCTGCTTATTATGAGAGCATTTTAGGAAAGTTAGCAAAGATTTAGCATAAAAATGCCTAGGAAATCTTCACCAGAGAGTCCTTCTCCACCACAATGGTTCCTCTCAAATATGGGCAGTTTTGCAAGAGTTTTGATGGGAAGTCATTAGGCATCCACCTCACAGTCCTGATTTACCTCCTTTTGACCTCTTTTTGTTTCCTAATCTTCAAAAATCTTTAAAGGGTGCTCATTTTTCTTCAGTTAATAATGTAAAAAAGACTGCATTGAAATGGTTAAATTCCCATGACCCTCACTTCTTTAGGGATGGACTAAATGGTGGGTCATCATTGCTTCTGAAAGTGTCTTGAACTTGATGGAGCTTATGGTGAGAAATAAAGTTTGCATTTTTTATTGTTTTACTTGTAATTCTGTTTTTCCACAAACTTTTTAAAGTCCCTTTGTGTACAATGAAATGCTGCATTTATCAACATAGATAAATCTGAGAAACACAATGAGTGGAGAAAGCAAGTTGCAGAAGGAAACAGTATGTGATGGTCAATTTTATGTGTCAAGTTGGCTGCGCCATCTTGTTTGCCCAGATATTTGGCCAAATATTTTGAATGTTTCTGTGAAGGTGTTTTTGGATGAGATTACCATTTACATCAGTGGACTTTGAATAAAGTAGATGGCACTCCATAATGCAGGTGGGTCTCATCCAATCAGCTGCAGGATTTAACAGAACAAAGACTGAGATCTCCTGGAAAAAGTGGGATTCTGCCAGCAGACAGCCTTCGGGCTTGAACCACACCTTCAGCTCTTCCCTGGGCCTCCAACCTGCCGACACCTTGATCTTGGACTGCTAGCCTTCATAGTTGTGTGAGCCAATTCCCTAAAATAAATCCCTCTCTCTGTACACAATCTGTGGGTTCTGTTTCTCTGGAGAACACTGACTAATACACAGTATAATGCAATTTCATATGAAATTTAAAATCGTGCAAAATAGTCCTATGAAGGGTTTATATACATAGTATGTATGTATATAATACATATATAATACATAGTAAAACTGGAACAATGTTCATGGGAATGGTAAGCACCAAATGCAGGGCAGCCGTGACCTCTGGGAGGGAAATTGAATCAGGGTGGAGTACGAAGGGGTTTCAACTGTACGTAAAAATCTTTGACTTCATGTCAAAAAAGTCTGTAACAAGTAACATTAAGTGTCAACAATGCTGAGTGTTGGGTATCTTTTGTATGTGTTCAAAGCATTTCATAATTAAGAAAAAAAAAATGAGGTGGCATAAACAAAATTAATTAGGAAAAGAAAACTAGCACAGCAGTTGATGCAGCCTGGGCCCCTGTGGACACAGAGAGAGCCTGGCTGGGACAGGCTTGGTGGCGAAGGCAGGCCAGAGACCCCCAGAGTGACGAGGGGGAGGGCCCTCCTGGGGCAGCCTGGAGAAACCGAGACGTGGGATTCCCCGTGCAGTCGGGTCAGAGGTGGGGCAGGTCATGTGGCTCTCCAGCAGGCCCTGCGTGTTTGCCCGAAGGTGGCCCCGGCTGTCCTCTGACAAGACTTGTTTCCTGGGCACTTGCCAATGTCAGAGGAATTTGTGCTCCTCAAAAATATGCTTGGGACTTGTTGAGGCTTAGGCCGAGTTACCAGCGCTCCTGTCCTTTCCAGGCGTGGCTGCGGTGGCAGGTATGTCAGTGCTCTGGCACAACCCCTTGTTGTTGTTGTTGCTGTCCTCTTTAACCACTTTGTGTGCCTCCCTGCGCATTCACTCCTCGCAGCCAGCACTGTGGCTCTTGCAGAGCAGTGCCCCCCGGGCACCAGTCCTGGCCCTTCAGCCCCGCCTGCCAGCTGTGGGGGCGTGAGAGCCCACCTCCTGCGCTTGGGGGCGGGACAGCTCTGAGGTTCCAGCTGAAGCCTGGGCTTGGCCTAAGATCCTTCCCGTGTTTGTCCTTCCCTCCTTTCCTTGCTCTCCTGCTCCCGCATAGGTTTCCCCAGGGGCACTTCCGTAATGCGTCACTTTCAAGAGAACCTTAGACTTGGGCTCTGCTTCTTGGGAATCCAGCTTAAGACAAGTGTTCCCCTTAGCCTGTGCCCCCCTCCTGGAAACCCTCCAGGGCCAGGCTGTCTTGAGCCTTTGTCTGACCAGAGTGGATCTTGGTGCACAGGCTCTGGAATTCACCCACCCAAGTTAAAAATCTGTCTCTATCACTCCCTATCTGCGGACCGTGGAAAAGTTATTTAACTGCTCTGTGCCTCGGTTTCCTCATCTATAAAAATGGGGTCATACAAGTAATGGCCTCAAAGGGTCATTGTGAGGTTAAATGAGTTAAGATGTGCAAAACCCTCAGAACAAATTCTGACATATAGTAAGTGCTCGATAAGCATCAGTTTCCTTAATCTCCACTGGAACTAAGGGACACTTATGGGCAATCCAGGAACAGATATGCTTTACCCATGAACCCAGGCTGATCTACTGAGGGCAACAAGCTGTCTGTTGTGCAGACACAGAAATTGAGATAAACCTCAATTTATCCCAATGGGAGAGAATGGACAATTTAGTGGATTCTTGGCAGGGTGGATGTGGCTGACACACTTTTGGAAGAATTATAGAAGAATCCTCACCCTTCCTTTGTGTGAGACTCTACCCTGTGCCCCAACCCCGCGCTGGCTGAGGAGCAAGGAGATGGGCTGGGGCTCTATGACCCAGAATGGGACTCTGATAGGCAGGAGATTAGGAAGGGCAGGGAAATGCTCATCCAATCTTGTATGAACATCGGCAAGAAAGAGGGTATAGGACTCACCGTATTAGACTTGGATTGGGAAACCAAGGTTCAAGTCTGTTTTTCACCAGACACCATATTTCTCATCTCTGAGCCTTGGTTTCCTTATGTGTAAAAGGGAGGCTGTGAGGATCTAGGGGGATACAGCCAAGAAGAACATGCCAGTTTCCTTGAGCTGCTACACACTGGAGTCCCATCTACAGTGATAAATGAGGGTGTTGAGAACGTTGCAATTGCATAGTCAAAATTATCCTTGGAAATCCCTTGGAAGGGTTCCATCTTGGACATCCAAGGTCAGGCCAGCACAGCTGGGGGTTTTCTCCAGCATTTGGATAAATTGTTCTTTCTTTAGTTGAACTGCAGATGGATAGTTGTCTTAAACTAGGAGTCATGTTATCTGGAAAGTTCCTTGCTTGAGATGCCAGCATCATGCTCAGCATGGCATAATGCTCTCATCTTGAGAGGCATGTGGGGACCAGCCTGCCTGGAGAGCAAGTGAATGCATGCCTCCATCTCCCACTTGGTACAGGGCACATCCTCCTGGAGGAACAGAAATGCCAGCACCACTTACCACCTAAGTGGTGTTTCTCTCTCTCTGCCACACTTGCTGAAGACACATGCCCCTGTGATGTGGGGTGTTAGGGCAGACAGTAGAGAGCTGAGCTGGGGGACCACCTCCCACAGTGGAGAGGGAGGCCTCTGCAGATTTCCCCACCAAGTGCTTCTAGGCTACCTCAATCAGAAATTTTATTCTAGAGTATTAGAATGTGAAGGGTTCTTGGAGACTATGGAAGATGAAGAATCAAGACAGAGGGTTACTGGCTAGTCCCAGGTCCCAGATTGGGTCTTTGCCTTGCAGAGTCCAGCAGCAAGGGCTCATGGGAAGACCACAAGCTTCGACCTGGAGGAACAAGGCTCAAATCTGTCTTGTCACTTGGTGATTGTGTGATGCTCTGAAAGTCTCCCTATTTGTAGAATGGGGATAAGGAAACTTTCTCCCCTGAATGCAAGATAATTACAAGAAATGTATGCATAACAGCATGCTCAGTTGTCTGATCTGAGGCTGCAAAGTCACTGCTGTCTTACAGTGCCCCAAAGCCACTACCATCTTAGGGGAGCAGGTGTGGAGCCCATGACAGGCATGTCAGCTGGGGTCACTTGGGAGGACAGCCTGCGAGGGATACCATGGGACATACGGCAGGGGCAGAAGCCGAGGTCAGCTGAATGTGGGGCTTGTGTTTGCAGATGGCCCAGCAGGGGAGTCTCAGAAGAATCTGGAAAAGTGTCCCCAAGAGAAAGAGTCTGGCTTAAACTTTAGCCAAATCCAGACACTGTGATACCAACTTGCAACAATATCTATCAAAGAACTTTCCTGCCCTCCTTTCCCTTCCTTTCTTCCTGCTTAGACTCCATCTGGGTTAGAAACAGCAGCAGGGGAGTGGGGTGGGGAAAACAGCCAGAAAGAGAGATGAAGCCGACCTCATCCCCTCCCCAGGTGTTGGGCCCCACCTGGGAGGGGGAGAAAATGAGGGTTGATGTGTTGAATAATATATTGACTAGACATTCTATTTACTGAACTGAGGCTGTGTTTTTTGACTAAAGTGAGGGTGAAATTTTTAGTTACCAGCAAGTGATTAGAAAAATCATGGGTTGATTCATGTTTTCATCCACTTCCCACTGCGTAAGTTGCAGGGATCTTGGGCGAGGTCCCCACCAAACCAAAGCTGTGTTTATAACCACACTTCGTGGGTCCTGACATCCATCACATGCCCAGCACCATGCTTGGCACAAGGCGGCACTTATCAGGGCTGGACCAATGTGTGGGTCTGTGTACTCTTCATCCTGCCTAGATCTCTGGGGCTCTGAGTCTGAGAATTTTGACTCTTTAATATTTGAGTTTGCACAGCGCCTGGTGCATGGTAGACCTGCATCACTGCCCGATGAATGAGCAGAATAAAACTGAATTCTCTGCCAGCCCCACAGTAGCTACCATGACAAGTGCCACACAGTGAGGCTGCTGGCGAGGAAGGAGGCAGGACCAAGCGTGCCACCATCACTGAGATTCTGTACTTACATGTGACACTAATTATACCCACGGGCTGGAAAGTCGTAGCCTAATTTCTGACACTGACAAAGGCTTTTCCCACTTGTGTCATTCTCCTTTAAATTTCAAAGGGATTGGGCCGTGCTGGCAGGTGCAATTACCTCCCTCCTTTTCCAGAGAAGGAGGCTGAAGCAGGGGTGATTAGGGGCCTGGGCGAAGTATTTGGTGAGCTGAGACTGGAACTCAGGACCCCTGACTCTAAACTCGAGCTCTGACCTAACCTCCGAATCAACACAAAATGCAACTGAAAGAGGAAAGGAGGGACATTCTTCTGTCACGAACAGAACCAGAAGAGAACAGGAACAGACTTGCTGGCTAATATATGTTAAGTCTCAGGGTAAAGTGAAATTTTATGGTTGATTTATAATCCTCAGGAAATTAGGAGATGTGGAAATTCTGACATGCACGGAGCGACTTCAGCATGGCATGAATTGTGTGTCTGGCCTCCCAGGATCAAAGTGCCTTTGGCAGTGAGGAGATGATTATGGGAGTTCAGGACTTGACACAAATAGCATCTTGCCGCCGGGTGGCTACGCATGCAAGACAGTACCTGGAACAGCCAGCAGGTGGCGCCACTTGTCAAGAGAATCCTATCAGAGGTTGGACTCCCCCATCCCAAATGGGCTCCAAGGCAACTCTGATTTGGTCTGGAAGCCGCTCTGGGATTGTTGTCACCAAGTGGGATACTCCTGAGACACCAGGGCCCACCCTTGGGTGCCATTGTGTACATACTACTAATAATTCCTTCCTCCTGGGGTACTGTAAAGTTGGCTTGGCAGATGGTGTCAGAAGGGCTGTGCAATGCACGTGGTTATTATTATTTTAACTACTAGAAATAACAATGCAAATTACTACTACAGTTTACTGGGTGCTTACCATGGCCAGGCACTATGCTAAGTGCTCTAAGTGAATTATCTGATTTAATTCCCACAACAACCCTGTGGAGTGAATATTATCCTCATTTTGTAATCAGATCATTGAAATTCAGAGAGGGCAAGAGATTTGTCTTGGGTCACAAGGTCCGTCAGTGGCAAAACCAGAGTTTGAACTTTGTTCTTTTGGACTCTATAGCTTGCATCATTAGCCACTGTGATATACTAGCTCAGCTTCCTTCCTTCCTTCCGTTTTTCCTTTGTGCCCGGCGTTGTGTTAGGTTTTAGGTTAGGGAATAATCAGGCCATACCTCTGCTCTTAGGGGTTCCCAGTGTACTGAACAGGCCCAGAAGTGCAGCAGTGAGTGTCTGGAGCCATGATGGTGGTGTGTCCAAGAAGGAGGAAGAAGGCCCGCATGTATTCAGCATGAGCTATAGGCAGGCACAGTCCTAGGGGCTGTCCAAGTTGGAAATTCCAGCTGTCCATTGGTTTAATTCAATCTGAGTTTTTGTGAACTCGGATCAGGTGTGGGCTTTGTTCTCTCTCCATCTAGACAATTTCTCCCTCCACTGCTGTTTGGCAACACCTGGGATATATTCCGGCAGGTGTTGAGGGTTAATAAAACTGCTGCTTCATCAATGTCGGGGCATAGGCCCCACCTGACGCTCAGGAATGAAGGAGGTGGCCACGTGTACTGACCATTCCTGGTTCTCGGCAGCCAGCCGAGCTGCCAAGGATTAGGGCGATGGGCTTGCTGGAGGCTGTCTCTTCTCTTTAGGCTCCATCCAGTGCTCAGAGATGATAAGGCATAGTGACAGCTCCTCTATGGCTGGAGAATTGGGAGATTAGAGAATTCTACCCTCTGATTTTACAGATGAGGAGCCTCAGAGGGCAAGGTATTCGTCTCAGGACACACAGCCAGTTAGCAGTCAGAAGTGACGACAGAGGAGGGACTCAGCAGTGCTAAGTTCCTTCACGTCTACAGAAAGTGTCCCTCTCCCCTGCCTGCCAGAGTCATGGAAAGCAACTGGCCTATTCCCTGTGCATCTGCAGGGAGATGTCAGTGAGATCAATCCCTTCATTTCACAATTGAGGAAACTGAGGTTCAGAGAGGTGAAGTAAATTGTCCAAGGTCACACAGTAACTTAGTGACGTTTACTGTGTTTCTACTATATGAACAGTACTCTCCTGGGCTTTCCGTACTACGGCTTTCCTTTCTGAACCCCAATGGCCCAAGTAGTTTGATGGGGTGTGGGATCTAATTTCAAGCGAAAAGGAAGTGAGGATGAAGTAGGTTAGGTGCAGAAATATTGCAATTTCTAGAACCTTTTTAAATGATATTTGAGAAAACAGGACAAAATATTGGAAATCAGGGCTATAATATGAAAAAAAACAATAGGTACTGTTACGGGTTGAATTGTGTACCACCCAGAAGATAAGCTGAAGTCTTAACCCCAGTACCTGTGAATGTGACCTTCTTTGGAAATAAGGTCTTTTTGCAGATGTAATCAAGTTAAGGTGAGGTTATTAGAGTTGGCCTTAATCTAATGTGACTGGTGTCCTTACGAGAAGAGGGAAATTTGGATACAGACACACGGGAGGAGTGAAAGCGGAGATGAGGCTGATGCATCCAGGAGTCCAGGAATGCCCAGCACTGCCGCCATCGCCAGCAGCTAGGAGGGAGGCCTGGGACAGGTCCTCCCTCACAGCCCTCAGAAGGAACCAACCCTGTTGTCACCTTGATTTCCAGCTTCTAGTCTGTGAGCGAATAAATTTCTACTGTTTTGAGCCATCCAATTTGTGGCACTTTGTTATGGCAACCCCAGGAAACCAACATAGCTACCTCTTATTAACTGATTACTTTGCTGGGCACTTCCATTTGTTGATTTAACCAGTATTTATTGTGCACCTATGTGCCAGGCACTGTCTTGGGTGATAGAGAAACAGCAGGAAGCAAAAGAAGATGAATTCCTCCCTTCCTGAAGTGTACTTTCTCGAACTCCTGGCCTCAAGCGATCTTCCCGCCTCTGCCTCCCAAAGTGCTGGGATTACAGGTGTGAGCCACCGCGCCTGGCGGGAAGCATACTGTCTAGTTCGTGTGCATTATCTCCCAGCACCCTCACAACAATCCTATGCAATTTGGATTAATCCCCCTCAATTTATAGATAGGCGAATTGACCATTAAGGGGTTGGTAATGGGGCCAGGGCCTCTCATCTGGTAAGGCTGAAGTGGGGCCCACTTGCTCCGTTTGGCCTCAGTTTCCTGCCAGGTGCATGACTGCCAAGACAGACTCTGGTGAGACGGGCAGGGGCGTGGGTCCCACGCATGCACCCTCTCAGCGATTGTGAGGCACAGACGGGCCCTGCCTCCTGAAGTCTCTGCGCAGCCCAAGAAATTACACCCCAGCCCCCGGACTCAAGGGTCCTGCATAGGCACGTGTGTGGCGAGAGGTTCCCAACACGTCAGCTCTGTCTCCAAGGTCCTCCCACGTGGACGAGGAGGCTGAGTACGCCCGGCTTGGTGTGAGGAAGCAAAACCACGGCCCTGAAAGCTGGCAGCTGACAGCAAGGCCGCAGGATTCTCACCTGCGCGTGCGCGTTTACAGAGTATCAGCGATATCAGATAAGGTCACTCTGTGATAGTGCTGGAAGGAGACAGACACAAGGGCGCACCGTGACTGTATCTGAACAGAGAGGCAAGGACATTCCGCAACCACAAAACCCGGCGCCCCCTCGTCCAGCTAACAGATTGAGGAGGGATGCTGCTTCTCTCCTAAGAACAGCTTTATGCCTGCCCCGCACCTTCTACCTCCTGGGTAAAGATCAGTAAGATCCTCAGTCGTCAAATTGCCCCCGCTTCCTGGCAGTGCCACATGCGGAACAGGTCCCTGCTTCCTTGAACTCTCCCCCAGACCACCCAGCACAAGCCCAGACCTCATGACTAGCCCCTCCTAGCTCTCTCCACCTGGAGCCCCAGGTTCTCCCAGTATTTCTCTTTTGCTGCGCCAGGCTAATAATCCTGGCTTTGTCCGCCTGTAAGTATCTTCTCAGCGGCCTTTGGCTGGTGGGATTTAACAGACAGATACCTGCCTCACCCCAGACCCAGGACCCACAGCGGTCGGCATCTGGGGTCCCTACCATGGGGTGTGGCCTCTCACCCCAACCCCAAACTAGTAGCTCTTCAAGAAGTCCATGAAGCCTGGTGGTGGTGGCAGGTGATCGCCCCTGAGGGGCCAGGGGTCCCAGGCCAGCAGTCTGTGGAAACCCCCGATGTGGGTCACTGTAGGCAGAGGCCCTTGCCACCCGTGCAGGTGCGCACCTCCCGCGGTGGAGTGACGTGGGGGGGGCTGGAGCCACGCACCGCGGGGAGTCCCTGAACTCCACTCAGATAAAGACGTTCCGCCTTGAGCGCCGACTGCTCAGCACATTTTTCTGAGCATTAAAATCACTGAAAAAGAAAAATAGAAACCCCAAGGAGGGTTACACCATTCGTGGAAGCAAAGCTATCAAACTTGCAAGCCTCGGTTCTGAGCTGTCTGACGAGCTGGAAGCCGCCCAGCTTCACGCGTCCCAGTTAAAGCAGTCAGTTCCAGTCCGAGCAGTGCTTGCGTAAGGATCAATCACCCTTTCTGGCAGTTTCTTCCAAATTAAAAGAGGTAAGAAGGGAGAAAAAGGAGGCACATCTCAGAGTTTAAGCTTCTCACGGAGCAGGGCCTGTGCTGATTACAGTTCTGTCTCAGCAAACAGGAGGCGCTCCATGTCTATCAAGATCCATTTACCCAGTAGGGCTCTGTAATAGGAATCACCCTGGTCTTACAAATGAGGTTTTTAGTAATGTTTTAGGGATAGAAACAACACGGAACTGATCCTGGCTGGAACATTAACTCAATGAGGAACTTAATCTCTGTGCGCCTCAGCTTCTTATCTGTAAAATGGGTGACCTCCTGAGATTCCCCCCCCCCCCTTAGCTTCTTGTCTCATTTACTCCTCACAAGGAGAGGAGGTGTGCTGAATTTAAAGCTGGGGACGATGCCTGGGAGTGCTCTGGCAGCAGGGCCGGGGGAGGGGGCAGGGAGAGCACAGGTGGCGGCTAGGCCAGGCAGGTGTGGGCAGTTAAATTCAGACAGGGCAGTTTGTCTTCTGTATAATTTTTCCCGGAGCCTGCTGAAAGGGGGGCCTTTCTAACTTCACTATTTGTCTCACACTGTAGCATTTCCCCTAAGTCTTAGGGCCTAAGACCTATTCAGATGGTTATTCATTGGCCCCTGAAATAAATAAGTAAATGAAAACTACAAGTTGTTTTCCACAGGCGGGTCAGTTTGGTGGTGGATTTTCACACTCCCTCAGCGCTGCTTTCACTGCCTGCTGGGACAGCCAGAATAACTCGTTTCTGCTGAATAATGCATTTGCGACAGCAGCTCTAGCTCGTTTACAACCAGATAAATGTGTCATTATTGCCTTTCCCCAGCCAGACGACGATAAACTAGGTTTTATTCACCTACACTGAGTCCTCAACTTCGGTGGATCAGTATCAGCCCGCTGGGAGAACGCTGGGGACCTCGTGTAGCACTCTGCTTGGTGCAGCCGTCCTCTCAGCAACTCCCGGGAAAGAGCTACCACGTTCGTGTCGGCACTTGTGCCAGCTGACAGTTTTTAAAATTAGTTTTAATTTCACTCTTCTGGAGAGTGTAGCCCACTAGAAGTTCTTTCCTATTGCTCTTACAGGGGGATGTTGAATTTTTGTTGGGTTTTGTTTTGAGAAGTGTTGTTGAGATGTCTTCTCCTCTCCCGCCAGGACGTGTCAGTAGAAGGGTTCTCCTGCTTCTGCGAGGCTCTGAGGGCTTCCCCTGCACCAGACCTGGCAGGAATTACCCCCACCCCACCCTCGCCCCAGTAATAAGCCACTGGTAGGAGTTTTATTTATTATTGCATATTCTACTTAAGGTAACACCTCCTAACAGTGCAGAAGAGTACAGAGCCCAAAGCCAGCCTGCTCCTGCCCTGCCTCCAGCCCCTCACCAGAAGCACCCACGCCCCCACCCCTTATGTATGCTTCCGAGAGGGTCTGCCCTCCACTTTTTAAAAACACAAATAGTAGCAGAGATAGGCATGGTTTTGCAGCCTGCCCTTTGCTCAGCGGTACATCTTGCACTGGTTCCATGCCAATCGATCGCTCTGCCTTGTCCTCTCCCCACAGCTGCGGGGGACTCCGCTGCGCTGCTTGCTACCGCGCTGTCTCAGACGTCACAGCTGCTTCCCGCTTTCAGTTCTGGTCTGGAATTTTAAAGAAGTCCTCCCGCCTCTAACTTCAGGGTTCTGATTTGAAACCTTGAGCCTGTCTGGTTCTGTATTCAGCTCTCACTGCCCAGCCACTCGTGGAGCACCTGGAGAGTGCCGTGGCACACATTCCGCAGCAGGTGTGCAAGTGGAGAGGCAGCAGAGAGGCCTGGCCCCGGCAGAGCTGGCGCGCAGTGGGGAAGCCTGCCCCATGCGCCCACTGCCCGCCTTGGTCCACGCGGGGCCCTGATCCGAGGGGCTGTCTTCCGGCATGTTCTTTGAGACCCACATTCAGTGTCCCCCTCTGAGGGCACCCTCACTGAGAGCTAATCAATACCCTGCTCTTTCTGGAAACTCCCACAGCACGCATAGGTTGAACAACCTGTGTGTGTAGGCACAGCTGCTTGTGTTGCTGCTCACTTAATGTGTGTATCTTCAGGTGTATTCAATTCCACACACTTTAATTGGGCATTGATTTTGTGCCAGGCAGTTTACACACATCGTTTCATTTAATACCCCTGGACCAACACTATGAGGTAGGTCTTCTATCTTCATTTTCATTATGAAAATTTTAAACATATGTAAAAAGAAGGTCTGGTATAATGGACCCCCGGCACCCATCACCCAGCTTCCACGATCATAAGCACATGGTCCATTTTGTGTCACCTACATCCCCATATATTTCCTCATTATTCTGAACAAATCCCAGATACCATATTATTTCTTCTTCAAATATTTCAGCATGCATTGTCAAAGTACAAGAATGCTTTAAAAAACACATAACTTCACAACCACGATCACATCTAAAAATTAGTACTACTCCCTTAATCCCACATATCCGGTGTTCATCTTTCCTCGATGTCTAGTATATTTTTAAATTGTTTGAATACTGATTCAAATAAAGGCCAATTGAATGAGCTGAAATGTTAATTTAGTCTCTTAATTTATAGGTTTCTCCCGCTATCTCAATTCTTTCCCTTACAATTTGTATTTATTGAAAAAGTTGGGTCTTTTGACCTGTAGTTTCCCAGAGGCTGGATTTTATTGGTTTCATCTCTGTGGTGTCAATTAATATGTTCCTCTGACCTTTGTATTTTCTGCAAATTAGTGGTATTATCTTGAGGCTTAATTATATTCAGTTACTTTTTTTTTGCAAGACTGCTTCATAGGCGGTGATGTGCCCTCCACCAGGAGGTACGTAATGTCCAGTGGTCTCTTTTTGTGATGTTGTAGCCATCTGATGATTGTTATTCCCTAGAGCTGTGATTTTATTTTGGTTGCAGTGTAGTGATATTCTAATTCTATTTAATAATTAATACTTTTTATAGATATAAGTAAAATTTATAATTCTGTTATCCTTTTTTGTTAGCTGGAATACTTCTATAAAAAATACTTCCTTGCTTCAATTATTTCTCTTTCTCACATAATGTACCTATAGGTCTTATAAAAAAGGCAGAAAAAAATGCTTGTTTCTTTCTCATTATTTATCAGTTTTCAAAATAATGAGTTGGTTCTTTAGCAGATTGCAAAGGTGATTAATTAGTGGAGTTTTGGTATTGTATTGAACTCATAGATTTAAACATATTTGATGTATTTCAATCCATTGCAGTAAATATTCTTATTGATAATATTCTTTTTTTAAATAATGAATCATGCTTTTATTTTATAACTGACTTGTCATTGTAATAATTGAAAACCGTGAATGACATCTCTATTTCCCAAAAGATGAAGCTAACAGATCTATGGATCCACTGGAGAGTCACTCACAAGTTTTTCTTTAAACTTTTTTTCACATTTACATTCTTTACTATTAAGGCAAAGAGGCAGTTGAAGCTCAATCATAATTTCATGATCAATTGCTCTGCACAGTCACGACGTTAAAAGCTCTAAATGTGTGACTTGCATCCAGCAGTTGGGAAGGTATTTTCAGCGTGGGGAGATGTGCCTCGCTGCTGGGCTTCTCCCCCCTCACGCTGTTGCCGTGGGATCGGCTGCTGTCGTGCTCAGAGGACAGCCTGGGTTCTGTGGGCTCCTGTCCGTCCATGGACCGGGCACAGGCAGTCGGTTTCTGTAATGTCAACCCAGACTTTGACATCCACGAAGGTGGGAATGACTGATTTGAGTGCTGCCCCCTTGAAAAGGTACACTGGAAGGAGAATCCCAGTTTGCATCCGAGTCCCGAGGTGATTTGGAACGCTGATGTTCCTTGCTACGGTGATCTTTCCCATGAGACCTGGAATGACTGGAGCTTAATGAAGACACAGCCTGGGTTTTCCAGGGCTGGAAGAGTGTGATTTGGAGTGTTCTGATCTGTGCTGGCCTTTGTTCCGCCTACTGCTCCCACTACCGCTGTATGAGTCATGGTCATGTCTCTGGCCACCACTGTTAGTGCCACTACTGCCACCTGCACTGATCCGCTGGCTACTGTGTCCACTCTGTGAGCCTGAGGACTGTTTCTGAGACTGAGCAGTGCTGGGCGCAGGTCCTACCGGAGTCCATTTGCTACTCTGATGAGAGCCTCCAGGTCTCTGTTCAAAGAAATCTGGGTTAGATTTTTCATCTGCTGTTGGTGGTACTGTGGGCTTGGGAACTGCAACAAGCTTTGGTACAGATCTGTGTCCTGTGAAATCCTTCATTTCGATGAAGTTTCCAGGCATACTCTGAATACCGCTTGATATCACTCATCTTCTCCGCTGGTAACTTTGGATGGCTCAGCAAAGAGGAGAGTGGGTGGGAAGGTGCCTTTGCCCTGCGGAATCTCCTGATTCCACCTTTCCCATTCTTTCATATGCGTGTCCTGGTTTTCATGGTGCATGTTGCTTATCTCGTATCTTTTTGTCCTAAACAGTTTGCTTGGTGTCCATCCTGTGGCTGTTTGACCTCAGCATTGCCGTAGCTCTAGATTCCACAGGGTGGGGTGTAGAAGGGTCCCGAGCACAGGAGCTTCCGTCCTCATGGAGTTGGGGTGCGCCACCCTCCCGGCACAGGATGTGTTCTTGCGCACCTTCCCGGGAGCCCCGATAATGTTCTATTGATTCTCAACCATCTTTAGTTAGTGGGAGCTTATTCAAATTGGCTTTTAAGTCTTTTGACATGACGCTAGTAGTCATTCATGTAATAGCTTTCTTGCTTTCTGGTGTGACAAGATGTTTTACACTCATTTTGTGTGTGTCCTGTTCTCAGACCTGGATTCAGCCACCCCTCCCTGAAATAATGAAAGATGGCTATTAGAGATCAAATGTGAGGCTAGAAATGCTCATTGCCACTGGGCTGGCCATTGCTTTTGGATCACATACATCATGAGTTCATATACGATAATTCCAATTTAAATTCAATGAAAGAATTGTCACTAAACTTCATCAGTCTTACAACTGTATTTCCTGTTACCCGCCCTGCGGTCCCCAACCCCGAGGTCCTGTTAGGGAGGGGGCCACAGAGCTCTACTCTCCCCCACTCCAGTCTGTGGAAAAATTGTCTTCCATGAAACCAGTCCCTGGCGCCAAAAAGGTTGGGGACCTCTGAGTCTCTCACTAAAAGTCTCAGTTCTCAATTACACAAATATAATTACTCTTTACTTTATTCCACAGTATACATGCACACACATGCATACACACCAATGTCAGAATAATAATGCCAGTGCTAGTACCAACAATATGATTACCGAAAACTGAAGTTGTATTTTTTTTTTGTAGTTCTCTTTTTCATCTCCACTGGGAGTGTGCAGTCCAATCACTGTGGTTTACAAAGTCACCTGGAATAGTTCTTCTCTATGCGACTATGCCGTCAACTTGATACATAGTTGGATTAATTTGTTTCCTTTTATTTTTGATTTTTAGGATTTGCTTTTTAAGATTTAATTTTGTTATACAATTCTGCAAAATATTTTCTTGGTTCCAAAGTCATCTCCACATAACAAGATAAATTAAAAAACTAGTGCCCATTCCTTTCCCCTCTGCTCTTTCCCTCCCTCCTCCTATAAGTGATTGTGTAAAAACATTTATGGTTTGTCTTTTCCATTTTTTTCAATGTAAGCAAATATATATGTATATGCTTATGTCCTTCTCCTTTCTTAGATAAATGGTAGAATGAAATACACGTTCTCTCCACCTTGTCTTTTAACTCAATAACATACCCTGGAGATCATCAGTCCATGATAGTTACAGAGCTCTTCCTCTTTCTTTTGCAGATACATCATAGTTTATTCAACTAGTCCTCTCCTGATGGGTATTTGGATTGTTTCCAGTCTTTCGTCTGACAGATAGGATTGAAGTGAATAGCCCTGTACATCTTGTTCATATTTTTACCAGTGTCTCACTAGCAGAGACTCCTACAAGTAGTTTTGCTCAAATTACATAAATGCCTATATAATTTCTCTAGATAGTGCCAAATTCTTCTCTATATGTGTTGTGACATTTTCTATCCCTATTAGCACTGTATGAACTTGCCTATTTCTCTAGAGCGTCACCAATGAAATAGATCAACACATTTTTAGAGTTTTACCAACCGGATAGGGAAAAATGGTCTCTCAGGTAGGTTTTATTATTTCTCTTATTATGGGTGCAGTTGAGCCATTTTCATCTATTTTTTATGTCAACCATCTAGTCATATCTCTAGCCTATTTAAAAATAAAACAGCACTATTGGTTCTTATTTTCTTTTACCCCAAATTTTAAATGCTGTTTATAGAATAGGGATATTGTATTCTGAGTTGCAAATGTTTTCCTAGTTTGTCCTTCATCTTTTAGTTTTGCTTCTAGTGTTATTTTGCAATGTAAATTAAAAAAATTTTTTTAGTAATCAAATTTATCAATATTTTCCTTTGTTGCTTTTGAATTTTGAATCATAACAAGGAAAAATTTTTCCATACCTAGGTTATGAAGGAATTCACCCATGTTTTCCACTTGTATGGTTTCCTTTTTACATTTAAATCTAGGATTAAATCTAGGGTGCAGCAAGGGATGGATCCAATTTTATTATCTTCCTTATGACTATCTAGTTGTTTGAATATCATTTATTAAAAAGCCCATCCTTCCCTCCATTGGTTTCAAATGTTGCCTTTATTAATACTAAATTTCCAGATGCAATAGAGCCTACTATTGTATTTTCTATTCTTTGCCATGGTCGTCCAATCTTTTTCATGTCAATACTAAATTTTTTTAATTATAGAGGCTTTATAATATGTTTTAATATCTGGTGGGGCTCCCACTTCCCTCCCTACCCTTTTCCCCCTCACTCTTCTTTCTCAATGTTTCTTTTCTGGCTATACTTGCCTTTTTGTTCTTATAAATGAAATTTTTTTGTGGGGGGAGGGTGGCGTGGTGGTGGTGGGACATAAATGAAATTTATAATCAACTCATCTAGCTCTAGAAAAAAAGATGAGATTGCATTAAATTTATAAATTAACTTAGAGAGAAGTGACATCTTTATGCTCTTGAGTCTTTCTATTCGAGTACATAGTATTTCTTTCCATTTGTTCAAGATTCTTTTTGTGTCTTTTGAGAGGATTTTATTATCATCTAATATAGATTTGGGGCACTTCTGAAGTTTATTCAGAGGTATTTCATTTTATTTTATGCTATCATAAATGAGATGTTCTCTTCTGTTACATCTTTTTTTGTGTGTTTATAAACAGCATTTTTCATTTGTTTGTTTTTTGAGATGGGATCTCGCTATGCTGCCCAGGCTGGACTAGAACTCCTGGGCTCAAGTGATCCTCCCGCCTTGGCTTCTGAGCAGGTGGAACTATAGGCATGAGTCATTGCACCTAGAAACTTTGGTTTTTGATGTTTTTTTATAACCTGCTACTTTACTAAATTATTTTATTGTTTGTTGTGTAGCTTTTACATTGATCTTTCTGGGCTTTCTAGAGAGATCAAAATTTTCCCTCTTCCTTTTCAATTCTTATAACTATTGTTTTCTCTGGTCTAATCAGGTCAACTACCACCTCTGACCAATGTTACATAGTAGTAGCATCCTCTTCTCCTTCCTAATTCTGTGGAAGCCCTCTAGTGATTCCTCCTTAGAGACAGCATGTCAGGGAACCAAACATCCTTGTTGTTCAGGTGAGAAACTGAGATGTAGAGAGATCAATGAAGAACTTGGCTCAAGGTCATGCAGTTAGTAAGTGGCAGGGCCTGAGTTTGATCTCAGGGTTGTTACATCACATGGACCCCCCACCCCCATCTCCCACTCCTCAACATGGACCTCACATTTAAGAGACCTTAAGAGATTCAAGAGTGGCTGAGTGTGGTAATTTGGGAAGGGCATGAAAAGAGGCCCCAAGTGACAGGCACCATTCCCCCCGCCCCCAATCACCTTTTAGCAATTCTCCTTCCCGACTCTACTTGCCAAACAAGAGTCCCCAGGAAATCAGAAACCATTCATCTTAGAAAGTAGCTCAGCGACCACCTGCATTACATGGCCAAGGCCCGAGGGGGCAGCCTCATGCCTCCTTCCTCTCCCCTTCCTCGCCTCCTATCAAAATATTTCTTCCAGTCATACGCGTCACTCTTTCTAAGAGGAATGACTCTCCCGAATATAGTTTTCTCTGTGTAGTTCCATGCCTAGCCATACTGTGGGGCCCCTTCTAGTGTGGCTGGCAGAGTAACTGCCCCACAGGCCTGCTCTGACCAAACAAATTGCGTTTGCTAAGAAATAGACTGAGAGGTTTTGTCTCGGGGAAATGCATCCAGGCTTTTGCAGATGCTAAAATAGCTCATGGTTCTGCCCACACGCCTACTTTCAGGGACACCAGGTTGTGAACCACGAACAACAACCCTGTTGTCTTTCGTTTTACTCAGTGGGGAAGGATTAGTTCTTGTTTCTTTTGTTTTTTTTTAAAAAACCTTCTAGGGCCACAGGTTCTTTGGGAAAGAAGTTTGGCCCCATGTGGATTTGCCTGAGTTTCTAGTTTCTGCAGAGAGTGTGAGCTTTCTCTCTGCAAGGGACAGAACGGGAGGCTGGGAGCGGCAGGAAAAGTGATCAGATCTGGCCCATTGTAAACGCCAATCCTTGCCTTTCAGCAATTTTGATTTCCCCTTTCCCCCAGCTGACTGCCTTATCCTTCAGAGGTGTGAGCTGCCCTCCCGCCCCCCTGCCGTGGAGACCCAGACTAACATCCTGGCTCCTTAACTTAGAGCCCCCACGTTGCCCTTCCTTTCCAGGCAGCTTCCTCCCTGCCCCCCTCCCCGACACCTCAGCTCCCCATTTTGTTTTGACACCAGGTCTCTGGGCTGCTCCTCTGCCCACTGTCCTTTCGTCTGCAGCTCTGAGGCACAGGCTGCCTAACGCCAAGCTTGCGTTTGGCCTATTTGAGGATGACAGGGCCTGATGTTGCCACCAGAACTTATTATCAGCATCGTTCACTTGGTAAGAAAAGTCAGGAGCACAGAGCAAGGCCAGAGAAGGAAACCACCACCTTCTGCGCAGGAATTGGGCCGGTGCTCGGGTCTTCCTCAGCCTCTACGGCTGCCACCTGGGGGTTTTTCTGTCTGTTTTCACTTCTTAGCAGGAGAAGGGGCGGAGTGATTCTAACACAGTTGAGAAGCAGGGGGAGAAAGATTTGAATTGAAAAGGAGCGTCATATACGTGAACCCTAGCTAGGACCAGCTACATAATCCGTGGGTCCCAATGCAAAATGAAAATGTGGGGCCCCTCGTTCAAAAAGTGGGAAACAAAGCACAATTTAAGTTACTAAAATATGGAGCTTTCCGCTTTCTTTCGTTATCTCTTTCTCAACCTGTCACAGCAATTTTTATTTACTATTTAATCTTTCACTCCCTCGGGCATGGGGACACTCACATAGACCCTTATAGGCACCCAGGGCCTTGCTACATGATTCAGGGCATGTGTGCAGCCCTCCACCTGCTGGACTGATGTGTCATGTCCTGGTGGTGGGCAGAGTGGTGGTGACCCCCAAGAGTATTGCAACCTCAGTGCCACCTGTAGGTACCTGGGTCAGGGGTTGGCAAGAGGCTTGTCCTCTCTCCCTGGTTGCTGCCACCCAGGTGGGGTGAGGAGGGAAGGTCAGGAGGGGTCTGGGGCTCTTGGGGACAGGGGAATGGGCCACCAAGGACCCATCGCAAGGAGACAGAGGGAGATGGGACCATGCAAGAGGTCCATGCGAGAGCCCCTGGCCCATGCTCCATTGTCCCCTGTTGGACTTCACTTACAAAGCACAAATTCAAAGATAAAACTATTAAGAATTTCAGTGGCAACTGCAGAGCATTAAACCCCAGTGGGGGACTGCACTGGTGGTGCACCCGTGAAGCCGACCCTGGCCCTACGGGTGCTGCCTTCAAGACTCCCTGACTTATACAGGCATAAGGATGGAGAGGATTCCCTCCCCCGCCCCGCCCAGACCTGCTTTCCTGATTCTGTTGTGGTGCGAACGCCCCGGCCCCCAAGTTTCACGATGCTTTCCGTGTTGTGGCTTTCTGCACAGTGACAGCAACTTTTGCCCCCGCCCGCCCACCCCGCTTTGCCTCTTTTCCTTGTTTTTCTGAAAGCCTGTCTTCGTCTCCTCTCGGTCGGGCAGGAGAGGCTGTGGGGAGATTCAAGGGCACAAGGGCCCTCGCTCCCCAGAATGGCCCCAGGAGCTGTCTGTGTTGGGGGAGGCAGAGTCTGTCTACTTCCCAACCCCTTGCTTTTCCCTCTGAGAGCAGATTTCTTTCTCAGACATTTACAGAAATGCTCACTTGCTCTGAACTTCCCCACTGCTTGCTCCAGCTTGATCCAAGAAAGTGCCACTGAAACGGACATCCCCCAGCCTGCTCTTGGGTGATGGAGGGCCCTCTTGGGTTCTCTGTTTGGGGGCCAGGCTAAGGAGGAGGTCGAGTTTCTCTGTGGGGGCCCAGCCACCCTTTGGCCCATCGGGGCTCAGTTATTACCAACTTGAGCTCTCAGGCGCCACGTGGGCCCAGAGGAGGCCCAGAGGGTCTGGGGCTCACAGCAGAGGTGCCGTGGAGCTGGGCTGGCAGGGTGAGGAGGAGCCCTGCTGGCTGGAGAAGGGGCGAGGTTAGGGCAGTGCTGTGAAGAAACTGCAGCCAAGAACACAAAGCCCCAGGCCAGGACATGTGAGTGAGGGCACAGCAAGAGAGCCTTGGGTGTCTGCATGGCCGCCTCTGATCCCCGAGCGAGGAGGCGGCCGCTCTTGGTGAAATGGCTGGGTTGTGTGTGTGTGTCGTCCCTGGGCAGTCCCTGTGTGGCATCCTCTAGCCTTGAAGGGGGTGGGCCCCTCCTGCAGCTCTGTGGGCCTGCCTGGAAAAGTCATGTGTATTTCTCAAATATGTAGAGGTTCCTTTTGTTCTTTTTTGATGGAATAGAGCTTATGGCTGGAAGGGTAGACTGTGCAATACAGAAATAAGAACTCCATTTTATAGATTGGTCTATTTGTGTCTTCAAGTCCATGTTTAAAAGAAAAAGAATTAAAAGAGAGCTCTATTCATACCTAGGACCTCATTTATAGTCACTTGAGAGGAAAGTGACCCCCTTTGGGATTCTTACCACCAGTTACAGAGGTTGAATGTCTTGGTGTTGTGCCTGTACTGCTCTTGCAGTATTTTATAGCTTTTTAGTCTGTAGTATACCTGTTGACAGGAACCATGTATTTTATTTATCTATAGATTTACTGGAATAGCCAGGCATTTATTATACCCATTTTATAGATAAGGAAACTGAGGCCCAGAGAAGTTGAGTAAGTTGCAGCTAGATGGAGCCAGAGCAAGTCAGTATCTATTGAGTATGGACTAAGTTTTGTGGCCATATTTTTTTACCTAGAAATTGGGATGCCTGATTTCCCCTGACAAGTCTGTGTGGCATCTGTGAGTACAAGCAATTTCCAGCAGATGCTGATATCTAGGGACATTCTGGTGGTTGATATGGTGCAAACATTTGGAATCAGGACAGTTGTGGAGAATCCTGGAGGAAGGGCTGCCTTTTAGATTTGACAGGCTTTAAGGTCCCTGGCTGTTCCAAGATGGCTCTCCCTCACAGCCCAGAGGGATGCAAGCGAACAGCAGCACCAGGGGGAAGGACAGTGTTGTACATCATGCATCCTGTGCTGCCGGCCGGGCACTGACAACAGTGATGGAGGAGCATCGTGGGATGAAATGGGAGGCAGGAGGGGCAGATGGGCAGTCCCTGTGTGAATCTGCTCAGCATCACCCAGCTACATGCAAATAAAGGTCTGTGACCTCCTCTCGGGAGCTGCATGCTGGACCCCAGGGGGAAAGGGTGTGAGTGGGCAGTTCTGGCTGTGTTAGACACTGATTTAGCTCACAGGGATCCCAAGGCCAGCAACTGGGAGAAAGGGAAGGAGAGAAGCCAGCCATCCACAGAGAGAACAGCTGAGATGTGCAATGCTGGCTGGAGTCCTAGCATTAGAACCACAGGCTGCAGGCCAGACACAATGGATCAGCTCGGAGCTCTGCAGATATCACCCTGGAAGGCAGGAAAAGCAAGGCCAACCAAGCAAGAGAGAAAGATGAAACCTTTGCATCCTTCCCTGGCCAATAAGATAACCACTAGCTACCTGTGGCTACTTAAATTTAAATTAAGGAAAATTAAATAAAATTAAAAACTCAATTCCTTGGTCTCATTAGCCACATTTTGAGCTCAAGAGCCATATATGGCTAGTGGCTGCCAGATTGGACAATGCAGATATAAGACATTTCCATCACTGCAGGACAGTTCTATTCGAATGTAAATTATCTCACTAATTTTTCTATATTGATTACATGTTGAAATAACAGTTTGGATATGTAGAGTTAATAAGCTATGATATTAACATTAACTTCACCTGTCTCTTTTTACTTACTGCAGCTAATAGCAACTTGTCAGTTACCTATGTGGCTCATATTTCTGTTGAATAGCGCTGTTATAGATGGGTACAGGAACATACTTCCATTTATTCATGTTTTTACTACCACATTCATTTGACGGCATTCAATTGGATGATGGCCGTAAAACCCCTTTGTCAACAGTAAAGGTTACAGAGGCAGCCCAGGGTCATGGGACAAGTGCACCTTCAGAGCCAGAAAAATTCAGGTTCAAATCTCAACTCCATCATCCCCCTACTAGCTTTGAGATCTTGGGCAAATAACATACATCAGTTTTCTCATCTGAAAAATGCATCCAACGAATGATCTACCACTTAGCGTTGCTTCGAATGTTACGGAGAGAGCCCGTGTACGGGGGCCGGCGCGGGCCCCTAGTAAACCTCAATAAAAGGTAGTGTTGTCATCATCAGCATTTGTAGTATGAAAGCATAGGGGGTTTTGGTCTGTTTCTCTGGCCTCAGACCACTCACTACCCTACCCCCTGCCTTTAGCATCCCCTCCTAGCACCCCTGCAAAGCCCCTGGGCATGACATGGGCACTCACCTGCTGGCAGCTGCTGGCCCAGGAGGCCCGGAGGGCGCCCCAGCCTCCGGAGCGTGTGGCCTTGCTCTCCAGGTGCATCCGCAGCTGCGTTTCCAGCTCCTGACTGACTTGCTCGAGGGCATGCACTTTGGCCATGTATTCCACCAGGCAGCCCCCAAGGTCCTCAACGGTAGTGTGGTCCCTCTCCAAACCTGGAGTGGGCATGGTGGCCAGGCCTGAGCTCCGCAGGCCCTGCAGGAAGACACTGCTGATGCCCAGGGCCCGGCGGGTCACACGGGCACCCAGGCCACCTATGGATCCACTGGGCACCATCCCTACATAGACCCCAGGTGCTCGGACGAGGCCACTCATGGCATTGGTCCTGGAGGCTGGGGGGCTATCCAGGGAGGATGACGACCGTGGCCCCCTGAGGGACGGCCTGCGCCTCTGGAGGGGCATGCTGGAGCTGGTGCCGATGGGCAAGTCCACGGCCACTCGCCTCTCGCTCATCACCCCTCTGCGTCTGTGGTGCCCAGTGGGCTTACAGATTCCTGTGGCTTTTGGTTTACAGCCCCAGCGTCCCTGTGGCCTGGTCACGGGCCTCTCTGGAAGCTCCCCTATCCCTGGGGCTGCTTTGTCTGCTGTCTTCCATGAGTTTCCATCATTCACTGAGATGAAAGAGAAACAGGCCCTGCCCAGGGCTGTGTGCAGAGAGGCACTCATGCATTCTTTGAAGCAGGGTCATGTGCCCAACCTCCCAGATTTTTCTGTTGGTGGTGGGGGAGGCCGGATCAGTGCAGGCTGTGGAGGTGGATCATCGGGGCTTGTGTATTTCACTGCCTAAGAGTGGGCAAGGTAGGCATCAAGCAGCCCCATTTCACAGATGAGTAAACTGAGGCTAAGGGACCTCAGTTCACAAGTGTAGTGATCACTTGCCCCAGACCTCAGATTACAAACAAGGAATCAATCTCGGTGTTTCAAGGCCAATAACAGTGCTTTCTACATCTCTATGTGTGCTGGTGTGTCTGAATGCGTGAAGGTGAGCATATGTCCACACAGGCAATAGAGGATGACATGGATGTGAACCAGCCCTGGCAGGAGGCAGCCCCACGGACCCAAGAGAAACAAACCTGCCTGCTGCTTCCTTCACCCTCCCTCAGTCCTGGCAGAAGCTTCGGCTCCCTCCCTAGCTTTGCTCTCCCTTCCCCTCCCTTCTCTGCTCCCTGACACTCTGCTCGTCATCACCTGCTGGACATTGGCCATGTCACTTCACCCCCTGGACCTCACTTTGCACACGCTGGCCTGGGCTCTAACTCTCTGATGCACTAGGGAAGGCATCTTGGGCAAATTCAAGTCTCACACACAGCGGGTACCTATTTAGTCATTCCCTACACCTCTGCTTCCCATTTGTCAGGAAACCAATAAATAAAAATAACAAAGAGAGTGTTTTCCAGTAAGCTCTCCAAGGGTGCTCCAAGTTAGGATTAGATGACAGCCCTGGGTTTTAATTCCTGCTGTCAGCATCACTAAGCCTTGCCATCAAGGGCCAAACCTCAATATCTTCTCCAGGATCAGAAAGGTTCCACTGGCCCCAGGGATGACAACGTGGACCTAAACACCATGTGCTTAAGTTTTACTCTGGAGAAACCAGGTAGCTAAAACCCAGAGCTGGACATTTATCCTGTAACGTGGGAATACACCTTGAGTGAGGGAGGAAGTGAGTACCAACCCGCCCAGTGCTGTGCGTGATTCCCTAACTTCATCTCATTGAATTCTCAAGTCAACCTTGGGAGGTAGGCAGGTATAGGGCCGACGTGCATGTCACAACCCCCAAAGTATCACATGTCCTGGAATTGCCTATTATCCCTTTATGCAATGAGGACCCCGAGAGCTGCAATGACTTGCCCATGGTCCCATGGCCAGAAAGCAGCAGAGGTGGCATGAGAAGCCCTTTTCTGACTCCTGTCCAGTGACTTTGGGACCCTCCCCATTGCCCACCATCCAGAGAGAAGGGCACCTACCCGAGGTCACACAGGCAAAGCTAAAACACCTGGGTGCCTGCTAAAATACTGTGTGCTCTTCCTTCCTACCGATTAGGACACCACAACCCTTCCTTTTTGTTTTCTTCTACCTTGTCTATTTGAGATGACACAGAAGGTACTTTGTAAACATCAATGTTAGTTATTGGATTAACAGATTAACGAACCAGCTAAGTCAAGTAAAGGCTGGTACTGTCCTTGTTTATTTATTTAGATGTAGCATTCTTGCTGGGAACAGCACCTCTGGTGCACAGAAGCGGGCCTGGGGGCCCGTGAGACTGTATTATAACAACATCCTCCTAATGCAGGTGTTACTGACTGGGTCCCAAGGATCTATATTCTTGTGAATTCTAGGAGGTATCATCCAAGGCTGAATGAAAGGTTCAAGCTACTGGTGGAGTTGTTTGCAAAGGTGGCATGTTTAGGCACTCTTATTCCCTACAGAATGGTAATACTCAGTGGCCAGGCTACCTTCGGATTTCTCCAAATCAAAGATATTTACTTTAAGTCCACTGAGCCTGGAGGGAGGGAGAACGAGGAGGGGATGAACTTTAATTGACATCAATGTCTCCAAAGACCTGATGAAAGATGACTCTATTTTGGAGAAATCATAAACACGTTCAAAAGGATCTGTTTTATCAAATGATAAACCACTAATCCTATTAGTTCATCATGCTCATGAAATCCAACTTATTGTTAAATCAGATTAAAAAACACAGATAAGCATGAAGCGGTGTTGCTACTGCTTAAGCTTCCTTAAACGTTAAAGCGAAAAGAATGCAAAAATGTATTAGCAACTTAATCCTCTGGCTAATAAAATAAGTTTATTTATATATACATGGTAGCTGAATTCTGTGGATAAGGAAAAATAAGTCATACATCCACATATGTATATATAACATATGTATCTTTGATTACATATATTATATATAAATTTTACTTTACAAACAGATTTCTCTCTATATATACCCACACACATTGATATATTAAATGCAATAGCTAACAGAAATATTATGATAAGGTTTAAAAGATCAGACAGAAACATGTTAGAAAATGAATCTCAGAGAAACATTTAACCTGCTTCTTTGTGGGTTGAAGAGTCTTTGAAGAGAGACGACAACCAAACTCATGTTAAATAGGTTCATACGACATTGAGAACACACATTTTTGAAGGCCATTTTTTTTTTTAAAAAAGGAAAATGCAGGAAGGAAAAAGTCATGATAAAAAGACCACAGCAACAACACAAACATATGAATCAACATTCAAGTTCAATTTCCAATCTGACTATAAGAACATCTATATTCAAAATATACTATCAAACTATTTTTCTTTTAGAGAAAGGAAGCATCAAAGCAGTTATCATCTCTTCCTACCTATTAGGAAAAAAATAGACAAGCAGCAGTCTCTGGAAGCCCCTCTGGTGTCTCTGAGGGTCTGACCCCTGTTGGCTGTGCTGGACACAGCGTGGGCCGGGGGAGCTCTGGGGGGAGACAAGGGACGGTGAGAGCGGGTGGCAGGTCCATGAGCCGGTGCTGCAAGCAGGTCTGCAACGCTGAGTAGGGGTATAATGATGTCTTCTCCCAAGCTATTGCTTGGGCAATCTTGTTTTTTGTTTTTATGATTGCAGGAGGAAGTTTTCAGAAATTACAGCTCCACACCTCAAGGCTTCTTAGAAAAACATGTTCCTCAGGGGCACAATACTATGGCATTTTGAGAAAACAAAGCTATACCCCAATAAACATTTGATCCTTGAAGAAGGGCAAGCACTCTAAAGCTTCAGGGCTGGGATCTGCATCTAAACCCTCCCTGAGAGAAAGGCCCGGGTGTTTCATGCAGATGCGGGTGTTGGAGGGGACGCAGGAATGGGCTTGAAGGGAGCACTTTTCTGCCAGAGAAGGCAATGCCGTTGTTAGCACGGTGGAAATGCCCTGTATGTGATGGTAGGGGGACGTGGCCTCAGGATGCCCAGATGTTCTCTGTGGATTCCTGAGGGCTGCATGCTCCTGCCACCGTCCACAGTTGGGATGGAATTAAACTTGACATCACTGTGAGGTTCCAGGGCACTCATCCTCTGGGTGATGACACGTCCCCTCTTCCTGCTCTGCACAAGAGTCTGCCGTCTTCCCTCTGAGCGGCCCAGCTGCCTTCACAGGTGTGCATACGGGAAGGGAGGGAACGGCTCACACTGAATCAGGAGGAACTAGAGCTTTCAGAATCGCTCAAAGACTGTGCGCTTGACCGTTCTAACATTCAGCTTCTGCAGGAGGTCAGTCTCTTACCTCACCTGTCTGGGGCTCCCGGGATCTCCAAGTGCTTAAGAACACTTATTAAGAGAAGCAATCAAAGCAATCAGTGCAACTGCTTTGCTTAGAAATACCTTTATTTTATAAAGCCACGGATCATTCTGTAAAGTTTTTTTTTTTTTTTTAAACCACACTTATAAAAAAGATGTTGACAATTTTTAGGAAAAAAAAGCTGAAAATGTTTCTCGTTAAGTCAGGGTTACACAAAGGTTATATTTATAATATATATATTTGTGTATTTATAATTTAGAGACGAAAAATAGGGAATGGCAAAGCGAAGGCTGCTGCAGTTAGATCTCGGATACTTGGTCATTTCCCACAAACAGTGTTTCTTGACAGAAGGGGTTAACGAGGACCATCCCAGTGTCTCTGTAGTCGCCGTTGGCTGGGGAGCGGGGCTCTGAGAGCTGGTCCTGGGGGAGAGAGGGAGGAGATGGAGTGAGCTGGAGAGGTGGCTATTCTTCAAGAAATGTGCACACGGGAACATGTATTTCAGCACTGATTGCTTGGCACACATTTCCACTGTCCCCACTGCCAGTGCTGGGGCGCAGAGCCCTATCGGCTGTTCTTTCAGATTTTTACAACGGCTTCCAAAAAGGGTTTCCTGCGTAAGTTTCCAGAGATGGTACTGCTTTCCTTGTCAAAGTCAGAAGGGGCTTGCCATGCACAGCACACACAGTGCGTGGCTCACTGCCCTGGTGAGCAAAACTCAGGCCACTTGGACCCCAGACTCTACTTCCTGCCTCTTTCTCACAGACCTGTGGGGAACTTCTCTGCTTTTCTTTTCTGAACGTACTCAGGGCTTGCCCACAGCTTTCCTTTCCTGCCACCCACCTGTCAGAATCTGAGAGACCTGTCAAAGTCTTCAAGGGCAAATTCTTCTCCCTCTTGAATCCTCCTAGAGCCTGGTCAAAATTATTGCCCCATTTCCTGTAGCACTAGAAGTACTGAGCTCAACAGATCTAAATTTGTGTGATTGGACAATAGGTGGTAAGTGGAAAATTCAGTCTGTATACTTAACCCCAGGAACAGAAAAGCCTAGAAATAGGCAGTCCACTGCCCAGAAGGTCATCCGAATGGCTCTGGCAGGGTTTTGGTCTCAACTACCAATGAGTGTAAGCATTTGTGGCCCACTGAATGGCTGTACTCAGATTCAGGCCCCATTACTAATTTAGGAACAACAACAAAAAAGTCATAGCCTGTTCAAATTAAAACACCTAACTTCTCAGAACTTCCAGACCATTTCAGGGCAAAGCCTAGGTATACTGGCTCATGCCAGATTTGCTTAGATTTGTCTTCACTTTAAGGAGCCACAATTAATTCTTTGAAGTTTATTTTGAAACAGAACATACGCAATAGATACTTTTTGAGGAATGCTCATTACTCTATGAATTATAAGGGAATAAAGGAAGAAATTCCATTGTTTTCTGAAGACAAGCATGTCCTTTACTGTCTGGAATTAGCTGAGTACCCATCGGAGGCGTGGACACAGGGCCAGCGTCTGACTAAGGAAACCAGAGCAGCACCTCGCACAGGAGACAGAAACCCTTTTCTCCACCATGCTTGTGGGTGAGCAGTGGAGGGGAATTTTGGAGGTTGAGAGTTGGATTGTTTTTTTTACAGTTTTCACAAAACAAGTATTCACCGAGGTAAACCAAGTGGGTATGTTTCACTGAATAAAAAATAAAAAGGAGAAAGTTATCTAGGAAATAGCCAAGGCCAAAAAGAAGAAAAAAAGAGGAGGAGGAGGAGGAGGGAGAAGAAGAAAGAATGGAAGGTTTCCGAGCGCCGTTAGGCACCAAAGCTTTGCCTACACAGCATGGACTTGTGTTTGCTGCTTTCATTAGCACAGACGGGGGCAGGGCCCCAGAGGAACTTGCTTAGGCGAAGCATTTGGCGGTCTCCAAAGTTGGCAGCTAAAGGGCAGGCGTCCTGAGTGTGTGTCCCGAGGACTTGGAATACGGTGGAACGTGCCCCAGGACCCAATGACCATTCTGTGTAGGGTCGGCAGTGCGCGTGTGCCCAGCTGTCTTCATCCTGGATCTGGGCTTGTTTTCCCTCAAATACCGTGAGCCCAGAGAGTCAGAATTGTAATATTACTCTAAACAAAGCAGAATGGAGGGAGTTGACTGCTGGGAGGGAAAGAGCAATAAAACCCACTCTAATGCCAAAGCGAGCTCGGCGTTGCGGTTCTACGGTGGCCCCTGCTCCTGGGAGCATGGCTGGCTGGGGCGGCCCTTCCATCCAGACCCCGGGCTTGTGCTGGACGGTGGCCCTGGTGCCTTGTGCTGGAATGACTAACTGGAATTCTACAAACCAAGGCCTTTCTCACAGCACATTCACAGCACTGTCCTTTGGCTTTGGTTTCCATTTGCCAATCTGTAAAGAGAGTGTGAGAAACCCAGAATTCAGGGATTCACAGCCCACACTCACAGCTGGGCCAGCCCCTTTGCCGAGTCACACATTTTTTCACTCACTACAGCAGTTCTCAGAAGCACTTGTTGCCATGCCAAATGGGCCCTGGCCACACTGATGGTTGAAGCCTCCTGAAACTGGCCTCTCTGTTGCCCTGGGGTAAAATTATTTTGTTGAGAATCGACGGTGTTAGGCCCTGGGCTGGGTGATGGGTACATTGTGGTGAACGAAATTTATAGTTCATTCAATAGACATTTACCAAGTGCCAGGTGCTGTTCCAGTGCTGAGAATAGAGCAGCAAACACAATGCACAATGCCCCTGTCCTCAGGTGGCTTGTGTCCCCCAGGAGAGCCAGACCACAAACCACTCAACTGAGAGACAAGGATGCAATGCCAGGTGGTGAGAAGTGCTCTGAAGACAAATAAGGCAGGGAAGTGGACAGAGAACAAAGGTGGGGTGCAGTCGGGGAAGGCTTCCTGGAGGAGGGGGAGTTTGAATAGAGACCTGAAGGAAGTGAGGGAGCAGGTTGTCCAGGAGAAAAGCATTCCAGACAGGCTCAAGGGCATAGCTCTCGAGGGTTGGTGGGGTCGGGGGGGGGGGTAAGCTTCCCGTGCAGGAGGAAGGGCAAAGAGGCCGGTGTGGCTTGAGTGTGGGATCACTGGGAAGTGTGGTGGGGTCAGGTGGGCAGGGGCCAGCTCGTGCAGGGCTTGGGGAGGGGACTCTGGATTTTACGCAAGTGTGGAGAGGGGCCATTTGAGAGCTGAGCCACGGCTTCTTTGGGGCCCTGCCTTGAAAAGATCGTCTAGCTACCGTGTGGGGGTCAGACTGCAGGAGGCAAGACGGTAGTGGGGAGTCCTGTCTTCAGAGGCCATCGCAGCAGTCATGATGCGACAGATGAAGGCGGCCTGGGGGGAGCGCAGTGCAGGCTCGTCCTTAGGAAGAGCCAATGAGATTTGCCGACAGACGGGATGTGTGTGAGAGGGAAAGGCTCTGGCGGTGCCTTCTCCACGAGAAACGCCAGGTGAGGTGCTGGGTTTGGGGATGGGGAGGGGAAACCTAGGGTGCAATGTCTCTAATATAGCAATATTAATTTATGGAGCGAGAAGTTCAATCCCGAGTGTGCCGACTTCAAGATGCCTGTTAGACACATGCAGCACATCCCAGAACCTGAGCCCCTGGGCATGAGAGTCTTGAGCTAGGGGAGCCGTCGAGGCTACAGGATGTGGAGTCAACAGTGCAGAGGTGACATTTAAGTCACAGGACTAGGTGGAAAGAGAAGAAAAGTGGTGGCAGGACTGAGACTGCGCACTCCAGGGAAGAGAGGTTGGGAGAGGGAGGAGCAACAGTAACAGAGCTGCAGAAGGAGCTGCGGGAGGCGGGAGAAGCAGAGGGAAGGGGTCTCTGCTGCCCAGGAGGAGTGAAAAACAACTTGGGGAGGAAAGGATGGACCGTGCCAATGCTTCCGACACAAGGACTGAGATCAGTGCTCAGGACCGACCACTGGCTTAGCGATGCGGAAGCAAAGAGTTACTCTAGTGGGGGAGAGAGCCACTAAAGTCATATCAGACCGGTAGCCACATAATCGCAGCTCTCATAAGTGCCGTGACGAGCACGCATAGGGGGCTGAGACCATGTGACAGGACACCTGAGCCCAGCCTGGCAGGAAGTGACACTTAGCCCGGCCCCTGAATGATGGGCGGGAGTCACTGAGGCGAACAGTGAAGAGGCTGGTGGGCAGGGACGGAAGACACCACAGGAGAGGAGTGGCTCGCACACCTGCAGTGGGTGAGATGTAACCTGGTGCTGCGAAGGAACAGAAAGAAACCCGGCGTGGCTGCAGCGAAAGAGGGAGAGGGGTGTGATTTGAGGCCGTAAAGCTGGGCTGGGTCTAGGTCCACCTCGTAGGTCCTGTGAAAGACTTTGGACTTAGAGCAATGGGAAGCTACCGACGGGCCCTGAGCACGAGAGTGATGTGGAAAGCTCGCTGGCTGCTGCGGGAAGGCATCTGCAGGAGAAGCTGGGGGTTGCGCCTCCACAAGGGCGCTTCTCGGTCTCGCTGCCTGCACTCGGACACCTGCCAGCTTTCTCCTGGGCCACCTCGATTGCATCCTAGTTGACCTACCTATTTCTAGTCTGGTTTTCTGTCATTCCATCCATTCATCTATCTATCAAACCACCCTTCTTTTCCTCCCTTATCCACTCGCTGAGCACATGTAGAGTGCTTTCGCCAGGCCATCAACACACTGCTTCTAAAACTGGGCCACCCAACCATCAAAACTTTCACTGACCCTCTGCTGCTCAAAACTAAAGTCCAAACTCCATAATGCCGTTCTTGAGGCTGCGCCTAATCTGGCCTTCGTCCTGCTGCACCCTGGCCCCTGCCCCGCCCCCACCCGAGAATGGGCAGAGCGTGGACCCTGTGGTCAGAGTCCCGGGTTCCGAGCTCAGTGCTCTCACTGGCAAGCCCAGTGCCTGGGGCAAACGCTCCCGACTCGGTGTGTCCTTCTCTCCTTTATGGGCTACACCCAGCACACATCCCCATTTACTCAGGCTATTTCCTTGTTGAATCTATTTATCCTTCCTAGCACCTCCCTGGGGAAGGCTTTCCTCCCCTGGGTGTCCATAACTCTTTGTCTATACCTTGTCTTGTGTTTCTGCTAATTTGTTCTGTTTTTGAGTGATGCTGGGCTTTGTTCCCCTAGCACATCTCAGAACCTGAGCCCCTTGGGAGCAAGCTCTCATCTTCATAGTCCCCCAAGACTATGAAGTCCCCCAAGCCAAGAGTGCTTGCCACAAAACAGGTCCTCACTGAGTTATTTGTTGATTGACTTGTTCCCAGAAACCAAAAGTCCCAGGAACAGTGGTTCCCAAACTGTAATGTGCAGAGAGCACCTGGGGATTCTTGCTAAAATGCAGATCCTGGTTCAGTAGGGCTGGGGCGGGGCCCACAACCTCTTGGGTGTTACTGATACTGCTGGTCCACAGGCCACGCGTGGAGGAGAGGGGTGCTCAGAAATGAGCAGATGCCCCGTGGCTCTCTTTGGGGCCTGCATCTTTCCTTGCAGTGGGGCCAGCACTTCCAGGGGGACCCCTAGGAAGCTGTGGGGCTCATTACCTCAGAGGTCTCGAGGGACTGGATCTCCCTGGGTAGCTCCACAGCATGCCTGTTGAAGTAGTCCATAGTGATGGCGTTGTTCCAGTAGCTCAGGTTGTTTTCTGGGTTGGCTGTCTTCTTCTTCCTCCTCAAGCAGCACACTGTCAGCAGGACAGCTGCGGAGAGAGTCTGAGTCAGAGAGGAGGAGAGGCAGGCGACGAGGATGGAGCCAGCGTTGTCGAAGACAAATGCCAGTCTCCGGGTGGGGCTGCCATGGTCACGCACTCAGCTACTTATCCCATTCATTCACTCGTTCGTTCTTTCAGTAAATTCTATATATAGTTGAGTGCCTACTTTTTGCCAGAAACTGTACAGGTGTTGGGGAGATGGGGTGACAAAAAAGGCCTAGGCCCCTGCTTTCACGAGCGTCTATCCCAGTGTAAGTGTGGAGGAGCACGGACAGGTCAGACGGTAAACAAGCAGTAAACAAAATGAGTAAATGCAGAGCATGATACCCATTAGAAGAAAATGAAAGGGTGAAATGAAAGAGACAGTGAGGACCTTGGGGAGGGACCTCCACAGAGTCATCACCGGAGCAGAGCCTGGAATTCAGGAAGGAGCCGCCGTGTGCAGGGCGAACAGTGTGTTCAGCTACGGAGGACACCACGTGCCAGGGCCTGAGTGGGGACAAGCTGGGTGTGTGTGAGGAGAAGAGCACAGAGCTGCATGCGTACTGGAGTGACTGTCAGGGGGTGAGGGGGCTGCATCCAGAGGGCTCGGGTGCGATCTGGTGATACCTGTGGATTCTACAGTGCTGCTCACAAGTTTGCACCAAGGAAAGGCCTTCCTTGGCTGCAGAGAGTGGCACGTGGGCTTGAGCTGCACTGCCCAACTGATGAGCACGGTTCTCAGCTGGAGCGGAAGCGTGGCGGAAAGCGGCAGGCGGAGTGAACTTTACAACCAGCCCTTGACTTCCACAGTGGGCCCTGAAGGCAGAGGCTCGCAGAGCAAAATCACAGGGTAGAGGTCTTGGATCCTGGTCAAACAGCTTCTCTGGCATCATCGTCATCATCATCATCAGAAAACTGTGCTAACAGTTACACAGGACTTACTTCCTAGGCATGATTCCAAGCACATTAGACATATCAATTCATTGAACTCTCCATTTAGCCCCATAAAGTCAGTTCTATTTTACAGATAGGAAAACTGAGGCTCAGAGAGGTGAAGTGACATGCCCAAGAGCAAATCCAGACATCTGGACTCCGAAGTCTGTGCTCTTACTCATCCACGATTCTTCCTCAGACTGATGCAAAAGCCCACCCTGCACAGAGGGCCTGGTCAGGCCCCCACAGCCTGCCTGAGCATAGTGTGATGTGTGACCCTGGGACGCATAGGGCCCAGGAGGAAGGAGTATGTCTGGATTGTGTTGCCGAGCCAGGTGTGAGCAGAGTGGCTGGGGCATGTCAACAGGGAAGGCTTCTGAGGTCGGAGAGGTGGGGTGGCCGATCTGGGCTCACACAACAGAGGGTGATGTGATGACAGTGGGGAGAAGCCAGTGAGTGAGGACTGAGTATGTCCTGCCCTAGGTTTGCCATCATTAGAGCCTCCATTGATGCGGGAGCTGAAACTCTGGGCCAGAGGTGGACAGGGCCACACCCAACATCCTGGTGGTGCCAACATCTCTGTGCTGGGGAGTGGGGGTGCAGGTGAGTCGTCCAGAGAGGCCAGCACTGGGGGTGGGTGCATGCCAGGGTGTGGGCAGCTGCACTAGCTGCCAGCCGTACAGGCTGAGACCTCAGAGCCCAGAGCCCGGGCCCTGTGGGCTGACTGAGGAACCTGCAGCTGCCAGTCTTGCTGGCCTCTCAACCTGGAAGGGCCTTCGGATGAGGCCATTAGGGTACGTTTCCATTTCTTCTGATCTGCTTCGATCAAAAACACTTCCCATTTGCTTATCATCCTTCCAGACCCCTCTTTAAAACTTTGAAAACACAGAGGAGATTTCTGAATGTTTGGGCTAACAGGGGTTTTAGAGATTAGCTGGTACAGAACTTTTCAAATGCGGTGGGTCTCCTCCTTTCCGTCTCCTTCCGCCAGCAAAGAGGAAAGCGGTGAGAAGGCAGCTGCAGCACTCAGCCTGACGGCTGCTAATTCCGGCCACCGCCTTCCTCTACAGAGGAGAAGCTTGGCCCGCAGTGCCCGGCTGACTCCCCACAGGTCACACGTATGTGAGTGGCAGGGCTGGGACAAGACCCCAAGTCCCCGCTCTCCTTTTCTGCTGTCTCTGTTCTTCACTGTCACACCCTTCGCCCTGCTTCTGGAACTGGGATGTGAAATAGCCGGCGGGAGTTCTCGCTGGCGACACAAGCCACACAGAGAGGGAGGCATTCGGGAAGTGGGAAAAGTGCTGTTTCCCAGTTTAGTTCTGGTGGAGTCAGAACTGTGGTGGGGGATTGTCAGGGACATTTCCCATGTTGGGGCAAACAGAGTGACTCTCCAATTATCGGCTTGTAGGGACACATCCCATCATGCCCCGCAAAACACTGTCGCAGATGCAAAACACGGGCTGGCAGGGGAAAAAATTCGTCGGCCAGATCTGTATAGTTGCACACTTCTCTAAGACAGAAGGAAATTTGCGCCTCTGATCTACTGAGCAGTTACGAGCAAACAGAATTGAAGTGACAGATGTGGTCTTAGGCATTGCCTAGCCAAGATGGTGAAAGGGACATAGAATTTAGAATCAGAATCCAGATGACAATCTATTACTTGCATGACCTGAGTAAGTTACTAAACCTTTCTTAGCTTTAGCTTCCTCTGGAAAGACCAAACGCAATCATGCATGTGCCAGCACTTTGAATAGTCCCAGGCACATGGTAGGTGCTGAACCAAATCAGTCCCTGCCCCTATCATACATTCTTATTCTACAAAGCGGGGCATGGAAACACGGAAGGTGAACTTGCCCAAGGGTATGCTGCTAACCTGGGCTGGCAGAGGTTGCAGAATCCAAGTCACCTGACCCCCAGTTCAGCGCTCTAACAGCCACAGTGCCCTGGCTCTGAAGCCTGGGCCTGCTTAGAACACCAGATGCAGGGATCCTGCCCTGCGGGAAGGGCTGGCACTGTTGCAGGATGGCCTGGGAGTCGGAACAGGGAGTTCTGTTCCACGCCTCTCCCCTGACATGTTGTTAGTGCTCCTGGCATGATTATTTCTCCCAGGGAGAGTCCAGTGCTTCTCGAGTGCCATTTCCTTTATTCACCAGCAGCCAGCCTGGCTGTAGAGACAGCATGAGCTTGGAGACAGAAAGATCTGGGTTCATGTTATGGCTCTGCCCACCTGGTAAGTTATTTTGTCTCTAATTAATGTGGACTTCATAGGGTTGTAGTGAGAATTAAAGAGATCATGGATGCAGAATGCCAAGCACAATGTCTGACATACAATGGGTGTTTAACTTATGAAAGTTCTCTCCTTGTTCTCCCAGCATCTTCTGTAAGATCTATGAAGAAAAACTGGGCAACATGACTGTCAGGTGACTCGAGGCCAACGCTCCCCCTGGGGTTTAGGCATTCACTATTTCGGTGGTCCAACCATTCATCCAAGAAAGAAAAGTACAAATCAGACTTCTAGAGTCTCTACTGTATTCTAAGCATTTTGCAGGCTTGTTTAACCCACACGGTAACTGTCTGAGGAAGATACTGTTACCATTCCCATTTGTAGAAATGGTAACTGAAGGTCATAGAAGTTAGTAACATTGATCTTGATCACCCAAATAATTCTGCAACCTGACCTCAAGTCTCAGTGACCTTCAAGCTGATGACTACTGTCCTACATTGTCCTGAACCCTGGAGGGAACATGCGCAAGGTATGTCAAACACCAGGTGTTAGCCACTCCCTTTCCCATTCAGTCGAGAATCTTCTACTGCTCTGTTTCTCCTAAGGTGACAGCCATCAACACTCTAGGGGAGGTGAGTGGGGTCCCTATTTCTTTGAATTTTAAAACAGGCTGAAAATTAGGCAAGCTCTCTTGCCTTTCCAGAACGTCAATGGGAAATCATCCATGGCTCGTCAGATGTGTGACAGGAAGAAGAAGGGTTGCCTTGGGTTCTGCGCTCACATTTCTGGGATGCTTTCAGGCGCTGGGACCTGCTGTATGATGAGAAATGGAAATGAAGCCCCACAGGTCCCCTGAGGCCAAACACCTGCTGAAATTGCTTCTCCCTGGACACTGCAAATCCTAACAACAAGATGAATAACAATCACTATTTGATCACTGCCATTTATTGGGCACCTTTTCTGTGGCTGACACTGGGATAAGACCTAACACACATCATCTCTGATTTCTACAAGTCTTGAGGTAGACGTCGCAGCCATGCAGATGCCCACTCAGATCGCCTGCTGCACGGAGCGCAGTCGATGGACAGCCCCGCTGCCACCCCCGTGCCGAGGCTGTTTCCCAGGCTGCTCCCAGCCATGACTGACCGTGGCAGGGGTACTAGTGCAGGCCTATTCCTATGGGACTCAGGACTCCTCTAATGGCTGAAGGACTCCTATTGACCTGGCAGAAACATTGTCAGAACTGCACTGCAGTCCAAGACTGTTCCCACCCAATCCTCCTTCCTGCCTCCTCTCCTTTCATGGGTGCCAGGCAGGCACTGCAGCCTGGGGCTTTCTCTGCCTACTCCAGTTCCTTCCCGAACATTTTACAAATGTTTCCCCAATAAATCTCTCGCATGCCTAATCCTGTCTCGGTGCCTGCCTCTTGAAGGAACGAATGCAGCAGACATTAGTCCCATTTTGCAGATGGGAAAACCCTGGATCGATGATTAAGTAACTTGTGTAAGTTCCATAGCCAAAGAGTGGCAAGAGCTGGGGTTACGTGCAGGTGTGCTTCATTCCACATGCCAAGTCTTTCTAGCACACCAGACTTCCTCCCTTGTGACCCACGTGGGCTAACGTTAGATAAACTGGAGAGGACAGGGAGTGATGACACATTACACTTTGGCCCGTTTGTTTTATAGATGAGAAACCTGAGACCAGCGAGGGGAGGCATTAGTCTGGTGGTGCCAACATGAGGAGTGAGCCAGGGCTGTGGACAGTCATGTCCCTCCTTTGGCGGTTGAGGGAGGCTGCAAGGGGGGCCTCAGGATATGGGAGGAGGACAGGCTGGACACAAGGCCACGGGCCTGGTGAAACCAGGCTGGGGGCTTAGTCTGGCTCCCCAGCCCGGTGGGTGGAACGTGCCTTTTGAAGCCCAAGGAGGTTCCCACCAGGGGCTGCTGTCCGGGAAGCACAGGGAAGAGCTGTCAGAGCGTGGATGTGACACCAGTTTGGCCAGCGTGCATCCCCTGGGCAGCCTGGCCTGCCCTGAGTGTCTCCCCCTCTTCCTCCCCTAGGTCCGGGAGCCCCAAGGAGACAAGCCTCCCAGCTGCACTGCTTTCTGGTCACGATCTCTTCTATTCTTTTCATTGGCAAGAGTCCCTCTGATCCAGGTTGTCTTATACAACAATTACAAACCCAGTTAGGGCCTGTGAGTGAAAAGGCACATGTACACGTTCGGATCTAATCTTCACTGAACATCTGTTAGTAACACAGCCAAGAACCACTGGGCACAATGGTGTGTGATCTCTTTGGATGCTGCACTCATGCTGCGCCTCTGGAAGGCAGCCAGGCTGCTCTGGGGCCAGGCGTACATGGACCCCCAAGTGTCTAGGCTTGGAGTGGGGCTACCCTGCTTCCGCCAGGCTGACCTGGGGTTGGTGATGACAGATATCTGCAGCTGGCCTGGTTTCCTGACCTCACCTCCGGACAGCTCATCTTCTTGCAGGGAGAATGGGTGAAGACATTATCAAGAACGGACATGACACATGACAGACAGGCAAAGGAGCCTAGCAGGGCCACAAAACTGACGTGCCGGTGAAAACCCAGAGCGCTGACAATGGCAAGTGAGGACCATTCAGCGCCAGGCCCAGAGGCTTCCAGCAAGGGCAGTGGGCTGTGTGTGTCCTGATGGTGGCAGCAGAGACCAGCTCGGGAGCCACCCGGCTCCCCTGCCCTAACTGAGTGTGGCCTGGATCCAATCAATTTCAGTTCTCAGCACATCTGAAGCTGCGTGTGGCTGAGAGTGTCTGGCAGGGCTCAGGAGACAAAGCTTTTCTCCCTGGCACGCATACATCCTTCTGACCACTGGGTTGGGCTCGTGATCTGGAAAGGCAGGCGAACTGATGCCCTCCTTCCATGCATAGGCCTGGGACCCACTGTGCTCGCCCCTGCTTCCACCAGGAGCAGAGGGAGCGCCCCTGCCCAGCACCCTGGGCCATCTGAACTCTGGCTTCTGGTGGCTGCAGGAAAGCAGGGCAGGAGCCAGTGCTGGTCTGAAAAGCCAGATAGGAGGAAACTGATGCATGTACTTTGCTACCAGCTCAGATGGCCTGAAATAGCTGGAAACTGGCAAAGAACGATTTCCTTCTTTGAGGTCTGTAGAGTAGCTTTAGAATAAATGGAGCTATTAAAAGTTCTGAAACAAGGGGGCCTTACACCTGAAAGAGGTCTGCTTGCCTGATGACTAGAGTGGGGCTGGGCTATAGAAACAGCCTGAACAGATAGGATATTTACCTAGAGCATACAGCATTCTAAAACTGGACAAACATTCTTCTATCTTAATGTCCCCCTCACTGGGGCCTTCACAGGATTAGTGATGGCCCCACAGGAGTCGGGGCTATGACTGAGGACAGGGAGGTGATGTGGAGGCAGCCAGGGCTGAGGCAGGAGCTGTGCTGGGTGAAGGCTACGGAGCCTCCCTGCAGATGGTTGGAAATGCAAGACAGACAGCAAAGGAGGTGGGGTGTGCGGTTCCCAAGGGGCTACCAGAGTCTACTTTGAATGCAAGTTCGTATCTTTCTTTAGAAAATAATATGTTCCATCCCCAGCACCTGAAGACTCCTTTCAGGGTGCCAGAAGCATTCCTGAGGGGAAGTTCCAGGCTGTGCCCTTGCTCTTGTCTTAGCTGACATTTTTATGCATGGTTTAGGCAGCCCATGGGCTTTCCAGCAAGGTCTGATCCAATTTCAGACTCATACATAGCAGAAGGGCTGGGGGAGAAGGAGTCATCCCTCTAGAACTGCAAAACCCAGGTGGGTGTGGGCTGTGGGGGGGTAGGCTCTCCAGCCCAGACAGAGAGGGAGGCGCAGGTGGGGAGTGGGTGCTAGGAGTTGGGGAGGGAGCCGCGTCACACATCTCTGACTCTCTAAGGCTTGGCAGAGTGCCCGGCACACAATGGGCACTCGGGAAACAGTGCGTTCGATCCAACAGATCTTGCACCACAAGATCTGGGCTGTGACTGGGACCCTGGGCGAGTCACCTCACCTGGCAACTGACTCCCCACATGTAAGGTGTGGATGACAGCCAGAGCCATCCTGACACCTTGGCAGTGTGTTTGCTTGTTTCTGTTTTTATTTTATTTTTCTGGGTGGTCTGCTTTATGAATGGAATGATAAAAATAATGGGCACTCACTTTGTAAACCAGAGCATCCAAGACACGTGTAAGAATTGGAAAATTAGAAAGCTGTCTCTACTATGGTTACCTCTCAAGTATGACCATATTAATAACGTATTGGTTAACAGTGCTACATTTTCTCATGATCATTCTTCTGTTTCAGAAGTGGGCAATCATGGTTTTAAGAATATATGTGTGTTTCCATGACAGGCAATAAAGCTGCTTTCATTAAGAATGAAATATGCAACTTGCAAACATTTTCACTGCTCCTGAATTGGGTCCTTACGCAGAAGCAGGCCACCTACCCCTGACAGGGAAAGTTTGCTTTGCTTATCAACCTGGAGGAGACAGAGAGCTGGGAGAGTGGCTCCTGAAAAGAATCCAGACTCCAGATTTAAAAAGATCTTGGAGGACAAGGCCAAGTGGAAATCATGATTCATGTTAAAGTCATAAAGCTCCTGCACTAAGCGCCACGGCATGAGGAAAGGCTGGGGAGACTCGGCTTGACAGCCTCGCCGGTAGGACGCCTTGGGGGCTTTGATCCTCTTGAGATCAGGGTAAGCCCGTGATGTGACTTGAAACCAGTACAACCAACAGAGCCGATGCCAGCATCAGCTGCCTGGTGACCAAAGGGTCCACCATCATTCCCTCTGCTGAGACCAGGCATGTGTGGAATGCTGTGCTTCCTTCCGGGTTCAAAGTGGAGGCTCCCCAAGGAGGCAGAAGGGCCAGGCCCAGGGCAACGCAGCCCTGTGAAGAAGACTTGAAGAGACAGGATGAGCAGCTTGGACAGAGAGAAGACTGCCCTTCAGAACCATTTCAAATGTTCAAGGGGGTTGTCAGATGGACTTGTTCTATGTGGCTTCAGATGACATGGCTTAGGACCACAAAGTGAGAATTACAAGAAGGCAAATTTCAGGCCCCCAAGAGAGCTGGGTGACAGCCCAGAGTGTCAAAGGAGAGTGGGTTGTCAAAAGAGTAGGAGTCTGGAGATGGGGGGTGTCACCCCTGGAAGGGATCAGGGAATGCCGGATGGTAACCATTTGCGGGTGGGCTGAGAACAGTGAGGCCTCATGTGAGGTTACCAGAGAAACTCTAACAACGGAGGACAGAGTACTCCGGCAAGACGTGAAGAAAGCCCTGAGGTCCTGAAAGGCTCTGTCCAGTTCTCTGTGGAGACAGCAGGGAGAATGCCCCCAACTCCCCACTCACAGAGGGGCAGGCAGCAGCAAGGAGGTGCTCGTGGCCTTGGGGGAGCAAAAAACAATGGCTGTATCCCGCTCCCACCACCTATGGACAAATAAGACAGGGTGAGAGTGGAGAGTTGCTAAAATTCACATAACTCTCAAGCCTTAATTTAGCTGCAAGAACTATGTTTTTGCCAAGACTAATAGAACTCCTTCCCCCCATATGAAAACTTTATCTCCTTTCTTGGGGAAGAGAGAGACAGAAGGAGATAAGAGGGGGCAGAGGAGAGAAAAGACAAGAAGGCAGGCAGAAGAGAAGCAGGAGAGGAAGGTGAGGGCTGTGCTAGTTGGAGGCTGTAAATTTGGAATCGTCAATGGTCACCCACGTGTCTTGGTGCCAGGTCACCAGAGGCGTTGGCAGGCTACCCTTGAGGCAGGCTGGGGTCATGACAAGAGCCCTGGGCTGGAAGGCAGCTGCTAGGAGCTCCCATCCCAGCCCTGCCTTTCACTAACTCTGGGATCCTGGGGGAGCCACAGCATCGCTAGCTTGGCACTTCTTTCTGCAAAAGGCAGGGTTGAGTTAGGTGGCCTGTAAGGTCCTCCCTGGCTCTTGGGAGTTGTGGCTTCACGATCACTGGGCATTCAAGCCATGGTCCGGCAGAGCTGAGGACTAGGGACGGGGATAACCTATGATTCTTTGTCCTGCTACCTGGTTTCCTGGGGTTCTGGGAATTTTTTTAGCTCACTTGGTGGGGGCTGCCCAAATCTCGGGCAGAGGAACTCCGGGGCTGAGCGAGGTGACACGGCAGAGGAGAGGAAGGAGGGAGGGAGCGGCGGGAAGAGGGAAGCACTCACAGCAGGAGGAGATGGGCACGCTGATGGCCAGGATCACCCAGGCGATGTCCATCTTGCTCAGGCAGATGGTGGCCCTGTGCTGGGGTTTGTCCCCTTCAGCCACATGGGAGATGTTCCCTGCTGTTCCAGGCTTCCAGGTTCCGGCGGGGACCAGGCGGTTGAGGAAGTTTCCTGTGGCCGTGGACACCACTGTGGAGAGAGGACTGGGCACCCTGTCGGTCACGGGGAGGGTGGCCGCAGCCTCCTCCCTGGCTGGAGAAACAGTGCTTTCTGAGACCCCGGGGGGGTGGGCTGGAGCCCACGGGGTCGTGGATGCTCCCTGAGGAATCCCCTGGGAAGGGGCTGAGACACTGGCATCGAAGGCAGCCTGGGTGGGCCCCGTGGCAGCTGTGAAGACCCCAGCACTGGCAGACAGAGGGCTGCTGGTGCTAGGGGTGACAGTAAGCCAGGAGTCGCTGTGGCTGGGGCTGCCCTGCAGCTTGTCGCGGGGGCGCTGAGAAGGCACTGGGTCAGGTCGTGGACTGGCAGGGGCACCTGAGGCTGCTGTGGTGTCCAGCTCCCCTCCTTGGCTGGTGACAGTGGAACCACCCCCTGGGGCTGCTCTGTGAATGCCTGGCTTGTCCTCTGCAGGCACCAGGGGGGTGGTGGGTGGTGCCCACGAGGTACTGCTGGGTGCCGCGGTTGCGATCACTGTCCGGGGCTGTGGTGAAGAGGAGTAGCCCCAGAGCGGGGTCCTGGGGGTGAGGGCAGAGGGCTCTGGCTCCACGGACCCTGTGAAGTTGCCCTTGTAGATCTGAAAGATTTTTCCCAGGGGCCGCTTCTGCCCCAGATGCGTGGAGCTCTGATTTCGTCCCCGCTGGCCTTCCTTCCTCCCAGAGTGGCCACCAGGGGCAGGTGGGACAGGGCGTGCTGAACTCCCAGCCCCCTTTCGGGAAGAGCCTGGGGGCCTGGGGGGCCTGCGCGTGGCAGCCCTGGGGGAGGCTGTGGCGGGGCGGCTGGTGGCTCCCGATGGTTTTGTCAGCAGGATGGTGGGGGCAGCCTCTCCTGGGCGGCGGCCCTTTGAGTGGGAGGATGTGGTTGTCATGGCAGCTGGAGGGGGCCCCGTGGGCAGGGGGCTTTCAGAACGGAGGGTGGTTGCTGTTGCCACAATGGTGGAGATGGACTCCGTAGGAGGGTGCCGATCGGGATGGGGTGTCGTTGTTGCCATGGGAGCTGTGGCCTGTGCGGAGGGTCCATCGGGATAGGGGGTCAGCGTCACCACGGAGGAGTGTCTGGTAGAGCTGTGGGGTGCTGTCGCCATGGTGCCTGGGGGAGTGCCTGAGGAGAGGACCTGAAGAGATTCCCTGGGAGATGGTTCCTGGATGGCAAACACCAGAGCTTCGGTCAGTGCCAAGATCAGGAGGAAGCCTTGAGAGGGAGACAGAGAGCACAGATGAAATACCTGGGGAGCAGCTTATAGCCTGGGCCTTCCTCACCCGTGACCTTGGGAAGCTCTGGAACCCCCGAGGCCCATGCTGGAGCTGAACACTCAGTCAGACACAACCATACGCGGAGCTGGGGCGGGTCTGTCAGGGAGGTGCTGCCTGCAGCTGTCAGGAAGAGAAAGCAGTGCCAGGGGGAAGCAGAGCAGCCAACCCGGCCAGCCTGTCCTCCCACGTGCCTCTGAAGGGCTGTCAACCGCCCCCCCCCCCCAGGGCAGCTTCTCTGAACGGGCTGGAGCTGGGGTGCAGAAGTAGGCTTGTGGCCTCCACATCCGCCTCTTCCTCTGCAACCACGCAGCAGCCAAGGCCACCTTGCCCACAAGGAAGCCTGCGGCTTTGTGTGAGCCACCTGAGCTGACGAGGAAGGCCTGGGTGGCCAGAGCTGACCAACTCCTGTGCCCTTTTCTGAATCTTCCATCTATAAACTGGACAAAGGTACAAGTGGACAGACCTCTGTTCCTTCAGGCCCATTCACTAAACAATTAAAGAGGATCTACCCTCTCCTTGACCTTGGAGGACACAAAAATGAACAGGGCAATCTCCAGCCCTGCACGAGCTTGCACACATCCACAAACAATCCTAAAATACGACAAAGACGTCTCAGTGCCATAGGAGAGTGACAGGCAGGAGGGGACAGGGGTCCAGAGAAGGGCAACCAGCTCTGGAGCCCATAATGTACTTAGCACAGTCTGGACGAGGAGATGCAATCTGCAAACACCAGCTGGTATTATGTCATTATTATCACCTGCTTTTCCTATGGCACTCATGCGGCCGAACTCTCTGTGGAAAGTCGTCATTGGTGATACCTAGCCTTTTTGAGCAGAAAGAGCCCTTTTGAGAATAAAAAAAAAAAAAAATGGATTTTGCATGATAGTCAACGTGTGTACTTTTAGTTCATGGAGAAAATGCACAAGGACAAAAGCCTGTAAGTTTGAAAACATTTCTAAATATGCATGGATTTTATTAATCACAACGGCAGGTGCCCATATTGAAAAACAGTGCCTCATATGAACATGAGTGCAGGCTCTATTCAGATTGTAGACCGTGAGGCTGGCTGTTTCCTGACAACACACGAGTTGGGAAGAGCTGGTCTCTGTTGCTGAGGAGAGGCCAGACTGAGGCCTGATTCTGAGCCGTGAGTGCCTCCTTGTTCACAAGGACCCCCTTGTCACCCTCAGGCCTTTCCTTCAGCCCACGCCGGGCCCCCAGACTATGGATAGGGAGCTCGGTCTCCACCTGATAACGCTCTCAGAGCCTCAGGCCCCCGTCAGATTCCAGCAGGACAAATGCCCAAGGCGGGGGCCCTGGCTGAGATGTGCACGTGTCTGATGGGGAAGGCAAGGGCTGGGGTGAGACTCTAGGAAGCAGAGAGAGGGAGATCTCCTGGCAGCCTTTGACACCAGGTCCAGGAGAGGATCACATTAGGTGTGTGGCAGGGCTGTGGGGTGGACAAGTGTCCCCCTTACCCTGCACTTCCAAATTAGTAGGTGGGGGAGGAGGAGGGATTTCAGATTGAACAGAGGGGTAGCGCCCACCACCTCTAGGACCAATGATTTCCCCTAAAGAACCTCTTTTTTCTAAGTTTGCCTTCACCATCTAGACCATATAGCAACAGTACGCTCTGCTTATTCAAATCAATCCTAAAGTCTGTTTACTGAGCACCTGCTCTGGCCCAGGCATCCATGCTCAATTTAATCCTCAGAGCCACTCAGTGGGGTAGGAAATTGAGGTTCAGTGAGATTAGGTAACATGCAGAAAGTCACACTATAGCAGAAGTATGTGAGGCCAGGCTGTTCCTAAAATGTGTGCTTTTTCTGGTCAACCACCATCAATGACACAGAAGGAGGAAGAAGGGCAGTAAGTCGCCTCCACAGAAGAAACCATGTGCTGCTGTGCTCTGCGGTCAGAGGTTAGGCCAGCTGCCTGCCACAGCTTAATACTGCAGGGACAATCTATTCTTAGGGCTGCTGGTGGTGGCCTCCCGTGTTTTGAGGCACATTTCCTTATGTCTTGGTTCAATATAAATGTTGTTAAGGATTGAACTGAGCTCCCTCAAACTCCTATGCTAAAGCCCCAACCCCTAGTACCTCAGAATATGACTGTATTGGGAGGTAAGACCTTCAAAGAGGTGATTAAGGTAAGACAAGCCCAATAGGGTGGGCCTTAACCCAATCTGACTGGTATCCTCAGAAGAGGACATCAGGACCTACAGAGACTCCGGGGCATGCGTACACAGGCACGACCACGTGGAGACAGCAGCAAGAGCATGCCGGCTGCAAGCCAAGGAGAGGCGCCGGGGGAATCCAGCCCTGCTGGCACCTTGATCTGGGACTTCCCAGGATGCAGAACTGTGAGAAAGAGATTTTTAAGCCACCCAGCCTGTGGTGCTCTGTTACGGCAGCCCTAGCAAACTGATACACGTGTCTTATAGTAGAGATCCTCCGAAGAAGGAGTGCGGAGACAGGGCTTTTGTGCAGGTGGTTTATATTGGGAAGTGATCCAAAAGGTCAGCTGTGGGGGCCTGAGACGAGTGAAACAGGGAAGCCAATCTGCTCACAACAGGGCAGGTTATGAGCTGTTCCGGGTAGGCACCTCAAACTCCCGGGGACCTCCCAGGAGCTGAGCAGGCTGTACCTCAAATTGCCTGAAAGGGGCCCTCACGCAGAGGCTCCCATCCCCACTGGTCAAGGGCTGCCCCTCGGGTGCTCATCCCACTACGTTTTCTGGCTGCCGGGAGCAGTGCTTGGCTGGTCAGAGAAGCCCTGGGCCAAGAGGCTGCCCGCCTGTGCCCAGCTGGTGGCTGCTGCAACAGCTGGAGATAAAATTCAGGGCCCAGGGATTCCTGGGGTCGAGCGCCAGATGTGTCAGATACAATCAGAGACTGGAGACCAAGGACACAGCAGTCTTTCGGCAGCAACATCAAGGGCAACACAAAGCTTTAGGAGAGACACTGACTGACCCCAGGGACAGGCCTTCCGGTGAGAGCTACCCCAGCTTCCAGGAGAACTTCCGCAGCACTCCAGAGGCAGAGGTGTTAATACAGACTGGTCTTTAAAATACACAGAGAAAAAAAATTCCTCTGACTTTCCCATCATCAGAGCTCCAGGGGCTAATGCTCCCAGCCAGGAAGCCTATGACCGGAATCCTCGGTGCTGTAAGACGTACAGTGCAAGTAAATATGTTTGTCCTGCTGCTGCTTTGTTTGTTTGTTTAGTTGCCAGCATCCCCTGACGTTATTTTTCTCTCTAGGAGGACTATAGAGTTACCTCTCAGCCCTTTCCTCTTTGGACTTTAGAGTAGATCTTTGGTATGGTGCATGGACACCATCCTGGGTGCCAAGAGTTTTCACCTGGAGGGGGACATTTAGATGCCACAACGAGAGGGGACCTAGAGCTCATCTAATCCAATCCCCTTATTTCACAGGGGGGCAATGGAAGAAGAGAAGTGACTTGCCTAAGAACCTCAGCTAGTTGGGGACACAGCCTGGACCACAGCCCTTATTTCAAAGCAACTTTTCATTTTTCTCATAAAAATCACTACAATGTTGCACCATCCAAACACCACCTTCAATTTCTACTGCCACCTTCAGTATGGAAATCAGACGAGAGTTTACCTCTCCTCTTTGGCACAAAAGGTTAACAACTGAATGCGATGCATACTGCCACAATACACAATACACACGCAAGGCCTTCAACCCAGGGCTTCCCTAACACATGCAAATGTTCATTCAAGGCCCTTTGTGCAGGCCACACATTCCCCCTCCCCACAATCTGGGGCTACTGCCTCTTTGCATATTATTTGCATCGATTTGCATAATGAACTCTGGAGCCTCTAATTCCACATATGTAAGAGAGACTAAAACTAAAATCTAGCTTGACGTGCTTGAAGTGTGGAACCGATTTTTAAAACATGTTGGAATAAAGACGAGCGTGTGTGTGGGGTGGAAACCCACAGATTGATGGGTGCCCAGATGTCAAGGGAAGGCCTCCTCCTACCAAAATTCCAATGCATATGTGATCCCAGGACGCAAGGGAAGGAAAGGCCCTCCTCCTTCTGTTTATTTGGTTGGCTGCCCAGAGTCCATATTGGGCATGACATCTGCATCTGGCAAAGGCAAGGAGGGAATTGGTGAAGAGAGAAATAGCTAATACGTACCATGAACCGCTGGAAGTGCTAAGCCTGTGCTGACACATTTAGTCCTCATAGCAATCTGAGGAGGCAAGTACTATTATTAGCTCCCTGCTGCAATTGAGGAAGAGAAGCACAGAGAGGTACAGGAGCTTGCCCATGGTCACACAGCTGGGAACGGCAAGCTTCGATCTGAACTCTGGCAGTTTGGCTCCAGAGTCCACACTCTCTCTACTTCACTCATTGCTCTGCTCTGCACATTCAAAAGCAGTGAGTCACAGCTTTGGGGATTGATTTTCTATTGTTCTTTTCTTGACTTTTCTTCTCTCTTACCTGATTTCTTCTATAGCTGTTCCAGCGCTCTGTATGACACATCTGGTGTTCTTTTAACAATTTAGTTAACTTCATTTTGCAAGTAACTTGGGGGAGCTTGTAGTATACAATAAAAGAACTGAAAACCCCTGTTTTAATTATCTCCTCTTTCCCAATCCTAACATCTCATGCACACTGTTGTTTGGGAGAAGAAAAATTATAAAGTTTCTTTTAAAATTGCTTGTATACATATGATATATTTGTTACTGGATAACTTGTATAAACAGAATTTTATTTCATTTCCTAGTCATTTTAAATATCATCTTCTTATAAGTAGGTCTGCCTTCCCCATTAATCTAGGTTTCTGCTGTAAGATATTTTGTCCATTGTCATTTTGAACCCTTGTGACAATTAATCACAGGAGTCTGAAAAGTCTTCTGAGCCATCCTCTGTCACTAAGCAAGGTGGCAGCTGCTGGGCCATCTCAGTTCTTGGTGTGGTGATTTAAAATTGTGTCTATAAGTTCTCTGACACTCCTCCCACCAAGAGGGAGAGTCTATTTCCCCTCCCCCTGATCCTAGTGGACCTTTGTGGCTGCCTTGATGACACAATGAAGCAAAAATGACACTGCATGCCTTCCCAGGCCACGGTGGAAAAGATCGTGCAGTTTCTGCAGGTTTCTCTTGGAGGCTTTCAGCTCCCAAGTAGGAATGGCAGCTCCTTTGAGGTGGCCCCATGGAGAGACCTCATGGTGAGAGACAGGAACTCCTGAGCCATTGTCCCAGCCCAGACAGGCACCAGACATGAAAGTAAAGAAGACTCCAAGATGACTGCGGCCCTGGGCACTATTGGGTGGCAAGCACACAAGAGATTCCAGGTGAAAGTCACCTAGCTGAGCCCAGTCAACCCTAAGATTTGTGAGCAAAATAAATGATTATAACTGCTTTATGCCACTGTTTTTGTTTATTGGTTTTTTTTTTTTTTTTTTGCATCCATAGATAACTGAAACACTTAGGAATTTAGCTTCTGCATCCAATGTTTCAACAACAAAAAGAAAGAGTATTTACAGCATACCAAATCTGGCCATCAAGGAGTCTGTTTTCTACGTGGTCAATAACAAACAACCTTACCAGGAAATGGGCTTTTCTAATTTCAAGATTATTGCTCTTCAATTGGAAGGGATGCCAGGACTCTTGGTATCTAACTCCCTCACTTTACAGATGAGAAGGCTGAGGCCTAACAAAGTGAATGGCTTATCCTGGCCACACAGATATATAGGGTTAGGGACAGTCAGGGACCCAGGCCAACTCATTGCCTGGCCAATCCAACTAATGTTTCAAACTCAGTGTTGTTTTTATGTTCACTGTGGTTCCAGTATTCTAGTGTGCTCCATCCTCTGAACTTCAATGATTCCTTTTATTTTAAAGATCAAATATAAACTCCTAATTACTTGGAGCATGGTTTCCCTTAATCAGAAATAAATATGCATCATTGACTTCAGGGTGAACTGGGTGAATAATTTTAAGAGGCAACCCATGCCTGTGGCCTTGCTTCTTTATGAAACCAAGGAGTTTTTGGTGCAAATCTTTGCTGTTTCCCTGTCTGCAGGCTGCCACACTTCAAATGTTTCCTCTTATCAAGTCCTGCTGGAGAATGTCTCGTATCACAGGGCTACAGGACAGAAGGTTCAGGTCAGTGCGCTGAACTAACTGGGGTCATCACCTGGTGGGTTTCAGAAATGTCTGAGATTACTGGTTCCACAGCTGCACCGACAAGGTCCATGACTTCACCGGAATTGTTTCCCAGAATATAATCTATTGAACATGTGCCAGCAAGAAAAGCATGTGAGATGGGCCTGTGTGCCCCAGACACACCTATGGCCTCCAGCCAACACGCATTCACCTCATGCTGTAGCTCTGGAGGCTGACAGATCAGATCTTCCTAACGAAAGCACGTACAGACACGTGAACACACATGCATGTGTGCTCACATATATACACACTGACACAGAGCACAGGTCCTTTCCTGGGATCAAGAAACAGGCAAGAATGACAAATTTGCAGCTTGAGTCCCCCCATCATTTCCATGCTAGCATATGATTAAGTCATTTGCCCAAGGTCGAAATGACTGCTGCACAGCAGTACCACGATGTAAACCTAGGTTTCTCTGACCCTGGCTGCCCAAGAGACCCTGGAGACTGAGAAGCCAGCTGCCATGCTTCCTCCTCAGAAGCACGAGTAGCCCAGGGAGGGGCCCATGTGGAAAAGAACCGAGGCTCCTGGCCTTTAGTACTAGCTGAACTTTCAGATGACAGGAGCACCACCTTGTCAGCTGTGTGAGTGAGCCATCCAGAAAGTGGATAGATCTTCTAGCCCATCGACAAGAAGTATTTACATAGCATTTTTTTTTTTTAAGAGATAGGGTCTCACTCTGTTGCTCAGGCTACAGTGCAGTGGCATCATTACATCATTATAGCTCACTGCAACTTCGAACTCCTGGGCTCAAACAATCTTTTTGCCTCAGCCTCCCTAGTAGCTGGGACTATAGGCATGCACCTCCCTGCCTAGCTAATTTTTCAAAATATTTTTTGTAGAGATGGGGTCTTGTTATGTTGTTCCAGTTGGTCTTGAACTACTAGCCTCAAGTGATCTTCCTACCTTGGCCTCCCAAAGTGCTAGGATTACAGGCATGAGCCACCATGCCTGGAAGATTACTATTGATTTTAGGCACTAAGTTTTGGGGTGGTTTGTTAGGCAGCAGCAGTAACTAGAATATCACCCATGTAGAAGTGAAATCAAAGCTCCTTCAGTGACTATTCTGGATTTAGACATCAGGGTTTTTTTTTTAATATTGGAGCTCAGCAGGCTGATTTTGACTTGGGTTTCCTTATTGTCCTTTCCTGACCAGACTCAGTGAAAGAAAAACACCCCACTTCCAGGCTCTTCCTACAGCATCATGATTTCTCTGATTGACAGCCACAGGTTCACCCACAGGAAGAAAGGAACATATGCATGCTAGGAGGGCCATGAAGCTTCCTGGCACACATACTTTATGGGCTTGGGGTACAGATGGGATAGAGCTAGAGGCTGGGACATGGTGCCAGCATATCGAGGACATGACCATTTCCCTCAAGGAGCTGCTATTCTAGAAGGGAATAAAGTCAGCTGTGACAGGGGCACAAACTCACACACTAAGTTCTCTCAAAGACTTTTCCCAAACAAAAATGAGAGTCAGAAATAGATGATGAAAAGGTCAACCTAGCCTCTAATAAAATAACAGAGTCATTAATATTCAGGGACTATCTCTTTGACATCATGGGAAAGAACACGATGCACCAGTTCGGACTGCCTTGTACACTCCTAAACTAAAAAGAAGAGGCTCATAAAAAGTGCTCTATGTTTTCTAGCAGAGAACCTGACCACCACTGTGGCAGCCAGGTGACCAAGGGCAGCACCAACAGGGATACGGTCATGTTGATACTATGTCCCTTGGCATGAGAATGGTACTTTATTTCTGCACTTTCTCTCCCCCAAACCTATAACCAGTATAATCATAAGAAAAACATCAGAAAAACCCCAATTGAGGGACATTTAGACATTAAAAGGTCATCAAAAACCAGGAAAGTCTGAGAAACTGTTACAGCCGAGAAGAGTCTAAGCAGACACGATGACGGAATGCAGCGTGGTCCCCGGATGAGACCCTGGAACAGGTGAAGGACATTAGGCTAAACCGAGGGGAATCGGAGTGAAGTATGTACTCCAGCAAGGATGACGTGTCAGTACTGTTCAGTAACTGAGACAAGGTACCACAGTGACGTAGGATGTTAATAATAGAGGAACCTGGGTACAAGGTATCTAGGTATCAAGGTATCTCTGTATTACCTTGGCAGCTTTTCTGTATATTTAAAACTACTCTAAAATTTAAAAAAATATTTTCAAAAAAAAAAGGGCCACACAGGACAGAGAGCAGGGACAATGTGGAGGCTGTCCTGCGGGGTGGGTTCTAGAAGGGGCCTGACTGAAGCCGGGTTTGTAGGCAACTTTCCCAGCAACCTGTGTGAGACCATGTGTCCACAGGTGGGGGAGTGCAGATGGTGACGGGGGACTGAGGCCTTTCCTCTCCTCTTGCCAGCTTCTGGCTCCTCGGGTCTCTCTTAAATCTAGTGGGTAGATTCTGATCTAATGTATCTGCTGATGTGTTTTGGAGCCTACTTAGAGAGAGAGGGGAGGGAAAATTCCATGACTGTCGCTGCATCAGTCTATATTCCCCCGATTCCCACCTTTTTAGTATTCTCATTCAAAGTGTGGACTTCGGAGGTGAAATGGTCGGGGAGACTAATAACAGCCTGAACACAATTTTTAACCTGTTCAAATTCCAGTTGCAGAATCAGGGTAAATGCCACCCATGTAATATAAACAGCTGCCACTTTCTGAGCAAGCTGGCTGAGTGAAAATCAAAGCTTATTCATCGTTATCATGGAGCTAGCTTGCCCTGTGTTTAAACGTGGAGGCCATATAAGGTGTTGGATATGGATACCTCCATCCATTCTCAATTTCTGCCCATCCTCCTTTCCCGCGAGGTGATGATGCATTCATCTGCAAAATCCAACTCCACTGTCACCTTATCTTGGCAAAGTCAAGGACCTGCAGACTGTGGCTCCCTGCCCAGTGCTCCTAGGGTACTCTGTCCCCAAACATATTGTGACCCTTCTCCCCAGAGACCTTCAGTAGAGGACACAGTGGGAAGGCCACAGACCTGGGGTCGGTGGGATTTGGGTTCAGTCCTGGCCCTGTAACTTCCTGGCTGTGGACCTCAGGCAAATGAGTTAAGCTTTGTTTTTCTCAGCTGTATAGTAAGGATAATAGTGCCTAACTGCAGAGTGCTTTCAGGAGTGGGAACAAGAGATTAAGACGCATGGAGGGCCCCGCACACTGCCTGGCATTCAACAGGTGGTAGCTCTTGTTTTGGTTTCTTAACTAAACTTATAGGTCACTCCCCTGGGGCTGCGAGCCTTTCGAATTGAACCATCTAGAGCCCCAGAACTTAGTTCACTACCTGACACATAATAAAAGCACAGTCATGCTTCTGAGACAACGTGAGAATGAAAGAGTACTTAAATAATTCCACACACTTGCGTTATTTGCAGCTCAATGCTTACCACAAAATTAAAGATGTTTGTTTCTTTGAAGATAGTGCCAATGAAGGAAAGCAGTAAATAACGTCAATTCTGTGACATGGCAGTTCGAACGTGTGTGTGTGTGTGTGTGCACGTGTACGTTTGTCTTGCTTTTACTTTGCTTGTTTCAGCGATTAACATTAACTGCTTCAAACAAGCACACATCCCGCAAGCCAAGGCAGGAGGAGGGTGAGCTGGAACCCGCTTGCCGCAAATCTGCTCCGGACACGGTCTCCCACAGCCGCCGCCACTGCAGTGAGCTCCGCTGCTAATCACCCAACCTGCCGGCCCGCATTTCTTTCCAAAGTTCTAATGGGTGGTGTGAGAGCGCTGGTCAAGATTTGGATTTTATGGAGACGACTCCCAGCTTTTGCTGGTTCAAACTTACGCTTTTGGGAAGTTTTGATGGGAACAGCAGGAAGTAGGACAAAGTGTGGAGGAGTTTTTCTGGGGGGCAGCCCCAAGATGGGACAGGCCCGCCGTGGCGTCTCTAGAACGCTTGGCTCCCTTAAACCCAATACTCACTCCCAGAGCCTGCAGCCCACAGCTTGGGGTGTGGCCCGAAAGGCTCCTCAGAGAGCCTAACAGGACCTTTGGGACTGCCAAGGAACCGTGTGGAGAGTCCCGGGACCTGCCCAAAGAGGCTGAGGTACCCAACCTGAGCACAGCAGTGTCTGTGTACACTTAGCCACACAATCTCCAAAGCCAGAGGAGAAGAAAAAGACACAAAGTCCTGGCCTGATCATGCCTGATAATCACTTACCTAAAAAGAGCATTAGGGGCTTTTGACCTGACCTCCTGGGCATGCTGACAGTCTAAAGTGTCATCTCAGCACAAAAGAGCTTGCTGAGGAGGCAGGAGAAGAGGCGGCGGCCAGTGGCTAGCAGGGAGGACGGCGATGTGTCAGGAGGAGGGGAGTGGCAGGGCAGAGCCCACTGGAAAGGGGCTAATGTCCGAGAAGGGCTCTGCTCCCTACTCCTGAGCCCCTGCGGCCTCCCCTGTAGCATCCTGCAAGGCTGCTTGGTGTCGTCCCTCGCTTCCCAGAGGGTGGCTGCAGGGCTGTCTGGCCCTGCTTTCCTCGGTTGCCAAAGGTTCCCTGCCTGCTCCAGTTGGCCTGGAACAAAATAGCTCAGGCAGCACAGCTGTGCGTCCTTGTGAAATTGCCTAATTTCCCATTTCAAGGCAGGCTGCCCATACCCCAAGGCATAATTTAGGTTTTGGGCATGAGTTGGATTTCACGACTGAATTCTGAGACTCAGTCCTCTAGGCTGTGCATGATTTTCCTCCCTGCTCCCTCCTCCACCATCCACCCCTCCCCACTATCAGTACTGACACCACCACTAGTGCTAAATTTATACTTATTGAGGACCTACTATGTGCCACACACTGTACTAAGCAATTTCTGTATAGCATCTTACTCAATCTTCACAAACCCTATGATGCAGAAAAGAACAAACCTTAACCCATGTCCTCACAGGACCTATCCAAGGTACCCACACTCCACATCTTTATTATTCTCTTTTGGGTATAGATCTGTGTATTTAGGTACTGTGTGATTAACTGTGGATTTGAAGATGGCTTTCCGGTGAAAAAACTAATAAGACCATCTTGTCCACATAAAACAGGGGAGACAAAAACAGCATACACAGAACAAGGAGAGAACAATGGAAGATAATCTATAATTCAGGACCATGTTGGGTGGAACAGATTTTAGTGTAGCAGCTTGTCAGGGAGCCCAAGAAAGCTGGAGGAACCTGGGAAGGCTTCCTGGAGGAGGGGAAAGCTCAGTCCTTTTATTACCACTCCACCATTTGTTCATTTCTTCATTCACACATTCAACAAACATTTATTGAGGGCTGAGTGTGGCTTTGCATTTCCCAGATAAATTGGTATCTTGATTTCAGCCATGGAGGTGGCTGTTACTACCTCATTCCCCACCATGAGCAGTAAAATGCATATTGGCAGGGAAAATTCTGGCAAATTCTGAAAAGGTAGGTTTATCCATGGGCAGGAAATATTTACAGTGTGCTATGTTCAGAACAGGAACATACATTTAAAAAGCATCTACTATATTTGCAAGTATTTTACTCTTGCAAACTGATGTCACACAGCAACTTTTGTGAGGTGGGTCTCATTCCCTAAAACTGAGATTCAGAGAGGTTAAGAGATTTATTCAAGGTGGAGCCAAGATGCACACCTAAGTACATTCATGTTTTTCTCTCCTTCTGTTTTCCTATTTTCAGCCATAGATGCTGCCAGCTGCAAACTCTTTTAGTAGTAATGCTTGATTACTTCTGCTCCTGGTGAGCTCAGCACCTGATCAAAGGGCTCCTAGCTTCAGCAGGCCTTGGAGAAGAGAACAGGACAACCTTGGAGACAGGCTTTCCAGGACCATTCCATTCTAGTCTGACCTCCACTCCAGGCACCCAGTTCAAACCCTGCTTCTGAGATGAACCCAAGAAAATAAGATCAGGGTAAAAACTTGAGCACATCCCTTGAAAAACTCTAACTTCCAGGCTAAGCCTGGGGGTGGCATGGGGAAGGTCCACTGCAACCCAACTTGCAGACACACCCTCCTCAGTAACAGAAGGGTAGCTGCCCTATCTCCTAGGTAGGCGGAGGAGGGAAAGGCGTTCCTTCCTTCTGAGATTTGCTTGGCTGATCCTCCCTTACCCAACCACAGCTCCCAACAACCCAGATACCCAAGGCACATAGATAGCACCTCCCATGTATATCCTGTGCCCTCTTTCTTCTCTTTCCTGGGGAGTGTGGAGAGAAAACACACACTGGAATCAGACAGAAATAGGTATAAATCCACTCACTAGCTTTATTACCTGGCATCAGTTTCCCAGATAAGCTAGCTAGGTTGGGATTCTGTCTAGCTCTTTCCATTCACCATGGTGTCTTCTCTTTGGTTCTTTTAGATTTTGCATTGAGTTGATGCAATGGGTGCTGCCCCTGCTGCCCACCACCCGGCTTCCTCCCCCAAACCCCCAACAATGAGGCTCTCCTTCCATGGCTGCTGGAGGGTTGGCAGCTGAGGGCACATGGCTGAGCTTGCCTTCAGGAGTGGCCCTGGGATGAAGAGAGCTGCCTTGCTCAAGGTTACACCCACTTCCTAGGAAACCTGTATCCAAGGACTGCTTTGTGTGGGGTTAAAAGGACTGCAGCTGCCTTAAAAGAGCTTCCTTGAGTCAATTTGGGAGGGCTGTGAAGGGCCATCCCAGCTCAGGAGTTACCCACAGAGTTGGCTAAGGCCTTGGTGTGACTGCACCACAGCCCAGCTTCTCCCCCTGCCTAATCCTGCCTCCCTTACCCTAAAGGTGTCGATTCTGGGAGCAATTCCCCAAAATCTCCTGTATGAAAATTTCCAGCTCCTAGTCTGCTTCCTGGGAACCAGGTCTGCAACAGATGGTGTCCAATCAATGCTTCTGGTGAGGGGATGGTTATTCCTTTTTGCCGTTCCCTTCCCGTGTCTTACTCCCCTGGATTCCTTCCATCTCATTCAACACCCCTTCAAAGATCTGCCCCCTTCCTGGTTCTGGTCACCCTAATCATAAATGCCACTCTAACAGACGGCACGTAAGGCTTTCGTTCTTGCCATTGTGTATTTTCTCACATCTTTCCATTAGCCTGGAAGCTCCTTATGAACAGGCAATTTCAAATTTAATTTTAAAATATTCCTTCTCACCCAGTCGTATATAGTGATGGTTGGTGGCACTTAATCCTGCTGGCTAAACACGCTTGACAAATGCCTTATCGCTGCCTCACCTTCCTCTCTTACTATTTAATTCATTCAGCACACACTGGCTGTCCTGTCTGAGCTAGCAATTGTCTGTGCCATGGGGACACACAAAGAAATGTTCTCTCCCTACCATCCAGGGAGTTGTGGTCGAGCAGGAGAGCCTTGAGGTAAAGCGGGTGAGCCCAGGTGGGACTGCCAAGGTTCAAACCTCCCTCTCCCACTCAGTGATCTGGGGCAAGTGATTTAAGCTCTCCATGCCTTAGTTTCCTTACCTTTAAAATGAGAATAATAAGAATATTATTATGATGATCCTGTTATTATCCACCTCATAGGATTATTGTGAGGATTAAAGCATTATTAAGCATTATTAAGTCTGCATTTTCCAATATGGTAGCCACTAGCCACATGCAACTACTGAGCACTCTATATGTAGTTACATGCTGCAAGTATAAAATACATACCCAATTTCCTCCCCCCCCTTTTAGAAATTTGTATATATTCATGGGGTATAAGTACAATTTACTATTAAATACACTGATATATTACATTGTGGTGAAGTCAGGGCCTTCAGCGTATACATCAATGAAGCAATACACATTGTACCCACTAAGCAACCTCCCATCATCCAACCCCCTCACTCCCCGACTCCTGCGAATCTCCATTGTCCATCATTCCACACTCATTGTCCATGTATACACAGTATTTGGCTCCCATGTATAAGTGAGAATATACATGTGTTATTTGTCTTTCTGTGTCTGAGTTGTTTCACCTAAGATAATGGCCTCCAGTTCCATCCATATTGCTGCAAAAGATATGATTTCATTCTTTTTTATAGTTGAATAGTATTCCATTGTGTATATATACCACATTATCCAATCTTCTGTTGATAGACACTTTGGTTGATTCCACATCTTTGCTATTGTGCATAGTGCTACAATAAACATGAGTGCCGGTATCTTTTTATATATTGATTTATTTTCCTTTTTGAACAGCTAGGACTATAGGTGCATGCCTCCATGCCTGTCTAATTAAAAAAAATTTTTTTTGAAATGGGGTCTCGCTATGTTGCCCAGGCTGGTCTTGAGCTTTTGGCCTCAAGTGATCTTCCCACCTCGACCTCCCAAAGTGCTGGGATTACAGGCATGAGCCACCACGCATGTGCGGGGAGTGGGCTCTGTGGCTAGTGAGTGCACTGGAACAGGCTTCCAGGAATTGAAAGAAGAGACAGGCAGCAGCGGGCAGATGAGACATGTTCCTTTATTGGTAGGGAGATGCAGCCACAGCGAGAGCATGGCCGAGAACATGGCGAGTACTCATATATGGCTCAGAACAATAGAGGCAACATGCCATGGGAAAGCATGATCACATGGGTTCACATAGGAGATAACACCTTGGTTACATAACCGTGCTGACTCCCGCCTCCCTGGAAGGCCGGCAGAAGATATGCCAGCAATTACATTAGTTTGGCCTAAGAAACTATTGTCCATACAAATGAATTTCCCTTACGGCATGGCCTCCAATTTTGAAAACTAGTATAAAAAGTGTAAATATTCCATTAATAACTTTTTGTATTGATTACATGTTGAAATGATAATATTTTAGATATGTTGGGCTAAACATCTTCTTAAAATTAATTTTACTTTTTATTAATGTGGCTACTATACAAATTGAAATGATATGTATGGCTCATATTATATTTCTATTGGACGGTGCTGATCTAAGTCTTTGCTATAAAAATAATAACGAAAAGTAAAACATAAGAACTACCATCATAGAGGTATATATACTGCCAGAAGAGCTACTCTAAGTATGGACGACCAGCATTAGCACCACCTGGGAATCTATTAGAAAGGCAGACTGTTAGGTCCCTCTTCCAGACTGGATTATCAACTCTGAAGAAAAGCCCTGCAATCTGGTTTTAAAAAAGCTTCCAGGTGATTCTGATCTGACCAAAGTTTAAAAGGTACTGCCCTAAGGGAGTACAGAGGAATTAGTAACCAGTCCAGGTAGAGGAGGAGACCATGTCATCTACCACACCAGTAACGGAGAAGACAGAGGGCAGGGGAGGCCACACAGAAATGGTCCAGGCATTTAGTAAGTTTGACATAAAAATAGTCAGATGGCCTGCAGCAAATCTCCATCCCACTTGGCTTGGCTCCTCCAGATGCTTTTTTCTGGAAACAATGCCCTCTGGCTTGGTTGGGTCCCCTGTCCTCTGCACCTTTCTCATCTGAAGTGTGCCAAGAACAAATGGAATCTAAACGATGTGCCCTTAGTGGAATTAATTTGCATTTCTACAGCATGACCTCAATAGGCGTGTGTGCTATTCCCAGTGATGTGCTCACCACCAGCTGGACGTGGTGCATATGGGCAGCCCAGGTTCAGAGCAGAGTGCATGAGGAAAGCAGCAAGAGCTCAGCAGCCAGCCCATGACAAGTGGGTCGGCTTCTAAATAGAGCCACTTCCTGAGAGCACATAAGCCAGTGCAGGATTAGCAGTAGCTGCACAGATCCCTTCCCGTTAGGAGATTCCACACTAACTCGATGATTTTGCACTTTGGATTTATGATCTTTGTTTTCTTTGGGGCTCCTACCAAATGGATGTCTTTCAGTAGATGAAGCCCAAATTTTGCCCTTGGTCTTCATAGAGAGGGACATGAGTCCAAAGAAGCCCCTGCATTGTGGCATGGGTATGACACTTTGTGACTCAAAGGACTTGGTAAGCTCAGGCCCCATTTCTTTCCCTGGGAGAGTGGGAGGGCATAGCTGGGAAGAAGGGGCTCCATGGGACATCATCGCCGTGGAGGATGCTGCGGGTGCAGAACAAACTCATTCTTACACAGAAGCCTGTCTTTGCTCTCTGCCCACCCCACCCTCTGCCCCAGGTTCCTTTTTATTTAAAGCTGTGTACTCACAGCCATTTTTGCTCATAATGACAGTATCACCTTTATGCACTGTGAATTATGCTGCAGAACTTTTGGGCCAGCAGCAAGGTTTCTGTTACACTGTTTTCTGTAAATATGAATAGCCTTGGGTCTGTGGCCCGCATCCACCCACAGCAGGAAGGGCCAGCATCACAACATCAGCAGTGACAGCTGCGTCAGGGTTACTGGCAACAACACTAATAACAGTAATTACGGAAGTGATAGTTACAGTGGCGGGGGTGAAGAATCGTCAGATAGATACCATTTATTTGGTCCTACTATGTTCTGTGTACTGTGTTAAGTACTTTCCTACTATGCCAGATTATATTTTCGAAACATGACTGTGCCAAAGTATCTCATCCTACAGGTTCTTTTATAAATGTGATGTTGATTGAGAGGTGGGGTCTGTGTTCCCTCTCCTTGCATCTGGGCAGGCCTGTGACTCTGGCAGAAGTGACTCAGTGAGTTCCAAGGCTAGGTCGTGAAAGACAATGTGTAATAAGTCCAGCCACCCTGGAGCTACCAACAGAGGTGGAAGGAGATGCCCAGCTCCCAGCTGTCCAAGCCCCCAGCTGTATGGATTTTCCCAGCAGCAACTGCCAGACATGTGGGTGGGTAAACCTTCAGGTGACTTCAGCCTAGCTGACCTGAGATGAGCTGTCCCCTCTAAATCCTGTCCAAATTGCAGGTTTTCTAACAAAATAAATGGTTTCATTGTTTTAAAATGCTATTTTTGGGGGGTGGTTTTGTTACACAGTAATAGTAAACAGAACTCCTACATCATGTCATTAATCCACATGGTAATCTTTCAAACTCGGCATTATGGCTGTCTTACAGATGAGGAAATATGCAAGGGGTTAAGTAATTTGCCTGAGATTTCACAGCTGATATGTGGCAGAGTTGAGCTGCAAGCCCAGGACTGTCTTGCTCTGAGCACAGGATCTTAGAGTCACAACTTACCTAGCTTGGCCACTATAATGGGTCTGTAGCCCTGCTGAGAAACGTCTGTTAGATTACACATGAAGCCACATGGACATCTGTAAGCAGAAATGACCACTAGGTCTTTTCATATGTCATCCTTAAAGGTCTGCAGATAAGGCTGATTCCTATGCCTGGTATGAAAAGACCTTTGACCTTGAGGTGGGAATGGGAACAAAGGATGTTGATGGCCTTGAGCTTGCAAGAGAGCTGTGATGTCCTAGAACTCTGGAGGACTTTTAGAGGTTGGCCTGTTTTTTTTCTTTTTTAACCATCCATAATACTATTTTAAGGAATGTGTTCTAAGAGTCAAAAGGCTTCTTCACTGTCTTTTGCTTTGGAGTCCAGTTAGTTTTTAAGCTGGAGATAGCCCATTTGGGATAATCTTTTGGGGATATAGAAAAGTCAGATGTGATACTTACATTTCACCAGCTGGTACACCCAAAATGACTTGGGGGCTACACTTGGAATTGGCAAACAGAGCAAATACCATCAGAGACAGTGCACAGTAGGTGGGAGAAACAGTCACCAGCCTCACTTGCAGTGGACGGGACCTTCAACCAAGTGGAGCAGGTTTGCTCCTGCAGAGCTGGTTTCCAGACCAGATCCCCCAGCCGGCTTGGCTAAACACAGAACAGACGCAGTCAGGGTCTGCTCATTTCTCTCTCTTCTTCTGGGGGTTCCCACACTTTAGGGCAGAGACTTATCCTATCTGCAATCATACTGGAGGCCTGAACGGACCCATCTTCTAATTATTGAATATCCCTTCCTCTTTAATTGCTCTTTTTTGAGTGACTCAGGGAGTCATTTGTTCCTTTCTTTTTAAAATTAACTTTATTGAGGTATAATTTACATGCAATAAAATTCACCATTTTAAGTATACATATTAGAGAGTTTTTTTTTTTTTTTTTGAGGCCGAGTCTCACTCTGTTGCCTGGGCTAGAGTGCCATGGCATCAGCCTAGCTCACAGCAACCTCAAACTCCTGGGCTCAAGCGATCCTCCTGCCTCAGCCTCCTGGGTAGCTAGGACTACAGGCATGTGCCACCATGCCCGGCTAATTTTTTTTTCTATATATATTTTTAGCTGTCCAATTAATTTCTTTCTATTTTTGGTAGAGACGAGGGTCTCGCTCTTGCTCAGGTTGGTCTCCAACTCCTGAGCTCAAACGATCCACCCACCTGGGCCTCCCAGAGTGCTAGGATTACAGGTGTGAGCCACCGCACCCAGCCTCATATTAGTGAGTTTTAACAAATGTATACACTTTTGTAGCCACTACCATAATCAAGACACGGAATGTATACACTTTTGTAGCCACTACCATAATCAAGACACAGAACACTTCCATCTTGCCATAAAGTTCCCTTGTGTCTCTTTGTAGTCTAATCTCCCCAGCTCCCACTCCAGGCAAAGGAACTGATTTCTATAACTTTAGGTATTTTTTTTTCTGTTCTAGATTTTCATGTAAGTGGAATTAAATAGAATCATCTATTTGGCTTTATCTATCTGGCTTTAATTCAGCATAACATCTGTGAAATTTATCCATTTGCTGCATGGATCAGTGGCTTATTCCTTTTTTATTGCTGTGTAGTATTCCATTACATGCTTGTTTTTTTTTTTCCCCCTCCCCCAATTTGTATATTCATTCATCTGATGATAAACATTTGAGTTGTTTCCAGTTTGCGGCTATTATGAATAAAGCTGCTGTAAACATTTGTTTACATGTCTTTGTGTGGACATATGTTTTCATTTATCTTGGGTAAACACCTAGAGATGGAACTGCTGGGACATATGGTAAATGTATATTTAACTTTGTTAAAAACTGCCAAACTGTTTCCCAAAGTGGTTTACCATTTTACATTTTTGTCTTAAAATTTAATTACGTTGATTAACAAATTGATGAGTTGATTGTTTAGGTAATAAAGTATATTGGCATAATCCAAAAGTCAAAATGCAGAAGGTAAATACAGTGCAATATCTTCCTCCCAACGTCAACCCAGCTGAAGGTGAGCAGTGTTACCAGTTCCTCAAGGACTGAAACATTCACAAGCAAACAATTACCTACAATTTCCTTTTCTAACTTTTTATACAGATGAGTGTATCTTGGACACACCTTGCTTTTCTCACTTAACAAAATATCTTGGATATTGTTAAAGAGTCATTTCCCAAAGTGTGTTCTGAGGAACTCTACCCATCACTGTGTACCTATAAGAAAAGGGTTCCCAAATTAACTTGGGAAAATGCTGCATACTATGGCTACCTCTTAGAAATTGATAATGCACATCAGCTTATTAAAGGCTCTAAGAAATCCTGGGATTAAAAAAGCAGAGCTTCCAAAATTATTTGACTGGAGAATCTTTCTTTGCAGCAATACCTGCTTAACATTTTGCAGAGTGAGAATTCTGCAGAACACTCTCAGAGAAGCACTTATGTAGATGAAGAATGAACAAACTTTTTCTGTAAAGGGCCAGACAGTAAACATTTAAGGCTTGTGAATATGGTCTTGGTTGCAATTATAGTATTCAATTCTGCCATTGTAGGGCGAAAGCAGCTGCAGACAAGCTGTAAATGAATGGATGTGGCTGTTTCAATAAAACTTTATTTACAAAAAGTGGCGGCACTGTAGTTTGCTAACTCCTGATCTAGAGTGTGGCAGGGCTTAGAAGGTGTCCATTAAGGTTTTTTTTTTTTCTTTTGTTGAGACAGGTTCTCTCTGTTACCTAGACTGGAGTGCAGTAGCATCATCATAGCTCACTGCAACCTCCAACTCCTAGGCTCAAGCGATCCTGCTGGCTCAGTATCCAAGTACCTAGGACGACAGGTACGCATCACCATGCCTGGCTAATTTTTAAAAATTATTTCTTGTAGAGATGGGGTCTCGCCATGTTGCCCAGGCTAATCTGGATCTCCTGGCCTCAAGCAATCCTCCCACCTTAGCCTCCCAAAGTGCTGATATTACAGGTGTGAGCCACTGCACCTGGCCCCCATTAAGTTTTGAAAGTGTTTTCCAAATTAGGGGGAAGGTATTCTGGAGCAGAGGCTGGGGAAAATAAAAACTGCTGAGAACTGAATGAACAACTGCTCAATCTGGAACCACTTGCTTACCCTCTTCTCCTCTCCATCCCTCTATCCTCCTCTATGCCCAGAGGGTCCACCTGGAGCACTGGAAAAGGGCCTCCATGCCTCACATGGTCATGCTCTATTTGATTAAATAAATGTCCCATGACTAAGTGGAGGCTTTTGGATTCTGGGCTTCAGCACCCCCATCTGTAAGACCACGGACTTCTTGACAGATTACTCCTTCTAGGATTTGAATGAAATCTTTGTCCATGTCAGAACCATATGAGGATGAGTGAGCTTGTGGCCAGAAAAGTGCTAGACATATGTAATTCTGGGAGTGAATTTTATAAGTTTTCTCATCTAACAGTTGGGCCATAGATATGACAGTCCATCATTGGACTGTCATTATCTAAGGAAATTCTAGCTCTTCTGTTTTAAGCACCATATTTCATCGAATATAAGAAGCAACACACTATTGTTTTATGTGCCAGTGAGAAAAAAAGCTGCCAATTAAACTATAACACAATGCTTTCTTACATTTACAATTCTTAGTCTATGCTTATCGAAAGAGCTCCCTTAGACTTATCTAGACAGTTTTATCATGCATCCTGCTGCCTTCAGTTACTGCACATGGTACGTAACTGCCAATCCTTTCACAAGCAGCCCAGCAGCAAAACACCCAGTTTCAAGTGCTTTGTGAGTCTTGTTCGTCCCTCTTCTCCCACCCATTCCTATGGAATGGGGACCATTCTAATAATGATGGACTTTTGTTCCATAAACATCAAACTTCCGCCCTGCCCTCTGCTTTGCCCTTCTGCACGCACAACTTTTTGTTTCAATGCGGAGTCCCAGTCAATCTCTGCGAAGACTTTTAAAACAGCAGTTAGATACACATAGCGCCAATGACACACTTGCCTCAAATGGAAAGGTGAGGAGGTGAACAATTACAACCGACATTCGCTCACATGTGCGCAACGGTAACTATGTAATGAGTGTGGTCTGGCTGACAGAGACCGTAAGATACCTCCTGGTTTCAGAGATATTAAAAGGAACAGAAGTTTCTCTGACAATGTAAACCTAGATGAATATGTGTGATTAACTGAATGAAGTTCTAATTGTGAACTTTAGGAGGTAAAGAAAAAATTGTTGCCTCAAAGCATGCATTTTTCTTCTTCATAACCATTCCCAAATGCTCTACAGTGACATTCAGATACTTCTGGCTGAGTATCTGTGTGCTAGAAGTCACCTGGATGAAAACAGGTCTAACTATCAAATTCTCACAGGGGCCAACTTGGTATGATCCACAAAACTGTATCTTCACACTTGCCTGCCCTCCCGTGAGCTCAAAAAGGATCTTATGGTTTACATAATGAATTATGTACGAGGGTATGAAATGCTGATCATTTTAAAGTAAGAAAATCAGAAGCGAACTACAGCTAGTATTTTTAAACATGTGCTTAGCACATATGCCAAAGGAATGTGTAAGGGAAAAAGCCAAATTAGGAATTTATATCCATTTTAAAAAATGGTTATATGACATTTAAAATAAGATGTGACAAGCTCCTGCTACCAGTTAAGGATGCTGCCTGGCTCCTTAAGCCGCTTTCTGAGATGGGCTTGCCAGATTCTGTCCGGTGGGGTGGGGTGCAGGGATCTGGTGAAGGGTGGGTGCATGCTGGGGTGGCAGCAAGAGCACCCCGCTATATGGTGGGCCTCTCTTCTTGGTCATGGATCTTGTGTCTTTCTCCTTTTGAGGTTCAGTTCTAACTCCAAACCCATGTTCTTTCCATCCCATGCTGATTAACAGAGGTGCAGCTAGAATCCAATATAAAAACCCTAATATTTCTGTTCTGTATAACATACTGTCGCAAACAAGCTTCCTGGCAAAGCTCCCTCAGAGATGGGGCCGAGTGATTTGATATTCTGGATGCCAGTTCGCCCTTCTGGGCTCCTGTAACATGGCCGGAGTCTCAGATGCCTGGCCAAATCCATGTGAATCTGAATCTTCAGATGTGCCCCAGCTGGGCAACGTCCCTGGCTCAGAGCTTCACTGGCAGACACCCTATGTGGTATACGCCACGCTCTTACCACAGACATGCAGGCCTGAGAGGACAGAGTTGGTCTGTGATGTACACCTTTCATACTTTTAAAAAGCTTCAAGACAGAACAGGCACAAACGTTAAGTCTTGTAACATAAAAACTGAGATCAAGATCAGAGGAATAGAAGACTAAAATGAGCTGAGGCAGAGGTGGAAACAAATGCAACAAGGAGAAGCAAGAGCCACCTGTGAAATTCACGCTGCTCTCCCTGCCTCCTGTCCTCTCATTGCTAAGCAACCTTAAAGGACACAAGCAAATCAATGGACACAAGCAAGCTGATGCTTCTCTAGGATGTCGAGGAACACAGTCTGGGAGAGATCACATGTCTGCCTTGTGCTTATGCAGGAAAGTTTGGGCAAATGGGCAGTATTATTAAATTGGATAGCAGGCAAGACACAACTCTGTTCGTTTTCTGAAAGGGAGAGCCCGAACAAAGAGACTAGGGAAGATAAAGGGGTTCTTGGCTGGTTCCTGAACTGTCTCCAGGTGTGTTAAGTTTAAGACATGATTATTTCTTTGCACTGGACCACCTTTCTCCCAATTCAAATCTTATACCTAGGACTTCCTCATGTCCAGAGCATGAAGGTGATAGAGTTGGGGTAGACCACATGCCCACTTTAAGTTATAATAAGGTCCTCATTTATGGGGTCAGAGATGGGTGACAGCACAAAGCCAAAAGCGGATATAGCAATCCTTGGCATGGGTGGCTGCCTTCCGTTTCTCTAGTGGATAGGACCTTTCTGGAGTCATGCTGGACTCTTGTTATGCCACTGCTCTTGTAGGATCGGATCTTACATCTTCACTTTGCAAGAATTAAGATTACATATGCTTCTGTTTAAGGAATCCATACACAGAACAGGCTCTCCTGACTCTTAAGACAAAATCGGCATCAGATTGTTCTCTATATCTTCACCTGCATGGGGGGTGAGGGGTTGGAATGGGTGGGTGAAGGCGGCTTTATTAATATCCTGACATCCCTGAACAACATCTTTGTCTCCAGCTTTCCAGTATTTGGGAAGAGGTTCCCCTCCACCCCCAGCATGTCATTCCGCTGCTCAAAAATCTTGTTGCCTTCCTTCAGTTTATGGAGAGCTTTCAAGATCAAGACTACAAAGATGGCTAACTGGCTATGACATAAGAAATATATATTTGGTCTCTGTCTGGTTTCCTGGCATACAGCTTCTTTCAGTATGTTAATGAGATGACTGGTGGTTGGGGGCTTCTGGATAGAGTCAGGATGGGGGCTGTTTGCCAGGGGAACCAACCAAGTAATTAGAGGATTGGAACTTTTAGCCCCACCCCCTGACCTCTGGGGAGGGGCGGACAAGGGCTGGAGGTTGAGTTCATGGCTAATGGACAATAATTTATCCCACATGCCTAAGTAATGAAGCCTCCATAAAAACTCAAAAGGATAGGGTTCAGAGAGCTTCTGGATTGCTGAACACAGAGGTGCTGGGAGGGTGGTGCACCCAGAAAGGGCATGGAAGCTCTGCACGCTTCCCACATACCTTGCTTTATGCATCTCTTCTATCTGGCTGTTCCTGAGTTGTATCCTTTTATAATAAACCAATAAGCCAGTAAGTAAATGGTTTTCCTGAGTTCTGTGAGCTGTTCTAGAAAATTATTAAACCTGAGGAGGAGGTTGTGGAAACCTCCAATTTATAGCCAGTCACCAGCACAGGTGACAGCCTGGACTTGTGACTGGCATAAGAAGTGCAGTCTTGTGGTACTGGGCCCTTATACCTGTGAGATCTGATGCTATTGCTGGGTAGAGAGAGTCAGGATAGAGTTAAATTATAGGATACCCAGTTAGTGCTTGGAAAGTTGGAGAATTGGTTGGGGTGGGGAAAAACCCCACACATTTGCTGTCAGAAGTGCTCTGTGTTGAGTGTGAGCATAAAGAAAAACAATTTGTTTTTTTCTACTAGTGGCAGAGCTGAAACTTGAATCTTTCTAATTCTGTTCCTAGAACTTGTAGCTTCATGCTGTGCATCGGCCTTCCCAATATTTTCCTCTATTTGCCTTATGATTTAATCTTTTACATTTAACTACGTAGTAGATGTTGTGTGCCACTCAGATCCCCTCTCCAAGACCAAGTCTCTCATCTCCCAACTTCTCAGCTGCTGATGGCTCACTGCTGAATTCCTCTCCTGGAAATTTCCCTGGGCCAAAGGGAGCTGTCTCACCCAAGACTATGCCCCTCCAGGGTGAACGCCACATTCAACCACTGGTTGATGTCAGGGCACAAAAACCCTTGTTTCCATTTGGGGCAACTTTGAAGGACCATCCCACCTCTCCAGCTCCCCAGCTCCTCAGGGAGTCAGCTGAGCTCTCTGTGTTAAGAGTCTGGCACCTGGGCCACCCCCTCTGCTCTGCCCTGCTTTACCCTGACTCCCAGAGCACTCAGCACTAAATGTCCCAGACTATAACCCCTCTTCCAGCTTCTCTGGGGAACCTAAGGCAAACAGTTCAATCTGTTTGTAACTTACTTTGATATACTATGTGTGATGAAGCTCCAACTTATTTTTTCCAAATACTCAATTCTCCCAATACCATTCACTGACTTAACTTTTCCCCAGATTTTGAACTGCAACCTTTATTATATTAAAAATTTTTAAATATAATAAAATTGCTATAAGTAGAAACTATTTCTGGGATATTTAGTCTGTTGCCTTAATCTGTCCTCTTCTTGTACCCATAATACAATATTTTAATTAGCATTACTTCATGCCATGTTTTGATTTTTGGCAGAGAAAATGCAACCACTTCTCATTAATCTTATTTTTCAAAAAACATCTTTACTACTCTTTCCTGTTTATACTTCTAGATAAACTTTGGACTCATTTTCTATGGGTTAATAAAAATTCCATTATTAGAATTTTGATTTGGATATCATTAAGGCTATTTATTATAACTAATTTGGGAAATCTTTGTAATTCTAAAACTTCCCCTGATATAGAATATGATGTCTTTATTTATTCATTCAAATTTTCTTTTATGCCCCTCAGTGAGTTTCATAGTTTATATTATGTCTTGGCCATTTGGTTAAATTTGGGCTTTTTCTGTGTTGCAATTAGGAAATTGCTTTTCTTACATTATATATTCTACCATTCACTGCTGGTATACAGGAGAACTATATAGATTTTTATTAATTTATTTTAGTGAGTTATAATTTACATACAGATCAGGAACAAGGCAAGGATATTCCCTCTGACCACTCCTGTTTAATGTCATACTGGAAGACCTAGCTAATGCAATAAGGCAAGAAAATGATATAAAAGGTATACTGACTGAGAAGGAATAAGTAAAACTGTCTTAGTTTGCAGATGGCATCATTGTCAGTGTAGAAAATCTTCAAGAACTGACAAAAACCAAAAAAAAAAAAAAAAAAAAAAAAAAAA
>RJWJ010000469.1:0-76705 GCA_004363605.1 Indri indri | reverse complement strand
GGAAGAAAACTTAGGTATAAATCTGACAAAATATGTACAAGATCTATATGGGGAGAATGACAAAACTCTGATGAAAGAAATCAAAGAATATTTAAACAAATGGAGAGAGATTCCATGTTCAAGGATAAGAAGACTCAATATTGTTAAGATATCAGTTCTTTCTAACTTGATCTATAGATTCAACAAAATCCCAATCAAAATCTCAAAGCAAATTATTCTGTGGATATTGAAAAACTGATTCTAGAGTTTATACGGAAAGGCAAAAGACCAATAGCCAAGATAATACTGAAGAGGAACAAAATCAGAGGACTGACACTGTCCAACTTTGAGATTTACTATAAAGCAACAGTAGTCAAGACAGTGTGGTACTGGTGAAAGAACAGAAAAACTTATCAATGAAACAGGATAGAGACGCACACAGAAACAGACCCACACTAATTAGTCCAACTGATTTTTGACAAAGGAGCAAAGGCAATTCAATGGAGAAAGGACTGTTTTTTCAACAAATGGTGCTGGAATAAGTGTACATCCACATGCAAAAAACTGAATCAGGACACAGACCTTAAATTTCACAAAAATTAACTCAACATGGGTCATGGACCTAAATTTAAAATGTAAAACTATAAAACTTGTAACACAGGAGAAAATCTAGGTGACCCTGGGTTTAGTGATGAGTTTTTAGACACAACACAAAAAGCATGACCTACAAAAGAAAATAATAATAAACTGGACTTCATTAAAGTTAAAATTTACGCCCTGAGAAATTCACCATTAAGAAAATAAAAAGAAAAGCTACAGACTGGGAGAAAATATTTGCGCATAGCTGATAAAGGACTTATATCCAAAATACACAAATAATTTTTAAAACAATAAGAATAACCCAATTAAAATATGGGCAAAAGATCTGATCAGATAACTCACCACTGAAGATATACAAATGGTCAATAAGCATATGAAAAGACATCCAACATCATATGTCATTAGGGAACTGCCAATTAAAACAATAAACAGATACTACTACACATCTATTAGAATGGGTAAAATCCCCCACACAGATAATACAAAATGCTAATGAGGATATGAAGGAACAGGAACTCTCTTTCATTACTGACAGGAATGCAAAATTGTACAGCCACTTTGGAAGACAGTCTGGCTATTTCTTAAAAAGTTAAACATAGCCTTACTGTATGATCTAGTAATTGTGCTCTTAGGTATTTACCCAAGTGAGTTGAAAATTTACGTTCACATAAAAACCTGTGCATGAATGCTCATAGCAGCTGCATCCATAAGTCAAAAACTGGAAGCAACCAACATATCCTTCAGTAGGTGAATGGACACAGAAACTGTGGTATATCATATAATGGAATATTATTCAGTGAGAAAAAGAAATGAGTTATCAAAGCACAAAAAAACCACAGAGGAGCCTTAAACACATACTGCTAAGTAGAAGAAACCAGTCTCAGAAGGCTACATACTGTATGATTCCAATTTACATAAAGTTCACATATCTTAAATGTTGATTATACACCTGTTAATCAGCACTCCAGTCAAGAGACAGAACATCTCCATCCCCCCAGAAACTTTACACTCCTTTTCAGGCAATATTCTCCCTCAGAGCAACCATTGCTCTATCACCAGAGTTTAGTTTTGCCTGTTCTTGAAACTCATATAAATAGAATCATTCGCTATTATTTTTTTTGTATGTTGACTTTGTAACTGTATACTTCGCTAATGTCTCTTGTTAGTTCTCACGGTTTTAGGAATTTTCCAGAAAACAATGATTTTCCTAAAAATAATAATTTTATGTTACTCTTTCATAAATTTGCAACTCATTTTTATTTTACATCTTATTGCATGATTTAAATGTCTAGAATTGTTAAAGTTCTCTAACTGATGGTGGTAGGTATCCTTCTTTGGATGGGAGTGACTACACGATAATAGCTATTGTTGTTAAGAAAATACTCTTCCACATTTAATTAGCTAAGAGCTTTTTTTTTCTCCTAAAGGAGTAGATATTAAAATATTTTGAAATAATTTTTCTGTAACTTTTTGAAATGCTCATTCAACTGAGTCTTCTTAGACCTCCTGATTTATATTAATGGCAAGTCATGGATTAATAGCAATCCATCTTTGCAATCTTAGAATAAATCTCATTTGATACTGATGTATGTACTTTGGCAAAATTTTGTTTCAGATTGTTGTATCTCATTTATGATTAAGATTGGTCTGTAAGTTTGGCGTGTATATATGTGTATGTGCGTGTATTTTAAGATTCCAGGTTAGGTTTCGGTAAGTGGGTTACATGAGCCATGTAATATAAATTGAGGTGCTTGAAATGTTTTCTCTGGTCTAGGCCATTTTATATACATGTGAAATATTTTTTCCTTAAACTTTTCTCTTTAGCCTACTTATAAACAGTAAAGACCCGTTTTTGGACATAATTCTTTGACAACTAAGAAACTTAAAAATTTGACTACTTAAAAATACCTTCCATACTTATAGTTCTATGTAGTTTTCTATATAATTTTGGTTATTTGAATTTTTCCAGAAAATTGTAAATTGTGTTGAAATTTTTAGAGTAGACATATAATACAAAGCATAGTACAAAGTGTAGCCTGACTTAAAAATTTCCTCATCTGTTATATACTTTTCCCTTTCTTAACAGACTCATCAAAGGCACACATTTTATTTTTTTCAATCAACTCTTGAATATATTCATAAATGTGACTTTTTCTAATTACATTCCCCTTTTATTTTCCTCTTCATGCCTTCTTTAAATTTATTGTGTTCTTTTGATTTTTTGAGCTGAATTCACAGGCAATTTATCTTCATTCTTATTAAATGATGAAAGCTTTGTCTGAGTTGAACCTTAAGAATTTTTTTTTGCTTTTGCATTCAGAATTTATTATCAATCCACTTTCCTTCAACCTTTATATATGCCTTGACTATTTCTATAAAATATTTTAATCATCTTTCATCCACAAGTTTTGACATGTAATTTTTTTTTTTTTTTTTTTTTTTTTTTTTTTTTTTTTTTTTTTTTTTTTTTTTTTTTTTTTTTTTTTTTTTTTTTTTTTTTTGAGACAGAGTCTCACTCTCTTGCCTGGGGCGAGTGCCATGGCGTCAGCCCAGCTCACAGCAACCTCAAACTCCTGGGCTCAAGCAATCCCACTGTCTCAGCCTCCCGAGCAGCTGGGACCACAGGCATGCACCACCATGCCCGGCTGATTTTTTTCTATATATATATTTTTAGCTGTCCAATTAATTTTCTTTCTATTTTTGGTAGAGATGGGGTCTCGCTCTTGCTCAGGCTGGTCTCGAACTCCTGAGCTCAGAACGATCCACCCACCTTGGCCTCCCAGAGTGCTAGGATTACAGGCGTGAGCCACCGCGCCCGGCCTCTTGACATGTAATTTTTGAACTGGTGTTATTTTCTGTGAAATCTGTATTTGAACTTTTCATTTTCTCTATTATCTAACATTTAATTTGGGGAAGTTTGTTTTAATATCCAAACAGCTGTGAGAATTTGGTTTAATTTTTAATTTTTTATTTCTAACCCCAGTTTTTACTGTACTAAGGGGAAGGTTTACATTTTTGAATTTGAAGTTTTTAAAAACTTTTTTGGTTCAGTATGGAATTTTTTTTTTTAAATAAATGATCCATGGATATTCGAAAAAGAGATTATATCATCTGTAGGATACAAAGTTTGACATATAGCTATCCAATTAACCTTATTAAGCATACTTATACCCTATATTTTGGGTTTTAGATTTATAGAAAAATTGTAAAGATAGCATAGGGAATTCTTGTATACCTTTCACTCAGTTTCTCCTAAAGTTAACAAAGCTATGATACATTTGTCAAAACTAAGAAATTGGTAATTATAGACTTCACTCATATTTCACCAGTTTCCACTAATGTCATTTTTCTGTTCTAAGATCGAATCCAGGATACCCCATTGCATTTAGTCGTCTTTTCTCTTTAGTCTCCCGTGATTTGCGACTTTTTAAAAAAATGCTTGCCTTTTATGACCTTGAGAGTTTTGAAGAGTACTGGTCAGGTACTCAGTTTGGATTTGTCTGATGTTTTTCTCGTGACTAGACTGGAGATGTGGATATTCATAAAGAATCCCACGGAGATGAACTGTGCTTCTCACTTCATCATAGGGGCACATGACATCAACGTGACTTATCACTGTGATATTAAATTGATCACTTGGCTAAGATCTTCTAAGTTTTTCTACTGTATAGTTACTATTTTTACTGTTCCATACTATTTTACAGAAGCAAGTCAATAAGTCTAGACCACACTCAAGGGGAGAGGAATTAAGCTCTACCTTTTGAAGTGCAATTTTCTTTAAAAATTGTCATTTTTCTATAAGGATGACTTGTCATTTCTAGCCTATTTATTTATTCAATAACTCATTTATATAAGTGTGAACTATATAAATGTAACATACATTATGTTATATATTAATATTAATATATTATTAACATCATAATATAATAAATATAGCACATATAATAAACATATTTATTATATATACATTTATATTATATAATATGCATATATAAAAATACACATTTATTTTATACTTTGGGTTATGACCTGTTATTCTATTATTTATTTTTTGTGCAATTTTTCTCACCCTTGGCTATTGAGGGTTTTTTCAGGTTGGCTCCTAATTCCCTTTGATATAGTCCCAAACTTTCTTTGGCACTATAAGATGCTGCAGGCTCATGTTGGATTTCTCTTGCTTAAGTCCTGGAATCAGCCATGTTCTAAAGAGCTCTCATTGTTTTTACTGAAGAAGGGTATTAGAAACCCAAATCTGGGCTCCAAGTATGGCTGATGCTACTGGGATAACATTGCTTCTAGGCCCTCTCAGTGAACAGTGCTAAAAATGTATGTATATATACTTACCCACACAACATACATATCTATAATGATCTCTATCTATCTGTGTATATCAAAATAAACATCCCTGTATACTTCTATCTCAGATTCTAATCCAGCACTAGAAGCTTCATTGTGGTTTTTTTTTCTTTTGGCTTATTTATAACTTTCTTATCTGAGAGTGACAATCCTATCTCCCATTAGCTACTTCGTTTGACCCTAGAATACTTCAACATATTTTCAAATTAATAAACCATACCCCTAGGAGAACTAACGTTACCAAATAGAGTAATATTTACATATAGTCATTTTTGTCTTTATTCTTATAGTTTCCTCTCAAAACATCATCCTGCAAAGTTACTTAGGTCAGGTCTGGTTTTTCCCACACCCTCACTGAGGTTGCGTCATACATTTGTAATACAGTTACAATTGTCCCATGGTATATTTGAGGGATTAGTTCCAAGATCTTTGTGTATATACATTTGTAATACAGTTACAATTGTCCCTTGGTATATTTAAGGGATTAGTTCCAAGATCTTTGTGTATATACATTTGTAATACAGTTACAATTGTCCCTTGGTATATTTGAGGGATTAGTTCCAAGATCTTTGTGTATATCAAAATCTGCACATGCTCCAAGTCCTGCAGTCAGCCCTGAAGAACTCATGTATGCAAAAAGTCAGCCCTCCATATTTGTGAGTTTTGCATCTCACGACTACTGTATTTTTGATCAGCCTCTGGTCAAAAAAAATTCTCGTGTAAGTGGGTCTGTGCAGTTCAAACCCATGTTGTTCAAGGATCAACTTTACATTCATTTTCTTCAATCTACAGTCCATCCTTGGACTCCCAAACCTAGCTGATTTTGTTCACTTGCATATAGATTTTACTCTTTGTGACGTACATTTTATAAAAGTTTGATAAATGCATACCATCAAATATCCTCAACATTAGTAATATACAGAATAGTTATTAATACATATCTTAAAATTTTTACTGCACAGCCCATTTTTTTTTTTGCACTGCCCATTTTTAGTCACCACCCTTAATCACTGGCAATCACTGATTATTTTCTGTTCATATAATTTCCTTTTCTTTTTGGATCTGGCTTCTTTCTACTCAAGATTTGTCCATGTCTGAACAAATCAGCAAGCTGTTCTCTTTTATTGTTAGTAGGGTTCCACTGCATGGTTGTACATGGTTTATTGATTCACCTGCTGATGGACATCTTAGTTCTTTCCAGTTGGGGGTATTAAGAATAAAGCTGCTGTAAGCTATAAACTTTCACATACAGGTTTTTGTGTGAACATGTATTTTCAATTTACTTGGATAAACACCAAATAGCGGGATTGCTAAATTGAAAAAAATGTATAGATTCAAGTGTATAATAAAGTTCTACATTGTCCTTAAAGTAATCATACCATCATTCCTTCCTACCCACAATGAATTAGACTTCCAGTTGCTCCACATCCTCACCAGCATTTGGTGTTTGTTGTCAATGTTTTAGTCATTCTAACAGTTGTGTAGTGGTATCTCATTTTGGTTTAATTTCCATTTCCCTAACGCCAAATAGTATTGGGCATTTTTTTCATATGCTTACTTGCCATCCATATATCTTCTTGAAGTGCTAGTTCATATCTTTTGGACATTTTTTATGGACATATAATAATTGTATATATTTATGGCATACAGAGTGATATTTCAATACATGTATACAATGTGTAACAATCAAATTAGGGTAATTGGCATATTTATTACCTCAAATACCTATTATCTCTTTGTGTTGGGAACATTCAAAAATCCTCTTCTAAATATTTGAAAATATACAATAAATTACTGTTAACTATAGCTATCCTACAGTGCTATAGAACACTGGAACCTATTCTTCCTGTCCGGCTGTAATTCTGTGTCCATTAACCAACCTCTACCTATCCTCCCCTCCCCTCTCCCCTTCCCTCCGTTCGGTAGATCAACTGTTTTAGCTCCCATGTGAGTGAAAACATGCGGTATTTCTCTTTTTGTGCCTGGCTTATTTTGCTTAACATGATGTCCACCAGGCTTATCCACGTTGCTGCAAATGACAGGATTTCACCTTTTTTATGGCTGAATAGTATTCCATTGTGTATATATATCACAATTTCTTTATCAAATCCTATTTATTTTTGACTCCATGATTTATTGAAGACTAAATATGGTATGCTGTTTTTTTTTACAAGAATTATGGATTTTTTCACCTTTTCTTTGTCATCTAATAGTTTTTGCTCTCACTGTATTTCTGTGCTATATTACAGTACTTTACACATTCATTGTGGATTGAAACTTCTATAAAACCATCCTTTTTAACCAAAGCCTTTTTCTCTTCAGTTTGTTTTAATAAACATTAATATTGCCACCACTGTGTTGTTCTCTCTTATTTGCTTTTTTGATTTAAAAATATATTTCTGTTTTATTTTTGTCTGATTTTTCTCTATCCTTGTATTTGTAAATCTTTTGTGTCATTTTGTTTTAGATGAATGGAGCCCATGGCTGTATTTTGTTTTGGATAAAAGTCTTTGTCATGTAATAGGGGACTTTAATCCACTTACATTTATTAACATAAATATTATTAGGTGTTATTTCTCCATCTTGTTTTATAATTTCTATTTTGTTGCTTGTTTTATTTTTGTTATTTTGATGCTTTCTTGTTTCTTTATTTTTAAAGTATATGTACTTTCACTTTCCTACCAGAACTACATTTCTATAATTATCCATGCCAAATATGAAACTCTGAATCTCTTCCTTACCCTTTCATCAATCCTATGTAAAATAAGAAATTTATTAAGCTGGTAGGCCTCATCCACTTCTGTTTCTAAATAATTTTTAAACTGAATTTATTTTTTAATGGACTGTAGTAGACAAGGATCTGTTTCTAAACAATTGTGCTTATTTAAACAATCTGTTCTAAACCACTGCCAGCAAAAATATCAATCGTTCCTCATTAGTCTACTATTTGAATTTTTTAACTAGCCTGGTGCCAGGAACAGTGTGTATCAGTTATGCTTAAAATGTAATTTAAAAATAAAACTGCTTGAGGACAAATCAGAAATTATCAGATTTAACACTTTAATTACCACAAGGGATCCTGGTCACAGTTTCCACATTCTACTTCCCTTCTCTGTTATAGACTTGAAGGAGTAAGTCAGATCCCCTCACTATAGCTTCAGACCTGCCCCAAGGAACGGGGAAGAATGACACCAAGAACTCCTCCTCTCAGAGGAACATAATCCCTCAACCCTTTCTCATCTCCTCCTGCCAGACGGATCCAGGCACTGTCCTCCTGGCTGATGCCATGTCCATGACTTTGCTCTGGCTACTTTCCTATATCCATAATGACCTTTTCTGTCCACCCACTTTTTCACAGCTCAGCTGAAATTTCACTGTTTTTCCTGATGATTTCCTTCTCTTGAGTGGCCAAAGAAGTGAGGGTTGTTAGACTGCTTATTTAATTTCATTTCTTATTTTATAATAACTATTTATGTGTGTCAAGTATCTACTCAATTTGGCTATGAGATCCTTCAGGGAAGAAACACTGTCTTATCTTGAGATCATGGAATCACTGGATTTCATAGTTGGGAAGATTCTTAAAATTCATCCTAGGTTGAGGATCAGGTAGACAGGGGTTACAGTACCAGATCTGATTCTAACTCAATGACTTTGAGAAATTCACTTCCTTTCTTAAGACCTGCAAAATGAGGATGAGCTCTAAACCACTTCTAAAGTTAACATTCTGTGACTATACAGTAAGACTAATTGTCATTTTACAAAGGAGAAATTGACTCAGCCCAGAGAGAGGAAATGACTTTTTCAAATTCGCAGAGTCAATTAATGGCCAAATATACTTTGAAATTCAATCTCCCGATCCCCAGATTGCTGGAGTTCTTTCAGAATGCCCCTTGACTCTCTCTCAAAGCACTACCTAGTAACCTTGTTAAGGATAGATGCTCAATGAAAGTACATGGATTGACTTAATAGGAAACTAAACTCTCCAGAAAGATGCAGTTGACCCAAAACTTTGAATATCTTTTATTTTTCAAACTTTCTTTTTAAACAAAATTGTATAGTTACTTCTCTATTTTGACTTCTAAGCACTGATTCCTTTTATGTCATGCCAAAGGTTAGGTCTCTTTCCTCTCTGTTAAAAAAAGATCTTATTCTTGACTTTGGAATGGGCTGCAAAGCTCTGTGGGCCTTTACATTTTTTTGATTCTCCATACATCCTTTCCACAAGAAAAAAATTTATAGCAGAGGCATATTAATTCTTTGGGCCTTTGTTTCCATATCTGTAGGTAAAAGGTATGGAAATAAATGTTCTCTAAATGTCTTTCTGACTCTATGTGTATTTATTTATTTGAATGAAGAAACAGGGAATAGATATTTTTTTGAATGAAGGGGCAGGAAATAGATAAGCAGAGTAAGGAAGATAAAAAAATCAGTCGGTGACATGGCTTAAACATAGACAGTTTTTTCTGGAGAGTGATTTCAGAAAATAGGTATGTATGGGGGACTGGAAAGAATGGAAAGGGGAAGGAGGGTGTAGAATGCACCCATTGTCCTTCGCAGGGACAGAAGAGGTAGACCTTATCCACGGTTCCTTCCCTCATTGGTCAAAGGTTGCCTGCCTTGTGGGACGTTAACCTGCTCATGTGTCAGAAATGTGTCTTCTAGAAGAATGGAACTAGCAAATAAGCTTGTAACTCAAGTTTGGGTTACATGGATGGGAGTGAGGAGTTCATATTTTCTAAAATTACAGGTAATATTCTGTATGTATATAGCCACGTACATATTTCTGGGAAAGGAAACAGAGTAGGGCTGGCAAATATTTTCTGTAAAGGTCCAGTTAGTAAATATTTTGGACTTATGGGTGAGATGGTCTCTTTTGCAAAGAGCCCACCATGCTGATGTGAAAGCAACCGTAGACAATACATAAAAGAATGGGCATGGCTATCTTCCAATAAAACTATTTACAGCAACGGGAGGTAGGCTGGGTTTGGCTCATGAGCCACAGTTTGCTGACCCCTGGTACAGAGCAGTGCTGTTCACAAGAACTTTCTATGATAATGAAAATGTTCTATATTTGCACTGTCCAATATGGTAGTCACTAGCCACATGTGGCTATTGAGCCCCTGACATGAGAAGCTGAGTTTTTAATTTAAATTTATATTTAATTGCCAGTACAGTAGTTACTATACTGTAGAGTGCAGGTCTAGAGCTTTTATCATAGGACTAGAGGCATGGCTTCTGACAAAACAGCCACAGGCTCCCCTGAGAAGAGAACCTCACCCTACAAGAAGAAGCACTGCCCACCATACAGCTCTCTAGGGCCTTGCTGTCATGGTGCAGTCATTTAATCCTGGCCTCAGATGGGGCCATGATGGATTAGTGTCAGAGATTGAAGAGATGGCTGATTCTACGACAAACCCTCAGGGATATGATACTTAGAGCAATACAGGGGATAAACTCTCTTGTTCTTTCTCAATTATCTTTCTGAAATAGTTTCCAAGAGTGACACAAATGGTCATCCACTTTCCTTATGGTTCCTTGGTTATTCACAGCATATGAATAATTAGCTTAAAGGATAGGAGGAAGACTGAATCTAGGCAATGATAATCGCTAAAATAGAATGGCTTTAATGTGTACAGGTTTTTCCCCCATCTTCAGAAAGGTCTTGAAATACACCAGCACCCGGCTCTAGATTTAAGCTTGGGGCTATATGCATTTCCCAATAAGGCTAATTACCACAGCATCAGAAGGATCTTGTTCTAACACTATTTCACCTGCCTGCCTGCAGCGAGCGGACAAGTTGAGATGGATCTCTCTGTGCTTCGTTATTGGTATCTCCCCAGCCACATATTACAACTCTCCCAGCCTTCCCTGTTTGGTGAGCATGTTAACCAACCTCTAGAGCCAGCCTTTAAGGTGGACACAGATGTGTCAATTTGTATCTGGTGTCTGGATTCCAGGAAGTTCTCTCTTGGCAATTTTAGTCATGGCTACAGCAAGAGTCCTACAGAGACTTTTCCAGATATCCAGCATCCCCCTTCAACACAATTCCTCCCAGTTCTCTGGGTTGAACCTGCAGCTTCCTCAAACCTCTAGGAGATAAGATGAAACCATTTCCCTTCTCCATACACTGTCTTTCCCAATACAGGGAGTGACTATTCTATGGCAAATCGTACGCCTCGGCTCCCTGTAAGGATCCTGACTCAACCAGGAAGATCATGACCCAAAGCCTTCAGCCAGGAAATTGAATTCAAAGTATGAGCACATATTTTTGACAAAAACTGACTTCCGGTCTGGCTTCTTGGGTTTTGAGACCTCTCCATCCTCCATCACTACACTTCCCTTGACAAATATTAATAGATTTCTTCTTCTGTGTTCTTGAGATTTAATTAGGTTTATCCCCAGGGAAGTACATGTATCACTGAACACAGGGAGCCATGCTTGGGGGAAACCAGAAGAAAAAGAAATGATAATCAGTATGGGCCCTTGGGGGGCCCAGTGGATATGTAGCTTGCAGCTTATAAATGGCACTGATATGGTAGCTAAGGTCAGATTCTACATGCCTTATATGCTCCCCAGAGGGCTCTGACCGGCTAAGAAATGCAATATTTTGGCTGTTCAGCCTACATACTACAGTCTGCACTGAATGTTTTATTGTTGGTTTTAGCAAACGCAGAACCACTTGTGTAGTTTCTATGCCTGTATTAGAATGTTCTATCAGAGGAGTGTTCCATTAGGATGCTAAATTGGCTCAGCAATGGAAGGGATCTATTAAGTCTGGATCAAATCCATATCCAGGGGTTTCTTTATTCTAGTGTTTTTTTTTTTTTTATTACTGATGAGACATTTAATAACAGTGAACATCTCCAAATAAAGCAACAACCCACACTAATGCCAGTATCTTCCTGTTAGTAAAATGTCTTTCTAGCCTGCAGTCTGATTTCTTTTAGGTCAACTTTGATTCTTCCAATTTTAAGGGCTGAGAGACATATGCACAGCTGTTTCTTTTAACTTTTGGTTACAGGCAAATGTAAACCTATATATAGCACTATGAGCCTTCCATATGCCAATAATTATCAGCTCCTGGCTAGTCTTGTCTCATCTAAACCCCCATCCACTTCTTTCCTCTCCTTTGTTGTTTTGAGATAAATTCTAGCATATAATTATAACTATTTTTTAGAGACCCTGATTATCCCCCTTCCCTGATATGTAATGTTTACTTCCTACCTCTAACATTTTATTTTGAAGTGAACCCCAACCATATTTTTGGGGGGTCCCCTTCTTCCCCTTAGCCTGAAACACTTTCAAAAAAAATTTTCATTCCTCTTTCTGCCCTTTGTGAACAAATGATATGCTTTGTTATAAAGTTATTTATTCACTAGTTTCCACAGAATCGAACACATTAAAAAAAGATGTGATTTGGTCTGCATGGAAAGTATGAGTTAGAATCCAGTAAGGCCAACAAAGCCAGCTCCATCTTCTAGAAAGGGCTGAATATAGTTAGAGAAGACACAAGCATTTTATTTTAGCAAAAGCAACGCAACTACACCACCACCAAAAAAAAAAAAAAAAAAAAAAGAAAGAAAGCACAAGATATATTCTGTCTGATCAGATACTTTGCTGTAAAAACCAGATGGTTTTACTACCCAAGATTTTCTCCTATGTCGTTCCAGAAAAGGATTTTCCCAAGAAAACTAACTATAATCCACATATCGAATAAAACATATTGTCCTATTCTCTTTCTCTCTCTCACACCCACACATCTACTTACCCCCCCTTAACTATTGTTTCCCTCCTGCTTAACCTTTTCAGATGGAGAATTCAGATTTAGAAGAGAGCTTCCTTTCCATCTCTGCCCTGCCCAGGGAACCTGGAGCCGCTCTCCAAAGCAACTGGCAGAGACAGGCCACTGCACCGCAGGCTTCCACAGGGGAAGCGCGGCCACCAGAGGAAGCTTCTTATCTATCTGAAGGCAACTTGCTTATTTTAAACTCCTTCACGTTGTTGTGACAGTTTTTTTCCAAAAGCAAAAAACTGCCAGATGCAAAGGACGAAAAAAGAGGAGGAAACTCATTCCTTAGAGAACCTGTATTACGTCTTCCCCAGTATCAAGTTCCTTGGTACGTGGAATTTTAGACATGATCCTTTCTATAGAAGTAGAGAGAATGTAGCCACGCACTGTCCCACAGCCCTTCTCCCAGGGAATCCTGATCACAGCCGGGAAGCATGTTTAATCAGCAATTGCGTGTTCACTGCACGGTGCTGTTTCAGGTGAAGGCTGAACATGGAGGGCCCTGGGCCTTCACTTTGCAATTGGCTTTTTCTCCACACTTGAGGCCCTTGAGCACCTGCAGGCAGTGATAAGAATTATTGAAACTTTTTCTTTGCCTTGAAAAAAATAAATAAATAAATAAAAGGGAGGCTAACCATTCAAAGGAAAGGGTGAGTAAAATCTCTCCCAAAAGATGTTCCTATGTGATTAGCAAAGTCCCTCAGGTAGAACCTACAGGGCAAAGGAGCCACTGGAGGTTGGGCTTCTGCCACTTTGGGATTTTCCTCCTTTTCACTGGAGCTTTTCTTCGAGGCCTGAAATCCTATCTGCAGAGACGAGATGCAGCAAAACTCTGCCAGTCACTGCCAGGTTTCACGGGCTCTCGACAGCAATGAACTCGTGTTGTAACATGTCACCTGTTTGGGGAACAATATTTATCTTTCTCCGCAAAGAGCTCCAACCTCATTTCCCAGATTTCTTTTCTGATTCTACCGATACAGACTTGGAAAATGCTCCCAGGCACTAGGCAATCATAGGGTGCTATTGTTTTTTAAAGCAGACACCCTCCTTCCCCCGACACCCACCACACGCACCATGTGCCTGAATTGAACACAGGAATGGGATTTTCACAAAGTACGAGTGTTGTCACAAAAACTCCTAGATTTGTTTACTTAATACTTTTGCAAGCAACTACTATATTCCACATACCATACCAGATTCTGAAAATGGTTAAAATAATCCTGACACCCTTAGGCGACCTGAGCGGGGTGGAGACATACACATACAGATAAGTAAACACCACCACAGGGTAACAGGGTTAAAACAGAGGCATGGATTTAGCACAATGAGACTGAAAAGGGAGGAGTGAGCAATAACCTATAACCATCTTCCTTCTTGATTCCTTCCAACCACTCCCAATTATTTGGGGGAACCTGTGGCACAGAAGGTTCGGAAAGCATTGTTCAGGGTTCACTCCTATATTATTAAAACATCTAGCCTACCACAAACTTGGACACTAAAAGTTAAAAAAAAATGTGGTTTCACCGTCCACTGCTCTCTGGGGGTAGACTCTGCAGCTCTTTGGTAGCCTGACAGCATGAGATGAGAAAGGGTGGGATGAGGGTAGGAAAAATCCACCTCTGCTATCTGCCTGGAAACATCCGATAACATTGTTCTCACCCTGTTTGGGCAGAAACAATCGAAGAGTCCTGCTTCTCACAGGGTGGGAACACCCTGCTGGACCAGGCGGGGTACCCCAGACAGCATGCAAGCTGTCTGCGAGGGCTCACACACTTGTGTAAATTACAGAAACAGGAAAATTAATCAAATTGCAGGAGTTTCCATTTATCTCTACCAGACTTTCAGTCTATGGCTATACCTCCCTGAAGGCACCCGAACTTGTCTAACAGACTTTTAAAGCCAGGTGACAAATACAGAGTTTTTTCCAACACCACCTCATTTTCTTGTGGTTAGAAGGTCATAGCACGGTCTCACACTCAGGCACGCATGATTAATCCTCTATTAGGTGCACACCATTGTCCTAAACAGTTCCTTCTAACCTCACGATATTGGGATTTAAAATGATAAGAGAAGAGTCCCCTGTATGGGAAAGCACATATCCAACTGTTGTTCTGAATGCAGGTTTGAATTCCCCTGGACTGGCACTCCTGGACTCCAACACGATACACCAGTATGAGTGCAGAGACAAACGAATGGAACTAAACAGAAAACCCCAAAAGATGAAAAATTGGTCTACGACAAAGGTGGTATTGAGAAAAGAAGAAGAATTTTTCAACAAATGGTATTGGAACAACCAGCTAAGCACGCAGAAAAACTAAACTGAGATACACAGTTCATGCCATATACCTGTTATTCCTGCCTCCCTCCTGCCTGCCCTTCTTCTTTCATTGAATCTCGCTGCTCTTCTTTTCCAAAACTCTCTGGGCTCTTCTCTTGCCTTTGCTTGTCCTGACAGACTTTAGAATCCTTTTGAATCCTACCCCAAACGCATCCACAGAAATGGGCCTTACTTCTGCTTTTTCCTTTCAGAAGGGGGAGATCCCTACCTCTGAGCCTCTGCGTCCTTGAATTTCAGAGATGAAGTAGCAGGACCACGACAAGGGCAGAGAAGATGTAAATGCTCATCCACTGACCTTGACACCCGTCTGGGGAGGAAGTACCTCTTCAAACACTTCAACAGAAGCAATAGCCCTCAGGCCCTTCTGCCAATGGACATTTGTTGGGAAGACTCTAGCACTATTCAGGATTCATCTGGCAGCAATACAAATTGATCCAGTTCTGGGACCCGCAGGTAGCCTGGGGAAAAGGCGGCCCTAACATGCAGTCAGGCCCACTTGGATAACTGGCATGGACACACCTGTGTCTTCATAATAACCCCAGCACCATGATGCCCCAGCCAGGGACCTGAATCAACCACAAAGAAACTTGACCACGGTCAAAAAATGTGGTTTGCTTCAAAGAAGGCCAGTGCTCTGACAGTATCAACTGGAGTTATTTTTCCTCTTGATCTTGACTCTAGTCATTCATTATAAAAACAAATTCCTTTCTCTGGGTGACTGGCATTTTTCTTCCAAACAGGGACACTGCTAGTTGAGTAAGCAACTTTGCACAAAGTAGACAAAAGCATCCTGCCTTTGGCAAACAGCCCCACACTTACAAGCTCAGCTTGGGGACTCTCTGATCCCAAGGCCATGTTCTTCCCACATCACTATTTTGGGACCACAAGGTGTGGTTCCTTCCCTTAAGGGGGACAGTCCAGTGGGGAAGATAGACATTCAGAAAAACGTCAGTCACTTGCTCTACAGAGACTGCTTCTTCCCCTCATTCATTGCTGGGTCGTAGCAGACTAGTATATATGGGAGCCCAGATTTTGGGAGGAACCTTTAAGGCTTATGCTATTCCATTTGATCAGCACAACAACCCATCAAGGCTCAGCAAGTAAAGGGCTTTGCTCAAGAATACATAGCTACTAATGGGTAAGGTCAGACTTCTGATAAAGGTAGTTCTGATTCCAAAGACCACCTTCTTTTCATTATATCACATACCCTCCTGCATTCCTTGGGTGAGATGGTCCTTGGGGCTGGCTGCACAAAAGCCAAAGATCCAGAATAGGAGAGTCTACCATGGGAAGGAAGTCCAATGTCTAGGTCAAGTCTGTACAGCAACAGCACTGGCGTGTGTGCTTTGACCATTAGACTTGGTATTTGTCCCCAGTCTAAGGGAGGAGACAGCACCTAAGAAAGAGGCAGGTGGTCAGTGCAGCTAATTCCACATTTACCATGGTGGAGATTTTTGATTTGGTTTGGTTTTATTTTTATTGTAAAACTTTTCAAGCAAATACAAAACTTGAGAGAAAAGTATAATCACCCTCATGAACCCATTACCCAGCTACATCAGTGAGTAACACATGGCCAATCTTGTTTATTTATACCCCCTCCAATGCATTATTGTAAAGTTAATTCTGGATATCACATGTCTTCTGGAAATATGTTAATATTAGTATGTACCTCTAAAATTACTGTATTTAAAAACATACCTATTGCATATAATGTACAGTATTCAGGTAATGGTTACATTAAAAACCTAGACTTCTCCACTATGTAATTCATCCATGTAACAAAAAACCACTTCTATCCTCTCCCCAATCTATTTAAATAAAAAATAAATAAATAAAAATAACATAACTATATTGTCACACCAAAAATTCTTGTTTGTTTGTTTTTTTTTTTTTGAGACAGAGTCTCACTCTGTTGCCTGGGCTAGAGTGCCATGGTGTCAGCCTAGCTCACAGCAACCTCAATCTCCTGGGCTCAAGCGATCCTTCTGTCTCAGCCTCCCGAGTAGCTGGGACTACAGGCATGTGCCACCATGCCCAACTAATTTTTTTTCTATATATTTTTAGTTGTCCAGCTAATTTCTTTCTATTTTTTTAGTAGAGATAGGGTCTTGCTCTTGCTCAGGCTGGTTTCGAACTCCTGAGCTCAAATGATCCACCCACCTCAGCCTCCCAGATTGGTAGGATTACAGGCGTGAGCCACTGCGCCCAGCCAAAAATTCTTAAATATTATCAAATACCTTGTTGGTATTCAAATCCCCAGAGATATTAATATTTCATATATTGATTTTAAGTAGTTTGTTTGAAGCAGTATCCAAATAAGGTCCAAACATTGAAATTGGTTGTCTCTTAAGCAATTTTCAATCTATAGGTTATTTTCCCTTTCTCTTTTTTTCTTGCAATTTATTTGCTGAAAAAGCCAGGTCATTTGTCCTTAATAATGTCTCATATTCCAGATTTTGTTGAGTGTACCCTCATCTGAGAGAGATTTTCAGAATAAAAAATGAGGTACTTACAAGATACATGGCTGGGTGTAGTGGAAAATTTACAGATTCTGGAATTGGAGAGATCTGGGTTTAAATTTTTGGACTGCAACTAACTGTATGAATTTTAGCAAGATATTTAAGTTTTATTTTCCAATTTCCTAATCTACAAAATGGGCTTGAAAAATGACAGTGCCTAACAGATGGTGAATTCTAAGAAAAAAAATGTTAAAGAGGCAATTATAAATGAGTCTGTAATATCCTCGAGATGTAAACTAGTCACAACCCCATTTTTCCCTCCTCTGTGCTGCCACTGGAGTGGAAGGCATTAGTGTAGTGTCTTCCAGGGGCATTCACTCCAAGGCAGAAGCCTCCCTTGGGCAATCTGTGGCTTTGTTTTCCTGGCACAAAAGAACACTACTTGGTGAGTCACTTTTTAGGATTGAAATCCAATTTGTTTCTTAATTTCCCTTGTGTCATATATCGAAGTGCCACCAGCGACCTGAGCTGTAAGAGCTTGTTTGGGACAAAGATCCCACAGTCTAACTGCTTCACTTGATAGATGCGGAAATGGCAATCCAGAGAGTGAGACGACTTGCCTCCTGCCTCCCACGCCGGAACCCAATTCCACTCTGAAGTGAGGGACACGGGCTGCGTTTCTCCCCGTTCTGAGCTGAAGCACCATCCTTCAACACATCTATTCTCCTTTCTGGCTTCAGATGTTTTTTTTTTTCATTGCATGTATCCTCATCTAACATACTATATATTTTGCTTATTATTCCCATTTATTCGTCTTTTCCCACTAGAATACGAGCCCCATGAGGGAAAGGACTTGATTTTTGTTGTTTGCTGCTGTGTCTCCAACTTCCAGAATGGTGTCTGGCACATATAAGGTACTCGATTCATATTTGCTGGATTGAACTATACTAAAAATAAACCTTTTCATTTCTTGTTATTTGGGGCATTCACACCAAATAACATCTCTAGCCAAGATGACATTAAAGGTTGCAAGCAATTACTATTTGTTAATGCTCTTCAGATTTCTATTCTGCTTATTTTCAAAATTTGGTTTAGTGTTTATGTTCCTGCCTATAATTTATGTTCTGTTTACAATCTGTTATTCTGTAAGCCATCTGGGCAATCTGTAAATCTATTACCCACAATTTGGAGAACGTCACTTCTTAAAAAGATCATATTATTGATATCTGCCAAGATCTTCAAGATTTGGCAAAAATCTTCTGTTTTCTCCCTTTGGGATCATGTGTACTGCTTCCTTAGGAAAGGTGGTAAAAGCTCAGCACTTTCGCTGAGAGTCTGTCAAGCATCTTGTATCAAGAGAATGGTACACCTTTTTTTAAAGCCATCATAGTAATATGGTAACAGTGATGCACATATTCCTTGGGGATACAAATCCCTTTCAATTTCCCTATTGTTAAATTAGATACTTAATAAAAAGGCTGTGCATACACACAGAATGTCAGTCCAGGAATTTGGAATGCTTTGCAGTCACTCACAGTTACATGGCTGTGGTTCACATTTGAATAAAACCTTGCCTGACAAGCTCAAAGGGATTTAAAAACCTTCCTTTCCTGGCCACACTGGCATTTTCAGTGGTGTTCTTCTCCCCATCTATGCTAAAAGAGGCTGCTGCAGACCCCTTCTCCCCACAGGGAATTTTCTCCCACCCACAGTCTGATCTCCCAGGCTCTGTCTTCTTGCTCGGTAGCCAGGTTTCCCCGCTCTGTCTATGCCAACTCACTTGGATAGTCTATCTGGACTTTTGGTTTGGCACGTCCCCAAGACCCTGTTTTTCAGCTCTGCCCTTTGTCTTGCACACTGGAAACTGAGGATGAAGCATGCCCACTCCAGGTCTGATTCAGGTCCCTGGGGGCCTTGCCAGCTGGGCTCTGTTTAGATAGGAGGAAGAATATGACACTTGGGCTCATTCTCAAAACATTCCAGAGTTACTGGTAAGGTCCAGGGTTTGGCCACATCTCTTTATCCATGAAAAAAAGGATGTTTATATATATCTTTTTATATTTCTCCTCCCCTGCTTTGTAATGACAAGTGGATACCATACAAGTAATATCCAAGGTTCAGACCTCTTTAGTTGTTAAGTACCAGGCATAGTGATATTCCAGTGACAGCTCAGCACTGTCTCAAGGGGATAGCAATAACCTGATAAGCACACAGTTCCCCACGTGATGGCATTAAAAATTGAGGCTCTTCAGTATATAGATTCACAATTGGTACCCAATGGGTACCCATTTTATAGAGATTTAAAATGTACTCTTTATAGAGATTTAAAAATGTACTTTCCTCAATTTCCATGATAAAATATACTCTTATTTTATAGAGGATATCTATAGGAAGAAGAAGATCCAAGTTGAACACCTACCATCTTGCCACCCAAAGGGAGTCCCTCAACCCTCTGGTATGGTACTTCCAGTCTTTTTTTCTCCACAAGAATGTGGGAGCATATTTCTTTCTTATTTTTTAAGTTCTTTTTTTCTCCTCCCTCATATGTGTGTTTCTTTTTATTCTTCATTTTGTGTGATTAATGGAATACCTAATGAAACAGGGAGTCAAGATCATTTGATTATTAGAAGGAAAGTTTGTCTTTTTATTAGTCTTTCTTTTTTTAATTATTTGTATAGGTTACAGGAAAGGCTTCAGGGCTTTAAGTTGTCCCTGGGTCTTAGTAGTAGAGAGAACTGCTTTGAGGACATGTACTAGCTAAAGCTGCAGGGTATGTATGTATGCTTTTTATCTCTCTACATAAATGGATGATACCAATGTTTACTCAGTCATGTATTCTTTTTTCACTTAATGTTAATCTATAATATAAAAATAGAAGTGATTTTGCAAACAAGTGCTTATAGGGTGTCCACTGTCAAAGTCGGGTCAAATTCAATTTTCATTCCCAAAAGACCTCAAGTTACAAAATCCATCTCTTAGCTACTTCCTTGGTCTTTACTTCTTAGAGACATCTAACTACTTTTGCTACAGCCACTGTAGCTGTTGGGCTTGGAGAAACCAGCACATTAGCAAGATTTCTTGCTGAGGTAGTTGTAAGCCCAGAAAGAGCAGGAACAGTGGGGACATGTTGTTCATGCCTCCATCTTGACTAGCTCTTCATTGAACCTGTATTTGGCAGCTACCACAGATCCAAGCCCTGGTGGGCCTGGAGGCTGGGGTGAGGGGCCAAGCATTTCTGCAGGAACACAGTCTGGTTCAGGTCTTATTCCATATATCCGGGTGGGGTCCTCAGGGCTTTCCATGCTTCACAATCATTTAAGGTGATAAAAATGCTCAAAAGATTGGAGGGAGAAGGGAACCCTCCCTAGGGACCTAAAGCAGAACTCAAATTTTAGAGTGGCTTCTCTTTGTCATAGGTCACCCATCAATTATTGTGTGATCTTAGGCAAGTTATTGAACTGCTGGCTTCTACTTCTTCATCCATAAAAACAGGATATTAATCCATGCCTAGACCTTTTTCAATAGTATATCAGGATAAGGACAACAATACTTCTATGAAGCACTTCCTGTGTGCATTGCTCGAAGCATTGCATCAATATTACCTCATTTAGTTCTCACAACAACCTGTTAGCAAGTTTCCACTATTATTTCCATATTACAGATGGGGAAACTGAGATAAAACAAGGTTAGGCAACTTTGAGATTTTATAGGCAGAAGACAATGATGTTAAGTTTTAAACCAAGGCATTTTGGCTATATTGCTTCAAAGTAGATATTTCCAAAAACGCTTTGAAAGGACAAAGGGGTATGCAAATTCAGGTTGTCATTCTCACTGTTATTTCTTTCAGAGAGATTTGTCAATAGTATTGAGCTTCTGGAATTAGGCTGAGCCATTTCTAAGGACTGGGCCATTCCAAATCCTAAACTGCTGCTTGCACCATAGACTTTTAGGCAAAGCTATCCATATACTAATTACCAGAGTGGGTTCCATGCCACAAAGCACCAACAGATCCCCACCAGCCACAGACCTCTGTAGGATCAGGTGGAACAATGGCTTTAGTGTGCATATTAAATAGTTCTTGAATGACCTTGGCTTTCATATATAATGGGGATCTTATATTTACAGAGGCAAAAGTGACTTTGAGAATGAGTGTTCTGCATGAAAACCAGCTATACAACCATTCTTTCCCAAAGCATGCCCGTATTTAGGAGAAGTATCAGTCTGAGAATTGGAGATGGAGCTGGGAAATTGCATTCCATCACTGAAATCACAGCTAATAATCTGAAAGTGCTTTTGAAGGCACTGATCCTTCTACTTGGTTGTGCCTTCAATTAGCATGTACATAATTTAATAACAAAGCTGTCATCCTCTCCTATTAACTGGATTTGCGATACTGATGAGAGGTGGCACACATTTTAGGTTTGTCATCATCCTTCTTATTTTCCAAAGCTATCAGAAATATTTTTTTCTCCAAGTATTACTCTTTCCAATAAAGTCTGAGCCATTTATTTTCTTCTGAGCTGTTCGTTTATTTTGATTTGATGAAACAGAAAAAAACCCTTAAAAATTCCTACAGGAACATAGCTCCATCCATTTATTCATGAACAAGCATGGCAGGGATCAAATCAGAGAAATCTTCGACTGGAGATATTAATAGAATAGCAGAAAGGAGTTAATCTTATATTAGATTATAGTGGATAAGAAAACTGTCATCCAATTGGTAGCAGCTTTCTCAATTCTAATCATCCATGCATTAGGGAAAATCCTTAAATACACATTGAAAAGGTCTTCAGGCTTTAATGCCATTATAAATGCTCTCTTCACAGGGGGTAGCAATTACTTGTACTGTTTCAAGTACAGGAGCAGTTCCTTTCTTTGCCAGAGACACTGAGAAAAATCTAAACATGCTGGTTCAAAAAGAAAGTCTGAGGACTTACTAAATGTAAGGGGAAAATGGTAATTATCCAATGGAGAAATTGAACACCGCCTTTATTGGGTGATGAAAATGAACATCAGTGAGTGGCAGATGGACATTGTGTCCCTCCAGAAGTGGTGGCTTGAGAAGCACACATTGTAACCTCCGTGGTATTCTGACTTGGGAAGCACAACACAAATGGAATCAGGGAGAAATATCAAACAAAGAAAAAGCAAAGAGCATTTATTTTAAAGATGTATTTTAAAACATTTTAAAAATTATTTAAAAAACTGTAAGTATATGTACTTTCTGAAATTTTCTGAATGTAATTTGAAAATGTATTTTCAAAACTCTTAATGTTATAGAAAGCAAAGAAAGACTAAAGAAGTGTTCCAGATTAAAGAGTCATGACAACTAAGTGAATTATGTCCTATAAGGAAGAAAATATGTCATATAGTACAAGTGATAAATTGGAATATGGATAACTGATTAGATGAAAGCATGTAACAATGTTAAATCTAGTGAAGTTGGTAATTCTGTGGCTATATAAGAGGATGCCATTTTAGGAGGTGCACACTGAAGTATAGGGGGTAAAGGACATGATATATGGAATTCGTTCTCAAATGGCTTAGAGATAATTATGTACGTACGTACACACACACACACACACACACACACAGATACTGATAAAGCAAAGGGGTGAAATGTTAACATTCAGTAAACGTGAATAATGCATAGAACAAATACTGCATAATTCTACTTATATGAAGAATCCAGGAGAGTCAAACCCATAGAATCAGAGAATGGAATGGTGGTTACAAGGGGTTTGGGGGAGGAGGAAATGGGGAGTTGCTAGCCAACAGGCATTAAGTTTCAATGACGCAAGATGAATAAAAGAGATTTGCTGTATGACATTGTGCCTTTGGTTAACAATACCGTATTGGTTAAAATTCGATTAAGAGGGTAGGTAGATTCTCATATTAAATGTTCTTACCACAATTTAAAAATATCTATATACATTTGTTATTTGCAGTATTTTTTCAACTTTTCAGTAAGTTTGAAATTATTTACAAATAAAAAGATGTTTTAAAAAGTCCCTCAATTAGGTCAAGATGTCAATTCTCCCAAAATTGACATATAAATTTGATGCAATTCCTATCAAAATCCTACGAGGCATTTTAGTAGAAATTGGCAAGATGATCCTAAAATTTATATGGAAATGCAAAGGATCTAGAATAACCAAAAGAAGAAGAAATTTGAAAAAGAAGAAAGTTGGAAGACTTACAATACCTGATTTCAAACTTACTACATAACTAAGACAATGTGGTGTGGCACAAGGATAGACACATAGAACAGTGGAACTCAGAAATGAGATTCTAGAAATATATCCTTGTATTTATGGTCAATTTATTTTTGACAAAGGTATCAGGACAGTTCGATGAAGGAGGGGAAATAGTCTTTTCAACAAAAGATGCTGGGACAACTGGAGACTCACATGTAAAATTAATGAACTAGATCCTTACTTCATACTATGTATAAGAATTAACACGATATGGCACATAAACATAAATGTAAAAGTTAAAACTATTAAGACTTTTAGAAGAAAACGTTGGAGATAATCTTTGTGACTTTGGGTTGAGCAGAGAGTTCTAAAAATTGACATCAAATGCATAACTCGTCAAAGAGAAAACTCAATAAATTGGAGTTCATTAAAATTAATAAGTTTCATGCTTCAGAAGACACTACCAAGAAAATGAAAATAAAAGCCACAGACATATAAGCTACAGGAGAAAATATGTGCATAAGAGATGTTTGATAAAGATCTGTATCTAGAATATATAAAGAACTCTTATAACTCAACAGTAAGAAAACAAACAGCCCAATTAAAAAATGGGCAAAAGGTATGAACAGACATGTCACCAAAGAAGACATATGGATGGCAAATAAGTACATGAAAAGATGCTCAGTTGTTAGTTATTAGGAAAATGCAAATTAAAACCACAATGAATATCTACTTCATATCCACTAGAATGGTTATACTAATAACAAAAAAGATGACATAAGTATTGGTAATGATGGGGAGAAACTGCAATATTCGTATATTGCTAGTGGGAATGTAAAACAGTGTAGTCACTCTGGAAAACAATTTGGCTTTAAATAGTTAAATACGAACTTGCCATACAACACTGCACTTTTACTCCCCAGAATCTATTCGACAGAAGTGAAAGCATATGTGCACAAAGACATATATGAATGCTCATAGACAATATTATTGTTAATAGCCTAAAAGTGGACACAATCCAAATTCCCATCAACTGGTGAGGAACAAAATGTAGTGTATCCACACAACAGAATACTATCTCACAATGAAAAGGAATGAGCTATTGATACAGGCTACAACTATGGATGAATCTCAAAAACATTATGCACAGTGAAGAAGCCAGATATAAAAGACTGTACAGAATGTTTAATTCCATTTATATGAATGTCTAGAAAAGGTAAATTTATAGAAGAAAAAAGCAGATTGCTCATTGCCAAGGGCTGGAGGTGGGAGTGAGGTGCTATAAATAGCATAAGGAAAGGTGATAGAAATGTTGTATAACTGGACTGCAGAGAGGGTTGTACAACTCCACACATTTATGAAAATCACTGAACTGTGTACTGGCAATATGTGAATTCTATGATATGTAATTTATGCTTCAATGAAGCTGTAAAAAAGCATAGCTAACTTTAGAAGGGAAATGCAATAGATGAGGCTTCTACTATGTCAGAACATTCCCATGTGAATGTGGCTGAATCAGAGTGTCTGTCAATCGCTATTCTGGAGCAAGACGACCACAGCCCTGTTATGGCACCTATGGGAAAGGTGAAGAATTGAGCATTGCTTCAACTCCTTTTATGCATCAGGTATTATGCTGGTTCCTTTTCTTACATTGTCCCATTTAAACATTGTGACAGCCAATGAAATTGAGAATTATTTTTATTTTGCATGTTTGGGCTCAGAGGAGTTGTCAGTATGGCAGAGCCATGACAGCATGGCTTGGTGAAGCTGGATCTCAAATCATGAGACTTACTGGAAATAACAGCTACCACATGGCTATGTTGGATTATGCAGCATGAGCCTAGGAAAAGTAAAGCCCCAGGCCAGGAATAGTTATAAAGTCAGAAACTACATAAAGAGAAAAAGACTCCAGTTTTCTGCTTAGGCAGGAAGGAAATAGCAACCACATTATTATACAACCATTAAAAAAAACCCCACTGCAACAAAATAATCAATTAAAATTAGATTTTTCTGATATCTCATTATGATAACAGAGTTTTTCAAAGTGAATTATCACAGGATTACATGTGATTTGATCTTCATAAACCAATCTTGGGTTAGTAAGCTAACAGTATTCATTTTAAGGGTGTATGTGTGTTTTTTTTAAGGCTGGGGAATGCTTTCCTTTTTCATTACGATTACATAAAGAAAGAATGAATAATGAATAAACAATGACCAGATTCTTTTAGTGCTTAAGTTTTTTAGTTTAGAAGAGGGACATTAGACAGTTATTTTCAGAAGGATACTGAATCAGCAACTTATTAAATTACACTAATTTTCTACAAATAGTAAAGTGTTTAGGAAGGCACCAGAAAAGGGTTCTTTATGGGAAACCTCGATAAGGTTCATTGACTATGAGATTTGTGACCATTATGAAATTTCGAAAGATCCAAAACCTGCCCACTTACCCCATCTATTCCCCGTGGGGGGTCTCTGATTGACATGGTTGATGCTGCAGGGTGTGTAGCATGTAAGTCCTCAGAAAATGGTGGTTACCACTAAAAATGTGAAAAGTGTTTTGAAAATGACAACTCTAAATAATATATAAATATATACAATGATTATTTTTGAGATATGTGCCACCACTCTCGGCTCTGAAGAACATCTGTTTCTACAATTAGAGTTATTTTGCAATATTGAAGATGAGTGCCATAGAAAAATTCCCCATAGAATAGCTTTATTCTCAAACAGGCCTTTGGTTCTGATCATATTTCTGGGACCACTTCAGGCTTTACTAGCAAAAACCATCAAAAGTTAAGAAACAGGGCAGGGGAAACGGGATGCACTGTTCCATCTACAACCCCACTTCAGACTTGGGGGTCCACCAAGAAGTAAGAGGAACCTGAGGCTTAATGCTACTGTCTTCATACTTGAGAGCAGGCATGGTGCATGTGTGGGGAGCCCCGGGGATAGCCACGTGTTACAGGACAGCACTGAACTGCAGGTTTAATATTAGCTAATGCTTAGAGTAAAAACATTGTAATATTAAATGGAGATTAGAGGAGAAAATTAAGATTTTTGAAATTTTACATTTTTAATGAGTAGATGAACTGGAATGTCTCCAGTTCACCAACAATGTAAATTCCCTGCTATGTAAAGTTTGCTAAGCAGTGTTTGTGTGTGCACATGCACTCATGTGGTTCCACTGATGTGCCAGTTTGAGTTTTAATAAGATTATGAGCAGAGAGACATCTGGAATCACAGATCCGAGCTTCAGAAAACGAAGGTGTCAAAATCGTGGATTCATTGGATTTAAGAGCCAGTTTGAGCTTCGGGCAAGATCACGGATTCATGGATTTACAGATTCCCCTGTTCTTTCTGCACCCTCCTTCCTCAGCGATTTTACAGCTAGGAATACTGAGGCCTAAACATGCAGTGAAGGTTTTGGGGTCACCCATCACGTCAGAGGCAGAGGAAGGGGCAGGGAGCTAGGCTTCCCGTCTCCACGGTGGTTGGGTGGGTGTGCTCACGGAGCACTTCCAGAGTTGCACCCATGTTATGTGCAAATCAAGACACCAAAAGATAACAAGAAAGACTGGATAATGTACAGTTTAAAACGTGGTTTTACCCAACGTGTCTGTATTTGTGCTGGGCTTTGAATATTAGGAATGTGGAATGAAATGCAATGAAAATGATGAAGTTAGTCAGTACAGGCTTCCGGAGACTATGAAACTGAAAATGACTGTGCTAAATGGTTTTCTATTACTTGTCTTTTCCCCTAATCCCATCTGAATCATCACTTTTTATCTCTTAAATATGCGTTGTTAAGAATCCCCCAAAGTAATTATTAACAAGTGAGCCAGCCGGTGCTTGCAAACCATTTTACAAACACAAAAGGCTCTGCAAATGTTTATTCTAATGAATGAGACTAATTCAACAATGACATAATATAGTATACTCAGATAATGCTTTTTAGCAATGCTCACTGTGTGTGATAGAAAATGACATAGTTCATGCCTGAACTTTGGTTAAACCTGTGAGGTGAGCCGAGGAAAATGTATGTTCCACTTTTCTGTGTTGAGGCAACCAAAATAACCAGATAGGAGTCCTGCATTGCTTGGAGTTATTTTTTCAAGCCTGTGTCTCATGGACAACACAGTAGTGCTGCATAAAATGCTTTAATGTTCTTTAGGTCATAAGAGAAAATCTTGAAAGAAGAATGGCTTTTCTTGTGAAGTGAGGCACCTTGCTTGGCATTAGAACTGACTGTAGACTTGCTGGCCGTGTACTTGGCATCGAAGGGACAAGGAGAAGGAAACCTTCTAATATGTCTCTTTAAGGTTCCCTACATGCTCTGTGAAAAACAGTCCCTAACATACAGATGCCTCTTATATCATGAAACAGACAGCAGAACTTTTGTTTGTGTGTGTGTACTGGGGTCTGTATTACCTATTATTTTCTTGCTTTCTGTATTCTTATGCTCTGGCATCTGGGGCCTTCTGGATCTGGATAGAAACTGCTCCTTCCAGGGTTAGATAATTTCTAGAGATAGTGAATTTGCCTGCGAACACGCCTGGCATGTACAAACCAACCAATCTTGAGTTCACATCCCCTCCCACCTCCTTTAATCAGGCTTCTGCAGTCCAGGACATATACCCTTAACCCGAATCACCCCAGGGGTAGGTGCCTGCCAACTAGGGACCACCTCTATAGCCCGAGCCCACTAAAATTAATTCAGACTAAACCTGTCTATCCTGCTTACCTGTCTCACCCATTCCTTCTTATGAAAGCCACAATAAAAGTTCTGACACATGCTTTCCCCTTGCGCCCTCTGCTTCTGGATTGATCCCGGTGCTTCCCCATGTGGCCCTGCATGGCAAGCCACACCTCCTGTTTCTAGGGGTCTGTGAGTATAAACTGCTTCTTTCATGACAGTCATTTCCATGTCTGTGTGTCTTATCATACCTGAGTAAACAAATCCCAGTTATATTTTAAAAAAGGGTCCCTTACCCAATGTATCCAGAGGCAACAAACAGGAGTAAAGGTGGTAAAGCTGATTCTTCTGAACACACCCAATTTCCCTCTTTGCCTGGGACTCTGTTGCTCCAGAACTGGCTGTAGGCTGCCAGGCAACACCACTGGGTATGCTGTATATATCCCCTGGATGTTAAACTCTTTCAGGTCTTATTTTCTTAGCTATTCATCTTATATTCTTAAAATGTGGACAGGACTTCCCTGCCCCAAAACCGAAACCAAAAAGCATTCTTCCTTCTTTGAACAGGCATTTTTGAGGCTTTCAATGGCCTAATTAATGATACCGTGAGCTATGGAGCAATGGAAGGTGTGGCCCCGTGAGGTAGTCTACTGATTCTAACTATGCCATTAACACACTTCATTGAGGCCTCTTTGGCTCACTGAAATTTCCCTAAACACTTAGGGGGAGAAATCAGCTATTCTTTATTTTCTTCACACTCTGACATTCCACCTTTCTCATCTCTGGTTTTCAGATTTATCACTTCAATGTGATAGGAAGACCATTTTAATAAAATGTGCTAATGGGATATGATAATTACATTGATAATCAGGGAGAATGAGGAACAGACATATGCTTGTTAAAAGTGGGATGGTCCAGGAGAAAAGTGCCAGAAGAGTGTGTGTTGTGTTGAAGATGTAAGTTGCCCTGGCTCTCCTAAATGGAAACCATCTTCATTTTTTGATATTATCATCTTATGCAAATAAGAACAATGGGCCTGTGTCATACATGAGAAAAAACAAAGAAGTGCCCTCTGTCATATGTAAGAAAAAGCAAAGAATTGCCCGATGAGCCACTAAGACCTCTGATGGTTTTGGCCCAACATCATCTGAAAACCTTAAGCATGACTTGATTGACCCAGTGGTAGGTTAAGGGGTAGAGGGGGCATAATTTCCATGAGCTCTTTCACCCCAAGTCTTCCTCTAAACAAACATACTGCAGAAGGAAAAACAAGTGCTTGCTATGCAAACATAGCTTCAAGACAAGTCCCCTTAGCACCCCCTTCCAAAAGGCTGCCAACCCCAACCTCATCTATACAGAAACTCTGGAGAATAGGGCTTGACCTCCACATCAACTTCTGTCTGCAGGATGTCAAAACATCCAGCATAAAGGAAAAAGACTAAATTCACCAACTGGCTGGTTAATCTATTTATTAATTTATTTATAATCTATTAATCTATTTAATAACTAAAGAGTTATTCTATTTTTATTTCACCACTGAAATAAAAATAATTTGTTTCTCTTGTTTAATGAGTGATTTACAACTGCCAGATCAACCAAGAGACATGAATTGAACACTAGCTGTCTGCAAGGCATCATCCAGCATCTGAAGCCTTCATCTTTGCTAAGCTGCAAGCTTTATAATTTTCCCTTATTATTTCTAGGTCACATTGGCCATGAATCAAGCATTAACAAACTCATGGAAAAATATCCTTTCTCCCACAGTCTAGATTTCCCCGCTGGGAATTCATGTACGACTGTCACCTCTGTTAGCTCAAAACAGGGAGTGTGGCAGGTAGCTCCTCTGGAAACCTATCCTAAACAAATAATGCAAAAGAATGAAAAGCCATGGACAATAGGATATTCTTTGCAGTTTTTTATAATTCTAAAAAACTATAAGCAGGATAAATTAAACAGCAGAAAGCTGGTTACATAAAATGCCAGCATAGCATAGTGGTTATTGAGCACAGATGAGCATTTATGTCTGTCTATGACATTCACTGCCTGTGTGTCCTTGGGCAGGTCACCTAACCTCTCTGAGCATCAATTTCCTCATCTGTAATATGGGCATAATAGGATTGTTATGAGTATGAAATGAGTTTATATTTATAAATATTATGAGGATGAAAGGCATTAATATTTATCATAATACTTATGGACCTGATACATAGGAAGCACTGTTAAGTATTTGATAAAGAAAGTGGTACCTTTTCTAGAAGAATTTTACATCTTTTACAAAGATTATTATTAATATCAAGGCTATAGAGTAATAACCAACAAACAATTCTATCCAAAATGCTTATAAATAGAAAAGGTCTCATGAAAATTCTAAGTACTATGGGGTAAAATATAAATATGAAAATTAATCAGGAGACGAGATAAACATAGTATGTCAGGATTGAGGACAATCTTCTGTTTTCCAGACATTTGTGTCTATCAAGCAAACTAAAGTCTTTAGTAAGTTTTTATAAGTTTTAAAGAAGTTTTGATGAGGCTTGGAGAAGAATAGTAGGAGGAGTGAGAAGAAATGTTCTTCCTGGACCCCTGGTTGGAATGAATTGCCTGGTCCTTCTGGCAGAGCCGGGAGAGCTGTGTGCTTTCGCTGGGAGTTAACAGAAACCTACTCATATGAGTATCTTCAAAGAGGGAGACAGGTGAGGAGAGAGGTTTCAGCAGCCAGAAGCCAGGAAGAGGGTCTAAAGTCAGTGGACTGGCACTTGCTTTCTACCTGTGCTCTGATTTGCTAGCAGTGTGGCCCATCAGGGGAGGGCGGGAGCTCAGAGCATCTTGGCCCATTCAGTGGCCGGACAAAGACATCAAAGCATTTGAGACTTACAAGGTGGGGATGAAATACCCTCACTTGTCAGGCACTTGTGCACATTTAGTGAAATAAGTAACTCCAGTAATGGAAAAGAGATATCAATACCAGCATCAACACCAACACCAACACCAACACCAACACCAACACCAACACCAACACCAACACCGTCAAGCATTCTTTCCTCTCCTTGTTATCTGATCTTGATACCTTATCAGCCTTCCTCAGGAGGGCTGCTTATTCCCCAGGATAAAGCCAACATGGATATAGCGGTCTGTGCCCTCTGTGTTCACATGACCCCTCCACCCCCCAATTTTGTACTCCCTTCTTACAGTTCTTAAGGCTGGAAAGAAACCTTAGAGATCGTCTCAGCCAGTGGCTCTCAAGACTGGCCCATAGCCTACTGCTGGAATGGCTAAGTCAGAATCTCCTGGGGAGCCTACGTATAAGGGTCTCCAGGCGTTATGAAGTAGTAGCTCTGGGGTGGGGCCCAGGATTCTGCATTTTTAATCTCTCCCCACCCCCAAGGTGAATCCAATTTATGTGCAGGACTCACAGATCATTTTCGGTGAGAGGAAACGCCTGGCCCAAAGCTGTCCTTCTTTGTCTCAGTCACTTTCTATTTTCTTCTCTACCTTCACCCACTTCCTCTGTCTTCCTCTACCTCTCTTAAAATCTGTCTCTTTTTCTGAGCCAGGGCTCTCATTTTAACTACAGAAATGAAAACCCCAGTTGAGGGAAGGCAGGCTGACACTCTTTTTGTTACTAATAAACATGCTGGGGCTCTTCCAGCATGGCCTGATATCCTGACATCTGTCTCAGGCAGAGGGAAGTGTGCCCCAGCTACGCACACATCTGTCCTGGCAACCACAGCAGGGATGCAAATGAAACACTCTGAATTAGATTCGAGTGAGCTATAAGCCTAATGAGTGTTATTAGCGTATCTGCATGCATTTAAGAAGCAGCTACTGTTAGCCTGATAATGTTCTGACCTCCTTCAGAGACCAAGAGGGTCTGAAATTTAAGCTCAGACCTGGACCTTGCTCAACTGTCTTGATTGGCTATGTGAAGACTAGATGTGCCGCCCGCCCCCCACCCCAAGAAAGTGGGGATAGCTGATATCACTGGGGGGGCTTTCATTCTCACTGGCTTGTACTCGCTATCCTTTTTCCTACCTAATGAGCGAGGTGTTTGCTTAGATTTTATACCTGAGAATTAGCTAGACATGCTTTACATTCAAACCTTGTTTCCGACAGTCATCCTGGACACCCCCTCCATGTCTGCTCCTGACCTTCTGTGTCAGCTCTCAGCCCCACTGTCCCCTATGGCCCCAAATCACCCCCTGTCCTTGACACATGGGTTACTCTGGCTTACGCACATCCCTCCTCCAACCTGTCCATCTTCCCACAAGGAATGGAATGAACACGAGGCTCAATAAAAACATTTGAGTATTGCTTTTTATTAGCGAGTGTGTGTGTGTGTGTGTGTGTGTGTGTGTGTGTGTGTGTGTGTTTTGGCCACCTAGCAACGTGGTATTAATAGCTTAATACTTATTTGATACTTCTTGGTTAGCCTGGCTACTTGATATTTCAAGTTCTGGAAACACAGGCAGAAACACGTGATTTCTTTGTGCATAAATAGAAATCCCCATGAGAGCTCTAAGCACCTTGACTCCTGTGTGTGTAATTCCTGTTTTAATGATGTAAGTGTTATTTTATATTTAATGAACTCAAAAAAGCAAGGGCTCTGGGGGTGGATACTCTGAGATTTCAATCCTGACTTCACCACTTTCACAGCTTTAATGTTTCTTTTGCTTTTCTTTTTTTTTTTTTTTTGCCTTCCTTTAATATTTAGTAAAATTCTTTAGAAGATGTAAACATGACTAAGAGAAAAACCAAGAAAAAAGGGGCTTTTGTTAGTATTTGAACCAGAAATTAAGGGTGGACACACACTTGGACATCAGAAATGCTAGGAACAGCAGGAATGAAAATAAGACAAAGGAGAATTTTGGGGGAAACAGTCAATTTGGATGAGAGCCCTTCTCAGTCTTAAAGTTCTATCTAGTTCTTTCATGTTAGTAAGAGAGAGGTTGTTCCCCTCTAGACAGCCCCATCATTCTTTGTTGGCTACAAAATGTTTTCATTCAGGGGGCCTTGCTGAACTGTGTCCCCTACATAATGTGATTTTCTTTTCTTTAGTGGGCCCAGCTGCAGTGCTGGTGTTGCTTATCCAACACCATCACCTCTGGCTGTAATTATTTTTTCCTTTGTAATGACGAGGCAAAGTAGTATAATTGAATTACCCAGCAGCCAGTGGCGGCCCTGACATTGAACTCAGTATCTCCCTCCTGGCTCTCTCAGCGTCCCACAGGGACTGGAGGTTGGGACATCCTGGATTCCAGGCTTGGTTTTGCCAAGGAATGCTTCTGTGCAAGTCACTGCATACTTCTGTTCTTCATGTGAAAAGTAAGGGAGATTTTCTAGATAACAGTAATCATAACAACTGACCCTGATATGGGGCTTTATAGTTCACAAAATGCTTTCTGAATATTTCATTTCATGCTTACGACTTTCCAGGTAGGCATGAGTTATCACCACCTCCAATTAGAGAAGGAAACAGTGGGCCAAGGAGTTACCCAGTGGGCTTAAGGTCATGTGGCTGCACAATGGTAAGCAGGTATGGGGCCAGAGCTCCGGTTCTCAGCTTCCTGCTCTACTCACTTCTCCATCCCTCCCTCTAGAGAAGTTTCTCTCAATGGCTCCTTCCAGATCTCTAATGGTATAATTCTTACGGTTTTAGGAAAACTCTGTCTAGTTTCTGCATCAAAAATTCTGGATAACATACAAATCTCCAAACTTATCCTTTCTATGAAACAAACATAAGAAAAGTGCTTATGACCTAAATGTTAATAATATGTGACCTTCACATTTCAAGTCTTAAATTCATAATTTTACCATAATTTTTTGTTACAAAAGTACCTAGTGGGGAATGGATACTTCATGAATCAGTGGCAAAAGACTTCCGTCTGTTTGATAAACCCCAAAGGCTTTTGTCCTTAGTAACACTCCTCGGGTTGGTGAAATTTGATTTTAGGAAAGGAATGTACATTATTCAGTTGGTGGCTCTGTTAGATTGAAATGACATATATTCATTTCTTTATAAAATATTCTTCAGGAAACAGTAAGGACATATGGATGCTTGAAATCTCGTAAGTCTGGAATTACCCCAATTGTGAATCAGCCAACACTGTTAAGGGGAATGGGCTGGCCTGACATTTCCTAAACTTCACCATCTCAGTAGCAGCCATTTAATACAAGCCAGTATGCATTTAATTTTAATTAGTTTCCACCAACAGTGGCAGGAAGTTTAAAAAATAATCAAGGAAACCAATAAAAAATACAACTCGATATTGCTGCTTGGGAATTAAATTGATTCTATCCTTCTACAGATAAGAGAATTATCACAGGAGCCAAATCCCCCATCTCCAGAAATGATCATTATACTGGTATTCAAATTAAATTGTCCAGAAATCATATTTGAAGGTAGCAGAGAAAACATCCTGAGATGAGTCATTGTGGATGATGGCTCTGTGACATAAGGCTGTGTTTTTATAGTCTTACAGTTTTCTTTAGCTTCTCAACTTTAAATTGGATTTTTAAAATAAAGTAAAACAATAAACACAAAAACAGTGGCTTCCCTTTTTATTACTACATTCTTCTGAGAAGTTCAAAGAATTTTAGAGCCATGTTGCTATCAACTCAAAAAAGCCCTAGAGTTGGAAGATTTCTACTGGACAATAAAACTTTCTGCTTATGTTTAATACTATCACTTATCTTCTGCCTGAAGATGCCCCGTATTTTTATGAAGAGGAGAAATACAAATGCTTATTATCTAAAAGAGCACTTCTAGTAAATTAAATTCACTCAAACCACATCAAATAAGGCACAGAGGACCAAACACTTCAGAGAGTGGGAAATTAATATCCAGACATGACAAATCTAAGACCTTCTGCATGCTAGTCTGGTCTCTCTTTGGCAGAGGATGGCAGTGTTCCCATCTGCAGCATCTCCTCTTAGAGTACAGAAGCTCATTTCCATGTTGCCGGTTGCCACTGGAAGCAATTCTAAAATTCAAGTTGGCCAATCTCTTAGCTCTTTTGTTGGACTCTGAGGCGATGGTCTCTGCTTCCAACCTGAACTAGACTACATGCTATAAGAGTCTTCAATATGTAAAAAACTCATATACACAAGATGTGGGTATGTTCTACTCCCATTTCAAAGTGGAGAAAGAGAAAATGAACTTTAACTGCACAAAGGATACTCATGCTTAATGAGTTAGTCAGCAAAATCACTCACCTTCCTTCTCAGGAAGGAACTAAAAATAACCTAACATTTGTTAGGTGCCTGAAAGTTGGCTCTGGTTAAAGGCAGGAAGTTGGCAAGATGAACTCTTAAGATCCATTCCAATTCAGGAATGTGTATTGTACAAATCTTTGGCCTTAAGTGCATCTAATCCAATGCTGGATGTGTCCAAATTTCATTCATTTAATAGCCAACATTTGTCAAGAGCTTACTATGTTCCAGAGCCTGTGTTAGGCTTGGGGACAGATACAAAAGTGGTCTCTACCCTGGAGGAGTGTTATAAAGGCTTTCATGGGGAGAAGTGTTAAACTCAATGGGAATTCAAAGGCAGGCATGACTGACTCCATCTGTGGACTCAGTGTTGAAGAAATTTGGAGGCCAGATACTTTGATGAATGGCAAATCGTTTAGATATAAACTCTTATCAATGGGAATTAACATTTCCTGAAAGGTACCTACTGGTAAATTGATTCTTTGTGTCTCAGAAAAAGCAACTTGTCTTACAAAGTTGAATCATGCAAGGTTCTGTTCCCTATTGTTCTTAAGAAATACTATGTTTGTAGTATATAACCTTTTCCTCAAAGCTCCATTCACATAAGATCTCACTCATTACTCCTGTTCCCAGAAAGTAAAGCATGCCATTATGCCAATTTTATAGGTAGGGAAACTGAGACCTAGAGAGTGTCTCCTTCAGCCTGGTTATTTGGCTTAGGTTAGAACAAACAAGTAGCATATGAAATAGAACAGGAAGCCAAGCATCACCTATTTCAAGCCCAGAGCTCTCCACAAAGCTTTGCTTGATCAAATTGATAAGTTCAGAATTCTACAGCAGGGGTGTTATGGCTAGAGCATCTGTCTGTGAAAAGAAAGAAGACCTTATTGCTTTAGAGGATGCTTGAAAAAAACTTGATAAAAACTGTCTCCAAGGTTCCCATAGTGGGCAGGCTCAAAGACAAAACCATACAAATCCATCACCAATTGCAGGACACTTTGGGATGGGTTGCTCCTCCTACCTGACATGTTTTATAAGCAGTGGAGTTCCAAGTTCCACACATGTTGTTTATTTCTCTTGTGATGACAATCAGTGCCAAAGCAAAGAAAAAGCAAGAGGTGGCCATGGTAGGATCAAAGAAAAGCTTGAGGCCAACCTAGACCTTGGCAATGGGCCTAATGAGGACTGGGCAAGGAATCCATCACTTTGTAAGGTTGAAACAACAGAACTGGAGGGTAGTTTAGCTGTGAAATCTTTATTCAAAGAAATCTTATTAAGAACACTGATATTTATAAAACAGTTTCCTCCCCATTCCAGTACCTTTTTTTTGGAGCACAGTTTAAAAACCTTGAACTTGCCGCACACATTCCCTCATCCATATTGGCACATATGGTGTCTTATATCCCATGTGTAAAAGAATTCTCTTCTTCCCTTTGCCAATCTGTTAAACTTCTACTCACCCTTCAAGATTCCCATGAAGTGTTTTCTAACAGAATCATCCGAGGCACTTGTTAAGAATCCAAATTCATAGACCTCGTCCCAGACGTACTAAACCCAGATTTGTGCTGTTGTTAAGCTACTGGCAGAATTCGGATGTGCAGTCAGGATTGGAAACCACTGCAGATCTTGCTCTGCCTAATGGTTTTAACAAGAGATGACTTACAGCTGGATTAACTCTGAACTTTCTGGAAGGGGAGGAGGTTGTAGAGAGATAACCTAGGACTGTACCTTGCCAAGAGTTGGGAGCTGAGAAAGGCCAAGACAGAAAGGAAAGCAGCTGAAACGGCTCCAGGTCCCTTCGGGAATCCCGCCTCTGGGCTGTGGATGAAGCTCATCCAAGGGGCTTGTAATCAACAAAGCTTCCCATTCTCTCTTGGGTGAGGCTAAGGGAAATTCCACAGCTTCATGAAGGTTGCAGCTATCCCACAAAAGACCTCTGCAGTGGCAATTTAAAGTTTTTTTTTTTCTTCTGGTATGTCCATTTACATAGTTTTTAAAGGATGCCAGAAGGAAAAACAACCCACTGCTTGTTTTGACTAATGGTTCTCATTGCTATTAACGTTTCTGGTATTGACTTCTGTATGTTATACACGGTTCAATTAAAAAAAAAAATCCCCTCATGGCCCTCTACTCCCATCTTCATAAAATATCTCTATACAAAAGCAAAATATTGTTGTTATATGAGCAGCTGGTATTAGCACGGTGTCGATCTCATTTAAAACATCTAAGCACTTTAGCTAGTGCCGTTTAGCATCTCAAATCATGATAACATGACTTCTTATTTGCATAAAATCTTCGGGCTCTTCATTTCCCGTTGCAAATGAGGTATGGGACTGAGCTGGAGTGATTATTTATTACCTGTGTTCTCTCACACTCCAAGTTCAGGTTCCACTGAATAAAGTGAGGGAATCCACAGAGAAGGAAAAAAAAGTTACACACCACTTTTCTTTTGCTTTTTCATTAGTTACTCTACCTGATGTAGGCCAGTTCTCATCAATTTTTTATTTGTTGTACAATTTAACTTCAGGGCTCTGTTTGTGAATTGGTTTATTTTTTTTTTTCATCAAGAGATAACTAAGTGGCCAGTAGTTCCCTCGCCTCTTTTAGGTCTTTACCAAATTGTCATCTTAGTAAGGACTTCCCTGGCCACTTTGTCTAAAGTTGCACCTCCTCCCTGCCCAACGTTTCCTGTCCCACAGCCTGCTCTTCCCCTCCTTCTTAGCACTTACCACAGCGCAACAAAGGCGTGTTTACTGTCAATGCTGCTTACTGTCTGTCTTGCCCACCAGCAGCCTGGTCAGGGCAGGGATGTTGTCTGCCTTGTTCACTGCTATATCCCCCGTCTAGCACAGTGCCTGGAACATGGTAAGTGTTCAGCACGTATTGGCTGAATGGCGAAGTGAATGACCATTCTTGCCTTTAATGAAGCAGCTGACCAGCTTAGGGGAGAAATATTCAGATGCTCCATGTATTAGCTTTGATATCGTAGGCAGTATAAGACAGTGAAGGGATTCCCAAATGTTTTGGATTCATGTGGCCCTTAGGTCCAAGAAACCTACAAATTTATGTCCTAACAACTTAGTAGCCATTTGAAAAAAATACATATGAACTGAAAGAAAAATATTTTAATTTTATTCTTTAATATCTGCGATTATTTCCTAATGGGACATGTACCCCTATAGGACAACGCACAACTTCTTAAATCTCAGAATCAGATCGGACACTGCTACCTTCGGTTCTTGTTCCACAGTGATTTTTCACATGGTACTTCTTTAAATCATGAGTGCTGAAAACCCAGCTTCCCAAAGACACAATGTCATCAAAAGGAAGGCAGTGCGATCTAATGTGGAAACTTTGAACTTGAGCTAGTTCTGAAGTTCATGTGGCATCTGACTGGTGTCGAGTGTTGCTGTGCTTCCAACCACAATCTAAAATATCTACAGCACTGCGGTTAGTTCACTGTGGTGCCCCGGGGAGCCTCGGTGCAGTTTCAGAACCATGGGTGTAGTGGCTGAATGCATACTCTTTGAAGTTGTGTGGACTTGGGGAAGTATTCCCATCTATAAGAAAGAGAAAATAATAGTATCTACCTCATAGTTTTTGTTTTGCTTTTTATTATGGAGAAATTTCAAACCTACATAAAAGTGCACAGAAGAAAACAATGAATCCCCACATCCCATCGCCAAGCCCAAAGAATGATTAAATCCAGCCACACCCACCCTCCCATATACGTCACTCTCCATAATTGGGACATAAATCCCAGATCTCATCTGTAAATATTCTATATATAAAATACGTAAAATTTACCATATGTAAATATACCTCTTAGGTTTTTGGTGCAAATGAAATGAGTTAATATATGTAAAGCATTTGGCACAGTGCCAAGCATCCTGAAGTGTTAGGTGTTACATATAATCACTCAATGCCTCCTCGCCAGGAATGTATCATCAGGTAGAAGATAGCGTGTTTCATGTGATCTTCTTCAATATAAAGGTATACCCATGACCACAGGGAATAGGGCTGCTGCAAATGCACGCACCACCAGTGTATTTTAGCAAACATTCTCTCCACAAGGAACTTCTATTTACCCACCTTGGAAAACACATGACATTCAAAAGGCATCAGTTTTTTTTTTTTTGTTTTTTTTTTTTAAATAAAACACCAAGCTACACCAAGTTTAATCTGATTTCTTCATTCTGGGCAAAAATGTTCTCTGGGTGGGGGGAAGCTTCAGGGTACAAATTTCTCTCTTACCTTCTGGCACTTTGGATACAGTAGGGTTTTACTTCATTAAGTGCATTAGAATGCTGTTTATCTGTTATAGCACAATTTTGGAAGAACTAGGAAAAAACAGCTTAGGGCAGGAGGTCCAACCTTCCTGAAACTACCCTGCATACACGTTTGATTGCGAAGGGGGCATAGTGCTGATTTATCCAGTTGTTCAGGTGTGAGGTACACAAATGACCATGGAGACAAGAAACAACTGCTATTTTCTATTAACAATTTCACGTAATTCTCTCCCGGGGCTTAATTTAAATGTAACTTAAATTACTCTTATCTTGGGGGTCTCTGGGTCCCTCATCCTGAACACAGCCTAAGTATCCCCAGTGAGCGAGGGATGATGAGAACATTAAGCAATTCTTTGACTTTTATGCCACAGCAGCAAAATTCTCAATTTAACTCTTCTGAATTTGTTTGCTCTTGAACTAAGTGATTTTCTGTGTTCAATAAAGTTGAAAAAATTATTGATCTATATATTTTTATTTTGAGAGTGTTTGGTTTACTAATCTGAGAGAAGCCCTAACTAAAATCCTTTGGGTTTCATTTAGCCCAAGGGAAAAATTTAAAATTAAACCATCTATAGAAAGCATTTATTTCTTTTAGATGGTAAGCATACCTTAGATTGGGATGTTGCTTTGAAATCTTGTCAACATATATGCTCTTACAGCATTCATTTTATCATCTGCTATCAACATTATATCATAATTTCTATCTAGTGTATCCCAAAGATGACCAGCAACCTTATATAAAGGAGCAAAGAGAGACATTTTCTTTGGCAAACAGAATGAACTGGCTAGAAGTAACTCTATTAACCTCCATGACAACTTGCAAAAGGGTAGGGACTCAATAAAATCACATTTGTCTATAGCTTGTTCGGGGAGCAGATCCACACTATTCCAGGGTGCTTTGTTTAAACCCAGTTTTTACTGGGTTAATGGAATCACTGACTGAGGTCACACATACCCGTAGATATATATACTCAGCCTTGATCCATTTTTTAAAAAGGTTTTATAAGTAAGGTTTTGGAGAATTTTAATACATATTCTTCATCAGTGATCTGCTCATTTATTCCTGAATCTGACCACATAAAACTGTCCGGAGCAGGTGAATTATTAAAAATACCAAGAAACTTCTTGCCAGCCACACTCTCAATTTTAATAGCAGCAAGGCAGTCTTTAAGGGACCTGAGCCTCTTTCTTGTGAAACTTCCCTGCCTATTTCTAAAGCAAAGAGGACCACAGGATTTAACTGTTGGACAGTTAAAGAATACTGATATGCAGGTATTAATCAGATACACATCTAAGGAAAACACAGATACACATCTAAGGAAAACACAGCAATAGAAAAGCAGATAGCAGAAAGAGCCTATATAAAGAAAATCAATCCAATACAACTTATATTTGGTCTGATTCCTGCTTTCCTAAGACAAGCTTTTTTAGTTATTGAGGACCTAGAGACAGGATCTACCTGAGTGTTCACTGGATATACAGGCATGCTCAGGACCTTTAAATGGCTAACATCCAGAGATTTCACCACTGCTTTGTTCCCCTTGCTGCTATCCTATTGTAGCCCGAGGCTAATACAGGCAGGAATATACAGGTCATATTCAGGAGACCCTTTCAGGATTGCTAAAAAGATGGGTGTAGTAAATTAAAGATGATCACAAATTCTTTGCTATTCCTCCCATTGAGTGGTGGAGTCTAATTCCTTTCCCTCTTAAGTCTGGGTTGGCCTTAGTGACTTGCTGGACCAATATACTGTGGTTTAAGTGACTTCCAAGGCTAGGTCCTAAGAAGCTTTGCAACTTTTGCCTGGGACAACTTTTGCCTTGGGACAGTCCTTCTGGGGGCTCTGAGCTGGAAACCCACTACCCTGAGACCACTATGCAGGAGAGGCTGCACGCAGGTGCCCAGTTCGCAGTCCTGGTTCAGCTCAGTCATCCTTGCTAAGACACCAGCTATGTGAGTGAAGTCATCTTAGAATCTCCAGGCCAACCCATCTGCAAGCTGACTACCACCAGTTCTCAGTCAATGACACATGGAATAGGAGAATCACTGAGCAGAGCCCTGACTCCATTTCCTGTCCCATTAAAACATAAGATATGATAAAAGAATTGTTGCTTTAAGCTGCCAAGTTTTAGAGTGGTTTGTTCCACAGCAGCAGACAACTGGAACACCAGGTATGCTGCTTTGCAGCACCAGGGAGTAACCGCCACTTCTAGCATTACAGCCAACTGGTCTTAGGGGAGAATGGCTGGCATGCTGTTAAATGACTAGTGAACTAGTCAGTCAAGGGCTCTCAGGGTCATGGCTGGTCTGGAGGAGACCACTGAGAGTGATGAGGGCTTTGCTGAAGGGAGGCATAAACTCATGAGAGGTGTTCAGGAGGAATCAGTGTGTGTAAGGTTTTGTTGGAGTGTTACAGAGATTACTTTAGTGATTTTTGGGGAGTATCAGGAGAGGGAGAGATCCAGAAAAATGATCTCTCAGCTCCCTATTTTGGACACTGAATTTTTCTCTTCTTTTTTTGGAGAAGAGAGAAGGATGGAGTCAGATGTAGCCAGAGAAAGAGGATAAAATCACTGCTGTTGTTGTTCATCTGGAATAGCAACAGAGAAATGAGCAAAAAGGGGAAGACATTTAGCTGTATGTGGGACTCTCATGAAACTAAACACCAAGTGTTATCACAGGATAAGTGATCATTTATTCTGGTTTGCTTGGGACAGCACCAAGTTAAACCTGTTATTCTTGGAATAATTATTAAGAATATTCTCTTTCGCATTTAAAAGTGTTTGGGTTTGGATAATAAATTATGTGCTTGCCCTATTTCTAGAGGCCTGTGTGGCTCAGTAGAAGAGAGTTTTTATCACTTTATATCATCCCATTAAGACACTATAGAAGGGGTTTATTGAATACTTGTGGGGTTCCACTTTGGAGGTAACGTTGGTCAGGTTTGATAGTTCATTTACTCATTCAGCAAATATTTAATGAGAACCGTGTTCTTTCATACAGGTGACAGAATAACATAGAATTGAGAAAGTCTTTACTTGTGTGCTATGACTGGAAATGTTATTGGAAGGCACATCACTGGTCTAGATAGCTCTGTAAGCTCATGCCTTGATGTGCCCCCACCCCCAGCAATGGCAGTTGTAACACAAAAATAGAAACCTAAAAAGACAACCTGACTCAAAAACAAGACAAACATGTTCACAGGCCAGAATGGAACAGAAAGGTAAAGCAGCAAGACAGGCTGAAGCCAGCCGGGTGCCCAGCCTGGAGGCAGGCAGGCAGGGATGGTCGTCTAGCTCCGCAGGGAAAAGGGACTAAAATGACTCTTGGAAGCTAGAGGATTGGGACTAGGCTCAGGGCTTGAAGACTGGGGCTCAGATGGGGCTCCTTTGCTTGTACAAGTAGAGTGAAAAAAATGTGCCCATTACTAGCTATTGCTTGGGGCTACAGCTTCCTGCAAGTGGAAAATCTACAGAGGAAGAAGAACAAAGACATAGCTGATTAGGCACCAAACCAAGCCACCCATGGGTCCCTTCAATATTCATAACGTCTTTCTGGGGCAGGAGCTTCAACACACCACTTAAAGACATAGTTCTAGACTGGCGTCCCAGTGGAGAATACTGAAAACCAATAAATAGGGAGGGAGGACCATACATGTGTACACACATGCACAGAGAACAAGTAAACCATCTTCCACTTAAAATGAGCCTACAAATCAAAATTCCAAAGCACATAAGGAAAGCCAATATCAACAACAAAATCAGTATCAGTTTCAAAATTCTAGATCTGTGTTATCCAATATGGTAGCCACATGGGTTATTTACATTTAAAAAAATTAATTAAAATCAAATGAAATTCAAGTGCTGAATAGCCTCATGTGACTTGTGGTCACCATACTGGACTGTATATAATTTCTTTCATTGCAGAAAGTTGTATTAGACAATATTGCCCTAGATGAAATACATTTTATGGAACAGTCTAACAAGGATTTTAAAATAAATGTTTATGATGCTCAAAAGATAAATGAAGTAATATTTTCCACTTGAAAAAGAAAGAATATAAAACAAGGAATGCACAAATGAAGCAAGAACAAATAAAGTTTACCAATTAGAAATGTTGGTAAACATATACTTGTTGAAATAAGAAAAACTCAATACATGGAATAAATCCTTGATAGTGATTCAATAATTAATGAATTAAAAGACAAAACTGAGGAATTAACCCAGGACATAGCACTAAAAGAAAAAGTGAAAAGTTCTTGCAAAAACTAGTGGAAAAGGAAGGTCGTAGGCCATTCTTGGCTTGAATAAGTTAGGGTTTTATCATTAATCGGGATGGTATGAACAACAGAGGCAGCAATTCAGAAAAATGCAGAGAGAAGATACGAAAGCCACTTTTTGAAAGAGGTAAACTCAAAACATCTGGCTGGTCACTAGGCAGCCATTGGAGCTGGGATTCAGCATCTCCAGGTATGTGCTGGCTGTCACCTTTCAGGCTGCTGGAGCTAAAGGAAGCAATTCCTGCCCCATAATAAGAGGACATTGTGTAGTGAAGGTAGCCATTTGAAGCTAGACTGAAAGAATAAGGAGAATCTGTTGCTGGTGCTTAGAAATCAGTTTTCCTGTGAGAGGTAGGACAATGACATTGAGGTGGAAGGCCTAAACCATGTGGGCCCCTTGAGCAAATGGTCTTTTCTATGCATATACTACTCAGGACTTGGGGAAGTGTGGACTCCTAACAGAGGGTGGGAGAGTGGAGGAAAAAGCTAACCTTCAGAGTTGAACATCATTCCAACTTGCTGACAGAGACTGAGAGTACTGCCAGGAGAGCCTGGCAATGGGAATGGGTGGGACATGGTATGTTCTGCAGGGGGCTATATGCTGACTCTTCCAGCTGCCTGGGAGCTGATGACTTAACAGAGGAGACCAAACAGGAGGATGAGAAAGACAAGGCTGGTGACAGAGCAAGCTAGCCCCTCCTCTAATCCGTAAGCACCATACAATCCCTAATAGCCCACTGGCCAAGACGACTCCCTGTCCGAATGTTTTAGAATTGTGCTGTCCAGTATAGCAGCCACTAGGCACATGTGGCTACTACACATTTGCTACCTGGAAACACTGCACAGGTCTTTCCTCCCACCTCTCTTGATTCAGAGATGCTATTGCTGAGTTTTCTGGTATCTGAGGGGTACCAAATATATGGCATATGGATTATAATTTTGAAAAACACAGAAAGCAACACCAGACACCACCCACAATTTTATCTTTCTTTGAAATTTCCAGAGTCACATTAGGAACTTGTGGTATGTCACTGCCATTGTTATAAACATCAGTTATCAGCAGATGGTACTATAATTGCTGAAGGTGTAAGAAATTAAGCTTCATCTGGACTGACCCTATGACAGAGCTTGAAAGGTGTTTTTGGAAGAGTTCCCTGATTTAGTCTCTTATTTGTCTCACTTTCAAAAAGCAGACTACAGAGGAAAGCTGCTGATTATGTGAACTTTCTGGTTGCCCAGATTCTGAAAAACAGCACTTTCCTGTAATTAAATTGTAAGGAGTTAATTGTAATTAAATTGCACAGTATATGAGTAAATCTGTCACTTCTCGGAATTAGCTCTGAGAATGAAACTAAAATGACAGGGTAATTAAGACCAGAAATGCAGAGGTTTTCAGATGGTTCTTGTCCAGGATGGAATGCATGGGCTTTTTTATTTCCTAAAATCTTTGTTGTGTTATTTTCCCTCATACTGGTGGGTCAGAAAGATGACCATACCACCAGCACAGGATGCTGGGTTATTAATCTGGGAAAGAAAGAAATTTTTTCCCTACCTTTTGTTTATTTGCTTAAATCCAGAGGTGGGTATAAATCACCACTTTACTCTTTACAAAAAACCTATTTAAAATATATTTTTAAAAATTGCACAAATGAGTATTTATGTTTAAAATCTAGGTAATGCAAATAAGGCAAAAAAAAAAAAAAATCTCATTTCTCTCCCTCTGCCCCACCTAGTCTGCTGCCCAGAGAAAACTGTTATTACCTATCTGTGTGTCCTTCCTCAAAGTTGTCATCTCAGTCACACACGTCTACACCTGCACTGAAAATAATGTAGTTCCGGTTAACCTTCACGTGAATAACATGTTCCACACGTTGGGTTATTTTCATTTATCCATATCTTTTGGAAAATATTCCACATTAATATTGATGAACCTTGCTCTTTTGGAACTGCTGCACAGTGTTCCCTTGAATAGTGGTGCCCTTTTTAATTAAGCCATTCCTTCCTCTATTTCCCTACCCCACTCATGTTTGGCCCACTTTTCACTATTACAAACTATGCTGCAATGTACTTCACCCTTTATATGCAGGCTTGGAGACAGGGACAGTAAACATATCCTTAACTTCACAACAAGCAGAGAAGATTATAATGGGCAAATGGAAAAGCACAATAGCAAAACAAGGGCATGTTGTTCAATCAGTGCCAGACACAGGGCATTCTTCTTCGGTGCCATCTGAAAACTTCTTGGTGATCCAATTCATCCATGAATTAAAATGCCAAGGTGAAGAAAGTTTTCTAAGTATGTCAGAGATGACGAGTTGATGCAAAGATGTAAGTAACACGATGGCTGCATTAAGAAATGTGGATGTGTTGAGGGGCAGTGGAAGAATGTAAGTGGGACTGTGATCCTGTACCCCCTAATCCAACAGGGAGCTCCATGGGGCTTTAAATACCACTGGGAAAACCTGGCAAGGACAGCCTTGTAAATCCTGTTAGAGTCTCTTTTGATTTTTTTTGCTTAATTACTCCCTTACCTCAAAGAAAAGCAGTAAAAGTAGGTTGGCAGAGAGGTCTGTGGCCAAGAAAACTCAGCTGGAGCCCAAGATTAAAGTTTTCCAAAAATACTCTCTGTCTCCATCTATCCTTGGGGATAAGCCATTCCATGCTGGGGTATTCAGCCCAATAATCATAGTCTTACTACTGGAAGGAATCACAGGGATGATCAAACCCACTCTCCTATTCAGTAGAGAAGGTAACCAAAGCCCAGAGAGGGAAAGTGACTTGGGCAATGTCACAGAGCTGGTTACTGACAGAGCCAAGACAGGAGCAGAGATACCCTGAACCAGCCCTCTGCTGTTCGCTGTTGTAAGCCTCGCCATCACCAGCCAATGTGCCTGCCAGCTGCTGTGTGCTTCTGCCAAAAGTGCCACCTCTGCTCATCACTTTCTCGGTCATATGACAAAACATTTTTCTGTTTAAACTAAACGTCTCTGCTCTTGGTTAGTGTGTATTGAAAAAAGATGCTCAATCAGCCATGGTTATATCCAGCTCTCTGTGGTGTCTACTGCAAGGATAATTTTTATCTGATGCCATACCTCCGCACGCTCTTGAAGCATAGTTGTCTGGCAAAACCACACAAAAATACATGCATGCACACACCCCTGTCTACCTTTCCTACAGGGGTTATTCATTTCCCCATCAAAACAAATTCTGCAAACTCCAGCAGAATGACCAGGCCTTGGCTCTTGGTTTTGCCCTTGGGTCTGACTACATTTAAATATGTGAATCCTCTGATCCTTATCCTCTTCTTTTACCCTGGCAGTTTAAACATTATTTAGTCATTTCATTCAAGACTACATTTCTTTCATTATGGGTGACTCTGGTAGATTGCCGCAGTTCTTCCCTTCATAGATTTATGCCCCTTGCAATATGACTTTGAAATTCTTTTCATCAAGAGCTGAAGTTTATTTCCCCACCTCTTGAATATGGGCTGGACTTGTCACTTGCTTTGGCCAATAGAATATGGTAGAAGTGACAGCGTGCCAGTTCTGCAACATACTCTCAAGAAGTCTTATATATTTCTGGTCTTTTTTTTCTCTTGGACACCTGCTCAGCCTCCGTGTGAATAAGCCTGAACTGGCCTGCTGGAGCACGCGAGACCACGCGTATCAGAGAGGAGCAGTCTCAAATGAGGCCCTCCCAGACCAGCCATCCCTCCAATCCACTTGGCAGCCGAGCACAGTGGCACGAGTGAGCCTATGAAACCAGAGGACCACCTTGCTGAGTCAGTCTAGCCCAGATTGCTGCCTTGTAGAATTGCAAGCCAAACAAATGATGGCTGTTTTAAACTACTAAGATTTTGGCTGGGGGGCGGGGTTGGGGGTTGTTACACAGCAAAAGCTGACTGATACAGATCCCTTTATTTCTGTTTCCAGAAATATTTATTAAATTGGGCCTCCCAGAGCAAAAAGACTATGTTTCCCACTTAGCTCTGTACATTATCTAGGTGAGCAACTTGATAGAAATTTAGAATAAAAATTTTCTGGAAGGGGATGGGGAAATGGGAAAGACTGATGAACATTTGATTCCTACTTTTTCCCTATACTCAGTCTGCCCCAACTTCAACAGCCTGTGATTAAGGAAACAAATAGAAATACATAGGATGTAGGGCATGCCATTAATCAATGCTAGGGTAGTAAGACAAGAAGAAAAATTCTCTCCTTACACAGGACTGTACAAAATATATACTAGAAAAATCATCTAGAGACAGGGTGAAAACCCTATAATTTTCCCAACATCCTGGCTTCCCTTTTTGCCACACTGTTTATTTGCCACTGCCTTAGGGTCTTACCTTTGAGGCTCCTGGTTCCTTCAGACAGGCAGCATCTCATCCACCCCTGCTCTAGACTCTTCAGCAGGGGAGGAGAGGAGGGCATACACCACCTAACTCCTATGGCCAGGGCTCTTTTAAGTCCTTCTTAGGCTCTAGACTCTAGCTTTTGGAGGCTCCCTTCATGCCACATTTAACATATTAAAATGTACCTACATCCCACAATTTAATATAATCTATACAGAATTCTAAGGTCCAAGTTGCACTTGACTAGCTGACATAGTACGTTTTACAGCCAGCTAATCACACATCTTAATATCTACTCTGCAGCTTCCTTCTTGTATTTTGGAATCATTTTGTTGTTAATATTCATGTCTGAAACATTTTTACAGGCTTTGAAGAACTCACAGATTCTGGGCTCTGTGCTTGTAAATGCCTAACAGGAAAGTCACCCTGATCTAGTTAATCAACCAGTAGCCTTTACTGAGCATCTAATATCTATAAAGCACTGTGCTACACAGTCTTCATCAAATTCACTCATTGGCTGCTATTTACCACAGCAGGCACTGAGCGCACTCAGTGCTGGGAATGCAGATAAAGGCTACTCAGTTCCAGCCCTTGAGGGCTCGGCCTTAGCCAGCCAAGACTTGGCCCAAAGTACAGCAGATGCAAGGAACTGTCGAGTTAAGAGATTCCCCAGGGTCTTTTTCTTTAACCTACCCAAGGGAGAGCAGGGTCATTGGGGTCATTACCACTTTCCACTTCTGCCACCAAAGGGGGACTGGACAGACTGTCCTAATTCTCACTAGTAGCTGACCTTGGGTTATATCCTTATGTTCCTTTCCTATTAAAACTAGGATGGTCTCGCAACGGACATGGTAGTCCCCGGACCAAAGGCAGGCCTTGGGAGTAACAGATGTCCCCAAGCCCATACACCTACAGTGATGATGTGGGGGTGGCACAGAGGATTTCTTCCCAGTGCTTAGGCGAGCGCTGAGGCACGGCTGCGGTGGAGTGCTCAGTGCGTTTCTAATGTCCACTGGAGAGCAGGCTGGTTTACCAGACCTTTGAAAGACATACTTTATAGCCTGAATAGGCAAAGACACTGAACAACCAAGTGGCCCCTGTGCTTTCAGCATTTTCCAGGCTATTCTGGAGCCCTAGTTTTAAGCAAGGGCCTCTTTAAAAGGTACCGCTGTAGGAATCGCTCTGAGTGTGTTACCTCGGAGCTTCTCAAACTTTCATGTACATGTGAATGCCCTGGAGAATGTACATATTGTTAAAATGTAAATTCTGATTCAGTACATCTGGGGTGGAGCCTGCGAGTCTGCATTTCTCATTATCTCCCCCGGGATATCCATGCTGAACTACACTTTGGGTAGCTGGGATATGTGTTATATAGCCCCCTACAGTTCACCAAGAGCCTCCACATACAGTCATGCACCCCATGATGACATTTGGGTCAATGATGGACCGCATATATGACAGTGGTCTCATAAAATTATAATACCATGATTTTGCCATACCTTTTCTATGTTTAGATGCACAAATACTTACCAGTGTGTCACGATTTCCTATAACATTCAGCACAGTAACATGCTGTGCAGCCTAGGTGTGTAGTAGGCTATACCATCTAGGTTTGTACACTCCGTGTTGTTTGCACAACGATGAAATCCCCTAATGATGCATCTCCCAGAATGAATCCCTGTCATTAAGTGATGTATTACTATACTTTATCTCATTTGATTAATTCACCAATTATACAAAGCATCGGCGTTCCCACGTCACAAAGCAATAGGCTTGGAGTGGCTTGCTTTAAAACCGCCAGCTACTCAGTGGCAAAGCCAGCATTCTAATCCAAGTCTTTTCATTCCTGGTTCAGCATCATTACCATTCACTCCAGCTCTAGACAGTTTTTCTTTTTACTTTTAGCTCCCATTTCTTATGAGGTCATCTGTCTCAAGGTTAAAGTCCAGAGTTAATTTCATCCTTTCAAACCTTTTGAGCCAATAACCTGACCTTGCTTCTCATGCTGTGTGGCAGCTGAGGAAGAAAAGATTTTCAAAAACATTCTGGAAAAGGCTTGTTGTGGTTTTGTTCGAAGTGATTATGCTTGCTAGGAAACCAATCATGCTTGGAAACACTGCTCAGAGCTGCTAAATGAATAAGGTTTCCACCGGGGTTTGCAATCAGAGAGATTCAAATGGGACAGGAGCCTGAGTCTCAGGACCACAGACTTGGTGACAGATTGCTGCTTCCTGCGCCTGATGAAAATAAAAGACTCTGGAGCCATCTATGAAAAAAAGATATATTTAATTGGGGGGGGGCAGAATACCTACTACATGCCACTCAGCCAGGAACTTTGCAAACATCACCTCCAATGCTAACAAGAAAGCTGTCAGGTAAGTTACAGTGTTCCCATTTTACAGATTAGGAGACTGAGGCTCAGCAATGTTAAACAGCTAGGGCACTGCAATGCCCAGCTGACCACCAGGGCTGATTGAGTCTGATGAGTGGGCTTTTACACTACACCACACCCTGAAACTGAAAGTCAGTGAAGTTACAGGGCAGAGAGATCTGAAGCTACTCTAATTTGGGCAGCTCCTGATTCAGGGAGGCAGGGGTCCTCACCTCTCCTATGGATATCCCTTTGGAACCTCTGTTTCTGGATGGTGTCATGCTGCCATCTTTCTTTTTATTAAAAAAACTTATGGAAGAATTACAAGATGAGTATAATGAACTTCTGTATCCTTTATACAGATTTACCAATGGCTAACTTTTTGCCACATTTTTCTATGTGCATGCATGTGTGAGTACTGTTTTTTTTTTGGAAACATTTGGAACTATAAAATAATCTTTTACCCTTAAAAACTAGAAACAGAGGCATTCTCTTAAGTAACCACAGTACAAATGCGATCAGGAATTTTAACAATGACAAAACTGCTGTCTAATAAATGACCTGTATTCAAATTTCATTAGTTGTCTCAATAATATCCTTTATGGAAACTTTTTTCCTCATTCACGGTTCAATCCAAGATCACACCATGCATTTGCTTGTCATGTCCTTTGGCCGCCTTTAACCTGGAGCAGTTTCTCAGCCAGGCCACTGCTCTCAGCCAGCACCTCACACATCATTGAAAAGGATGTCTCTGAAGTTTGAGGGATCCTGAGTGGACCCTGCTGAATGAACGGATATCATGCCATCCTCTCCTCAGACTGTCAAAGTTGCCACCTGCTTCTGCTGACTCTGAGATACATAAAGCCCCCATCTTGGCAGGGAATGCTGGGAATAATACTGTCGAGAAAAGCCGAAACTCACTTTTGATGCAGGCTTGGAGCCTCCCATCCCTGCACCTGGGTGAGCCAGATGGTTTTAAAGCAGCACTTCCTCTTGGCACCTCTTAATTTCTGAGGCATTTAGAGAGGGAGTTATGCTTTCAACAAACGCCCACCACTCCCCACCCCTTATTTAAAAAACCAGAGACCGTTCCTAATTCATTCTCCTTGGTTTTCTTTCTGGAATCCTTGGTGGAGATTAAGAAGCTCTCAAATCAGGGGCCGCATGATTGGTTTGTGGCTGACAAGATTTAAGACAGTCAATTAAGAATGTCTACTAGATTAGCCTTTGGCTCATCAAAGTCCCCCCCTGTGATGACCTATGCCCACATGAGGATTGCAAATACCACACTTGTAGCTGAATTCTTTTCCATTCTTAATTTTTTGGATTATGGAATTAAAACACTTAGATTTCTACTCTCCTTAACCATCCACAGTGCTTTATATGGTTTGTCTGAGCAGATGTGCTACAAGATGAGAAAGAAAGTCTTCTCTGAAACCCCGTTACCGTGCTCCATAAGAAGCAGTGGTCTACTTGCTGAAGCAGCTTTTACGTGGTAGGCTTGGGAGGCTCAGCACATAAAATGCAGGGCACTCATTTAAATTTGAATTTGGGGCAAATTTTATCTGAAATTCAAATATTGTACAGGACATACTTATTAAAAATTTGTTTGCTACTTATCTGAACTTCAAATTTAACCGGGTATCCTATATTTTATCTGGCAATCCTAAGTCTCCATGGGCTGCATGATCACCCTTTAAACTTGGAGACAGTTGACACTACTGAGGCTCAAAATGAGAGAGAAGACTCAATCATCGTGCCATGTCCATGGCCAGTAACTGGACAACTGCACTGCCATATTAATGCCGGACCAATTTTTGACAACTAAACCAACTAAGTAAATACTGAACGTAAGCTCACACGGTTTTCGTGGTACAGACCCACGATCCTTTATCTGCAATTTCAAAAGGCAAAACCCTCTGAAAACAAAGTTTTTTCCTGTAACTCACTTGGCAGCAACACCCAACCTCCATGATGCTATTCATTATCTTTACTTATCTCACGTAGTGTGCACTGTCATGCTTTTTGCTACAGAAATATTTGTTTGATCATGAGGTGCTGCTCCAGACCCTCCTGGGGCATTAATATATAATAAATATTGTATTACGTTTTAAAATATAAAAAATTCTTAATTCTGCATCTGACCAAGAGTTTCAAATAAAGGACTGTGAAAGAATGAAAATATTAATAGCCAGAAAAGATGTTAGGGCTGCATTGTCCAATTGAGTCGCCATGAGTCACATGTGGCCACATCGAACCCTTGAAATGCAGCTAGTCTGAACTTAAATGCATTGAGGGTGTAAAATACACATTGGATTTCAGAAACTTAATGTGGAAAAAGAATATAAAATATCCTTTTACGTGTTGAAATATTTTTCATATACTGGGTTAAATAAAATCCATTATTAAAATTAATTTTACTTCCTTTTTCTTATTTTTAATATGGCTAAAATTTAGAAAATTTTAAATTACACATGTGGCTCCTATTTATCTCTAGTGGCCAGCACTGCTTTTAGAGAATACCGAAGTGAAAAGCTCCCATATTCCCATTGGGGAAACTGGATGAGAAAGTGACTTGGGTCACATGGGCAGTTAGCTGTCAGGTCAGAGCTGAACCCTTGGTCTTCTGACCCTGGACTAGTGCTCTCTCCATCACCCCTTTAAAAGACTTAGGGGCTCTATACTTGGCATTGGAATTCTGAGGCCATTTTTAGAGTCTCAATGAGTATTTGTGGTTCTTAAGATGGAAGTAGGAAAACAAGGCACCAACTTGGAACCAATGGTTTCAGGCATAACAGGAGACTCAGAGAAGCAAATGAAAAAGTTGATTAGTACACAAGCCCCATTTGATGAGACATTTCTTAACAGGTCCGGAGCAATGGATTTCTTCTGAATCTCTGAGGTGAGCTCCTACCAGCTCTGTAGGAAACAGGTCAGGGGTGGAAAATCACACCTAGCAGGGAGGGTGGGGAATGTGTCTACCCACCGATTGGCAAGTGGTACACACACAAAGGCCCACTGCCTTCAGAAAGATGATCTTTTTGACATGAAGTACTCAGTTAATAAGATCACAGTCATCGAGGGAAGGGAGTCATTCGTGTGGCAATAATCACAGCTCCCCAGTAGAAGGCCGTGGGGAAGGACTTCTTGCCTATCAGCACACCATTGCTTTTAGATAAATTCAGAGAGAAACAAATCTCCAAGCAGAGCAGAACAAGGGACTTCGGGGGACAAAACAAAGCCAGCAGCTAGCCAGAAGCCACTCTGGAAAAGTAGGCGCCGATTCCCTGTTGATGTGTCCATGCCGGGTCTGGGGAGGTTTCAGTGGCTGCCGTCTCCAGGCATGGTGCATGCAGTGGTGGACTGGGCCTCTCCCAATGGAAGAGAAGGAAAGGTTCAGGTCAAGAGAAAGAGGAAGAAAGTCAGTGGTCAGCCACAGCTGAAGTCATAAAATGTTGTCTTGATGGAATGCCTTACGGCCTTGATGGAAACACAGATCATCCAACAAAACTAAAGTCAGCAGCCACATCCTCAGCATTCAGAAGTGACCATGAACAACTGGAGATGGGTGCTGTAGCTGGGGTACCTGCTGTGCAGATCATTTTAGCTGCTTGAAAGCATCGTTAGTTGCATTCCCTCATTCACACAAATTAGCTAGAAGTGTTGGGGTGGAAAAAACTTGGCCCAAGAGACGCACAGGGGCTGGGTTTGAATTTTGACTTGACTGTGAAAAAGTTATTTAACCTCTCTGAGCTAACAGTTTCTTCAGTAGCAGAATAGACAAAAAAAATAGGCCCTGGAGGGTGCCTGTCAGGCCTCAGTGAGATGTAAAACCCCCGAAGAGGAGCAATGCCATAGGTCCGTTTGGTCCTACTTTTACACCTGACCACAGTCTTCTCTCAGAGTGGTTGTGAGTCATCCTTCTCGCCTCTCCTCTGCAAACCACCACCAGGGAGGCATGATGATCCACTACCTCTTGCAAATGGAAGGAACAGAGCATCCTGAAATGGGGCATTCTGTAATTTAACTGATTTATGAGTCAGAAATTGCCCACTTAGCAAATTTTAAACTACAGCATATGACTAGTATTTCAAGCCTGCAGTCCTTCCAACACTCAGGACGCACACTCCTGTGGAAGAGACTCTTCAGAGCGTAGGGGGAGGGACACTTTGAAGTCAGTACCTCTTCCTACCTCAGTCCTGCTCTGAGTATTTCCTAATGTGGGGGCAAGAAAGGGAAGGAAGGTGCCAGAGGCAGGTTTGATGTTCAGTTTTGCAATCACTGTAATAGCTGTAATTCTCAAGTGATGATAAAATACAGGGCTTCTGATGAACAAAGAAAGACAGTCTAATAGTCTGGACAGCACTGTGCTCAACTGACAAGAAGAAAACCCTTACATTTATTATTCATTCCATTGGAAAGATAATTTTCATCCATAAGAAAATATGTACATATTTAATTTCTTCTACCTTTACATCTCTTTCTAGCCTAAAGTTATTAACCTGGGATTCACGGATGGGTTAAAGGGGCTCATAAACCCATTAAAATTAAGTGCCAAGTTCCTGTGTATATGTAGGCTTCTATGAAGAGGAATTTTTTTATTCAATTATCAGAGGAGTTTGTGACCCACCCCAAAGACCCACACAATGATGAACTACTTCTGGGTAAAGCACCACCTGGTCTCCTCCTGGCTGCCAGTGGAGCTCTTTTTGCAGTGCTCAGTGGGGTGCTTTTGACATCTGGAGCTGGGTGATTCTTCACTGGTAGGACTGTTCCAATATAGTATGTTTAGCATCCCTGGTACCTGACCATTAAATGCCAGTATCACTGCCTGGTCATTACGACAACCAAAAATGATCATGCACATTTCCAGATCTCCCTTAGAGAGCAGTACTTCCCCTGCTTGAGAAGATTAAGTTCATTTCCAGGGCTTCTGCTTCTTCATCAGCAAGATGAGGGAGGTGAACAAGATGACCTCTAGGAGCCCTCCAGGTCTATGATTCAGTAGTGTCTCACATGTCATGCCCTCTCTGAGTGCCACACCTGTTTCTGTTCACCCTATGTTGACAAATGTGTGTCCCTTGGGGGACCTGTAAGGTACCACAAAAATTGCAAAGAACTGAGGCTTGGTCCTAGACGTGGCCTACGGTTTAGCTGCATGACTTGGGGCAGTCCTTTAGAACCCCTGGCTTTGAATTCCATCAACTGTAAATGGGTTGAGTGGGTTTAGAAGGTCAGTACCAGCTCTAAAGTGGGTTGATTCTCTGCAGTAATGAATGCAGGGTTTAGGGGATTTCTTGCCGCCCCACCCCCCGCCGAGGAAGTTCTCAGATGTCTCCTCTCAGAAATAATAAGCCCTCCTTTAGAAAAAACTATGTGTATGGTGCTATTATAAGGCAGATTCAGAGGACTGAGCATGCGCTCCAATGCCCTAAGCATTAGACAACACAAATCAGAGGTATAATAAAGAGAAAAGAAAAAGTCTGTGGGAAGGGAATATCTTGTTTGGCCTTATTGATGAGAATCCAGGAATCTGTATGGACTTAAGGAAAATTGAGGCACCAAACTCAGATGTCAGCTCCTCCTAACAGGCCTCCTTTAGCTCCTGAAGCAGAGTTAGGAGCTCACGATCTAATTTAAGTGTATTTTTATTGATGCATTAATTTTGCCAATAGCTGTTGATTATTTGCTGACCTACTTATCTCTGCACTGAGCATCTGAGATTTTTGAAGAGAGAGATCATGTAGGATTCATCTTTGTCTCCTTGGTATACACCTAGCACAGAGCCTGACACATAGTAGGGACTTGAATGAATGCAGGAAAGCAAGAACAAGGCTGGCCTGTGGGCTAGAAGAAATGAAGCTCAGCTTGCTTCTGGGTGAGGCCAGCTCAGGACAGTCTGTAAACACAGCCTTCCCAGGAGAGTCAGAGGAGCGTCTGGCGTGTTAATCACTCTCTCCCTGCAAATGAGACACTTCCTGAACTCACACACTAGCTAGGCGGGTCCTGTGAAGCCAACTGAACCATACTGCTAACTCCTGCTGTATTTCTCTCTCTCTTGTGAGCAGCATCTAATGGGCAGAAAGAGCTTCTACATTTTTCTCTAGAGAGTTAACACTATGTAAGAAATTATTTCCAAGCAATCACTTTTGAAATACTGAATTTAAATTTTTCTATTGAAAAATGACAACCCTGTAATAGGGAAGTTTGTGGACCTTATGAGAAGTGTGAAGGGAGTATTCAGTGGGTAGAAAAACTAATATTTTCCAATGACAATATGACGTAGTTGATTCAACTCCTCACACAATTTTCCCTCCATAGGCTTGTCAAGCACAGCCTATTTTCTGGCCCTCATCCTATTTCTTGGTTCTTCCCTTTCTACAACAGAACTCTTGAACTTCTCCCTCAATCAGTGAGCTCAGTCTTGCCTGGTTTCTATAAGTATCTGTTGTGGCACCCTGGGGATGGTGAGAAGGGTAGGGGTAGGGGGAAGGGCATGGCAAGACTGGCCAGTTGTTGGGGTAGAGTTTGCACATCCGGAGCTGGGTTGTGTGATTATCTGAAATAACCAGGAGTGGTAAGAAAAGAGTCACAGAATGTGGTACCTTGGGATGGTTCAAAGGCCAAAATAGTGGTTGTATCAAGAGGATGGCTGGGGGCTTCAGAACTTCAATAATTCTATCAGCAACCCCCCGCCCAAGCTGCACCAAGGGTTGGGGCTGAGGTTACGGCCCTTTTCCTGACCGAGCTATATGCTGATTTGGGGAGCCTGGAGACCTATGTATGTGCACCTGGAGGCATTCTGCAAACACGCAGTCTTATAAGCAGTAGGAAGAAAATCCTGGCAGTAGAAATTGGCTATTATGACTAAAGAAAAATCAGGTTGCAGCCACATTTGAATGCCGAGATCCTCTCAAGAGCAGAAGATGCTCATGATACCTGCCTACTTCTGGGCAGAACTCAGAAAATCCCTTCTACAGACTAGGACCAGTAGCCTCCAGTCTCCATTCACATTCCAGATTTTTCTGGGTTCACATTCTGCAGACCAGCTGTATGACCTCGAGCAAGTCACAAAGTGAGGGTCTTACTAAGTGTCTTTATCTCTAAACAAAGATACTAAATAGGGTCTTTAGGATTTTAAGGTCCTTTAGAGTCTTAAGTCTGTTCAAATAATATTTACTGAGTGTCTACTATGTGCCAGGTACTTTGTAGGTGCTGGGGATGCAGCAGTGAACACAAAAGACCAGAACCCCTATCCTCATGCAGTTTGCGTTCTAGTGAAGGGAGGCAGAAGGTAAAGTTAATAAGTAAACAACTTCTAATGTAGTTGAGAAGGTGATTAGTATTACGGGATGAAACAGAGCAGAGTAAGGCAAGGAGGACATGGAAAGCTGAAGACCATTTGCAGAGGAGGGGAAGTTGCAAAATCTCTAATATCTGATTTTCTGGAATCTCAAAGAATGCTTTCTAAAGAAAACTTCTGAGGATTAGGGATAATACACCTATTAAGCTGACATAAACGAAAAGAGGAAACTAAGGTTTATCACTTACAAAATTTAGGCATGGCCTTAATAAACATCTCTTCCCCTCACTCCAGCTCACTTTGGGAGGAGGTGGATCTTATTTTTGACACTTGCCAAGGGTTTGGGGTGAGAGTATTGACACGCAAGCCCTCAAAGCACAGGAGGAGTGACACTATTGAACAGTTTTCCCCCACTCACACCGAAATCCTTGGGAACCCCAGAGAAGTTTATAGGTGACAAGCAGCTTAGAGATCTATGACGTAAGGCTCTGTAATTACTGGGAGCCTCAGATTTACTAGTCAGGGACGTGCTAACCATTCTAAATGGCGATGGTAACATCACATCATGTGAGAAGCCAACTACAAATGACTCACTGGACACCAACGAGTCATTTGGTGAGGGGCTGAAATACAGGAGGGAGTCAGGCAGAAGGGCCAAGGGAAAGTACCAATTTCCCTTTGGCTCTTCCTCTCTGGACATATCCTAGAGAAGCCATTTAATCTCTAGCAGCTCTTGGAGCCAGTGACCCCAGTGCTCTTTGATGAGTTTACCTAAAAGTACCTCCTAGTTAGCAGCAGGGACCTCAGTTCATGCCTAGAGACTAAAACTCTGGTAGGTATTACATCGTTAGCCACCAAAGCAGCTGAAAACGTTGCAAGAGGAAACCCTTCCTCCTTCGTGAATAAAGTTTTCTCACTGTGCCAATGCTTGTCTATCAGTTCTTTGGGAGCATGTTCCTTCTTTCCTCCATCCGTTTCTCCCTACTTCCCCCCACCCCCATCTTTTTTCTCTTTGAAGAACTGGCTAATATATTCATCTGAGTTCTGAGATTCAGAACTAACTGATTTATATAATTTTCTTAATTGTAAAGAGTTGGATGGAAGAGGGGACAGGAAAAAACAAAGACTGACACATGGCCCATGATGACAGATGGCAGACCAGAACAACACACGACGCACTTGTGCTTAGCAAGTACAGAAACCACTGGAAGATGATGACTGTTGACCATAATGCAAGCCATGATTTCCTGGCAGACATTACTGTGTGAGGCCCAGCAGTTAATTGGCTCCCACATCTAATTCCAGAAAAGACAATGCTTGGAAAGGTCATTTGGAAATCAGGACATTTTCCAGAATATGCATTATCTCATTTCCAAATCCCTGTTTATCAAATTATTCCATTCCTCATGGCTTATTTTCTGAAAAATTAGGTATCTTGTTCTTCAGACTCTGAAACAAAACAAACAAGCTGGTTGGAAAATAATGTAAAGTTTTACAGCAGGGAAGAATTTAGCAGGTTTCCTCTACTGGCAACATTTATTCACACAGTTCCAATTTACAATAAAAGAGAAAACCTTCCTGTTATTAGATCATATCACATCATTAGTGACATTGTGAATGTCCAAGGTTCTCTGGACCCATTTTGAAAATTCTGGAAAAATGTTCACAACGTGCATTCTGGTTTTGAAGGGGAGTAAATATGACCTGGGGAGTCGGCCTTCTCTCCTCTATATTCCTCAGCGTTCACATTCCTAATTATTTCTACTGCATCCTCTACAACAGCATTTCTCAAACTTCTAGGTCCATGTGAATCGGATTCTATTCAGTATGTCTGGGCTGGAGCCTGGGATCCTGCATTTTCATAAGCTCCCAGATGATGCCAAAGCTGCTCGTCCACGGACCACATTTTGAGTAGCGAAGGTCTATGTTTCCACACCACAACTGCCCTGATGTGGGCCTACATCATCTTGCTGGACCTCTGTGACAGCTAACCGGTCCTTCTGTTCCGAGCCCTTTCTCCATACTGTCTGAAAGGCCTTTCTAAAATATAAATCTGATACCATCAATTCTCGTGCAGCCTCTGCAGTGGCTCCAAGTTGTCTACAGATAAGTGTCAGCTCCTTATTGATGGCATTTGAGCTCCTTCACGCCTGGGGTCTGCACTTAGTGAACTCTCCCTGCCACTCCCTATATTAAGCTCGACACCGAGTCATCTGCAAGATCTCCTCAACGACCCCCGTTTCACGTCCTTGTGCAGTCTCCTCCCACACTGAATAGGACTCATCTGCGTAGCCACGAGGATTGTGTGTGACTTCCAAGGTTATGTCATCAAAGATATTTTAGCTTTCACCTTGCCTTCTTTGGGATCATTCACTCTGGGAGAAGCCAGCTGTCACGTCATGAGGACATGTGAGCAGGTCTATCTAGAGGCCCGCATGGTAAGGAACTCAGGCCTCCTGTCCATAGCCATGTGAACGAAACCTGCATTTTTAGAAGCAGGTCCTCTAGCCCCAAACCTTCAGATAACTGCAGCTCCTGACATCTTGACTGCAACAACATGAGAGACCCTTAGTTAGAAGCCTCCAGTTAAGCCACTCCTGAATTCCTGACCCATAGAAACTGTGAGATAATAAATGTGTGGTGTTTTAACCCACTAAGGTTTGGGGTAATTTTTGGTACAGTAATGGATGACCTCTCCTACACACAGTATATAGTTTCCCACAGAGCTGGCCCCTCTTCTGGGTTACCCCTATTCATCCTTTGAGATGCAGCTCTCTCATTGACTTCTTTCCTCCAGGTTTGGGCAGATGCCTCTCCTCTGGGCTGCCATGATGCCCTGGGAATGTCTCCATTCCTGTATGTGTTACAATGTCTAGACATTATCTATTAATATATGTCTGACTGTTTCACTAGACTGTGAGCTCTTTAGAGGTGGGGACTGTATCATTTTGGTATCCTCAGTGCCAGTCACAGTACCTGACACACAGTAGGCACTCACTACTGGAATAAATAAATGAATGATGTCAATTTCCCTGGAATCATGACTCTATAGCAACTCTATCCCTTCACCGTGGAAGTTCTTTAAACACCTGCCACTAATTGCTTGACCTGCCATCTCACACGGGTCACCTATGATTCAATCCACTGCATGCTTCATTTCTAGTTTTGGGTCACACCACTCACTCACTGAATTACTTCAGTGGCTCTTAATCAAGAGAACATATCAGAATTACCTGTGGAGACCTAAAATATATACAGTAAGTCCTCACTTAATGTCATTGGTAGGTTCTCGGAAACTGTGACTTTAAGTGAAACAATGCATAACGAAACCAATTTTTTTCCGCATTGACAACAAAATGACATTGAACAAAACAGTATTACTTGAGGACCTGCTGTATGTGATTTCATTAAAGGCACAGTTTCCAAGAACCTATCAACCACATTAAGTAAGGACTTATTGTATTCGTATTTAGTCCTGTGCCCAGAGATTCTGAGTCACTAGCTGCGAGGTAGGCTTTAGACATGTACATTTTAAAAATCTCCATAGGTGAATTTTCGTTCCCAAGTTGATATTCATTGATTTGTTGCTATATAATCTATGCCCCCAAAGAATGGGAGGTTTATAAAAACACAATTACTAAAACAAAACAATAACAAAACCCTAAAACTTCAATAGGGAAGTGTATTAACAAGAACAAGTGATGATAAAGGTGGGTGGGAAAAGACTATGATACCAGAAAATCTAGACTAGAGAAACTACTGCAAGTGAACATAATTTTTAGAGCTTCCTTGGAGCCAAGGCAAAAAGAGATCTGAATGGATTACACAACTCTCAACATTTGAAAGAGATAGCATGTGAGTTGTCAGTAAAGACAACCTTTGCCCTGGTATTATATTATAAGACAAATTGATCTCACAGGTCTTTATGTAAGAGGCATTGAACAACACAATGAATGGTATTTGATACTTTTTTTAAAAAAAACAAAAAGTGCAGGCATGTTTTACATATAACCACTTAAAAAAAAAAAAGCCAAAGTAAAATGTTAAATTCTAGGGTTTGTGAAGGTTATTTCTATGGAAAGCTAAAAAGTACAGCATGTAGCTTCTTTGTCATCTGCATGGACATAAAAGAACCACAGAATCTGGAAGGGAAAACAGCATGAATATTTCATTTATTTTCAATGGTCTCAGTCAGGCTTTTTTCAGAAGCTGAACAGCAGACAGCTCTTCATTCCACCTCCTTACTTGGCTGTCCAAACTTGGGATATTCTCCCACTGCAGCTCTGCTCGCCAAGGACGGCAGGTACAGAGGGAAAGCTTGGAGGTGTGGATTAAATGCCAGGAATGTTGGTTCACAAAGGCTCCCACACATAGGGCTCAGAATCACTGCACTGGGGCCTCAGCAAATGATGGGAAGGTGGGCATATTTCATCTGCAAGCATTACTGCTATGAGTGCTGCACCGTAGCGTGGGCTACAGTGATCACATCCAATACAAAGCATAGGTTCTGCCTGCCAACAGATTGGGAGCTCGAGGACACATTTTTAAATGAATTACTTCAAAGCTTCAAGGTAGAACATCAAACCTGAAAGACATACAGAATGTTAGAGGCAGGAACAAGAAGCTTTCTGGAGGGAGTAAGTTAAAAGAAGAACATGTAATCGAAAGATCCTGCCTTGCCTATGTCTGGCTACCATGATTCCTGGCACACCCATGCCAGCCTGGTCCATCCAGATATACCTAACTTTTGATTAATGGTCAACAGCTCAGTGGGGTATCAAACAGCCACCATCACATGTTTGGCTTTTCTTGCCAAACACAAAGGGTGGCTTTAGGTTTCACAGAAAAGTCCTAGGACTACAGGTGCAGCTTGGGAGAGGTCTGGGGCCCTAGAATGATACTCTGTGCCATTAATGTTCCAGAAAACTTGCAGAAGTTGTACTGAGTTTGATATATGCCTGCAAATTCTGATTCACATGTTGAGAGATGTTTTAGCAGACCTATCTGATAAAACACGCAGTGATAGGAACGTCCTATATCTGCATTCTCAGACACGGTAGCACTAGACACCTGTAGCTAATAAGCATTTTAAATTTTACTTAATTCTAATTAAATTTAAATAGTCAATGTGTTTAGTTAGGCTATCATATTGGACAGTGCAATTCTATGGGGTATGGACCAAATTCTTCCTCTGGAACTGTTAGTTGACGCTCTTGACTAAACCTAATGGTAAGAGGTATCCCCAGGTAGAGCTGTCTACTCCACAGCAACCTGGTCGTGACTTTTGCCCTGACTTTGGCAGCATCTTGGCCAAAGGTCAACTTTGAGCCTCAGGACAGGGAAACCTCCCAGTCATTCTGGGTCTCTCAGTGCCATTAAAAACCATCTAGTCAAAAAAGCCACAGGAAATGAAGGCTGAGACACCAGGGTTAAATGTACTACCTTACACCTGAATATAAACAGCAACGGTTATATAATCAGACGTCAGCAGGCACTGTATTAAGCACTTACCTGCTGTGGTAAATAATGTGACTTGATTTTCTCAACCTCCATTTCACTCTCCTTTTCGGAGGAGAGGTCTAAAGGCTTAAAATTATGTTTCCCAGACTCCTGTGTGCAGTAGCGTTGTGGCTGTGTACTAAGGCAGAAGCGAGTGAGAGACCACTGCCTTGCTTCTACAGCTGCTGGCGGGACATGGAGATATGCGTGTTCAGAGTGGGCAACAAAGAGGCAGCTGTGCTCCGTGGTTCAGTATCTTGGTCACTGCTTTGTTGGTGCTTAGAGATGACCATGGTGGTTCCTAGTGCCAGGCAGGAGCAACGCCTGTCCTCTGGATTGCTGCTACAGTGGAGTGTCCCCACAGTCCCTGGCTTCTATCACCCTAGTCTTTCTAACTGTATTGGAAGCATTTGATTCCTTATATGCAATCCCTTTCTGCTCAAAATACCTCAAGTGATTTCTGATTCCTGCACAGTTTCCTAACTGACACAGCTGTGTTATCTCATTTGGTTCCCTCAGCAAGCCTCTAGAACAGTGGTCCCTAACCTTTTTGGCACCAGGGACCGGTTTCATGGAACACAATTTTTCCATGGATGGGGTGAGAGCAGGGAAGGGGAGGTGGAGCTCAGGCAGTGATTCGAGCATGGGGAGCAGCTGTAAATACAGATTAAGCTTTGCTCTCTCACTGCTGCTCACCTCCTGCTGTGTACCCCTTCCTCCTGTTCCTAAATTTCATGGAAGACAATTTTTCACAGATGGGGTGGGGTGGGAGTGGGGTGGGGGGTGGTGAAGCTCTGCAGCCTGGTCCCTAACAGACCACTGACCTGTACTGGTCCACAGACCAGGGAGTTGGGGACTGCAGCTCTAGGGTAGGTAATTTCACCATTGCCTGTTTTACAGATGTCCATCAAGTCTGGTTCTGTTTGTGGTAAGTATTTTACACATTCATGATCTCATCTTTTCTCCACAAGTCTATACCTGCTTCACGGATTGTTTTAAATGCCAATGCATGTGCTTAGAATATCACTGCTTCTTTTCGTGATGAATTTGTACAAAGAAAGTAACAGAATATAATGGCAACTTGAAGAAGGAATGATGTTATCTTTGCTACAAAACGGTGTTGTTACCTGTGGACATAAGTTCGATCCCAAGCTAGCTGGCTTCTCACTGAGAAAACCACAGTTCCAACTTCATAGAATAAGCCTCTAACCACAGGTAAGTGGTACGTGTGGTTCCTGCTCATGCGCATTCTGGACAAGAGAGTGTAAATGGTTGAAGTAGTCTGTTACCAACTGGGAAAACAGCCTAAAGGATAGCCTTCTTTGGGTGAATCAGTGTTGTTATCTCCTTCTTGAAGGTAGAGTATCTAAGCATTTTTGCCTCCAGATCCCTGATACTCCATAGCTCACCTCTGAGCTCAACACTGATATCCCTTGTGTAGGATGAGACACTGACCACTCTATGGAAAGACAACATAACTGCTCTGAAATAGTTTGTCTCAGGCTTGAGAGGTTAAAGGAAGAAAAGAATCATTTCTAAACTGGATGTGACTTTTGCAGCGGATCTCCCATCCTTTGCCCTCTCCCAGTGGCTGTGTAGTCTGGAGGACAGCATGGCAGACTGACTTCTCCACTTCGCCCAACCGCCTGCTGCCTGCAAGTTTTGATTATGTTATTTGGGGACTGTGTCCTTCTCACTCTTCCACTGCTAACGTTGGGCCACTTGCCTGTTTAAAAGCCCAACCTTCCAGGGGTTGGCACCGTGATAAAATCCAATCTTAAACTAACGAATTTGACATTTGAATCTCTAAGTATTACTTCTCCAAGAGCTTCTTTTCACCCTTTCAATAGGCCAAGGAGCAAGGATGCAGTGTTCAGGGATTTGGGAAACAAATTTCATTGTTACACTTATAAGTCAGATTCTGCAAGCATTGAAATGGTTTATTTTACTTTAATTATAATTAGGATAGAATAGAAATGCAGTAAGCAGTCCCATGCAAAGCACACCAGAAGAATTGAAAAAAGCTTTCAAAGGTAGCAAACATTCAAGTAATAACTTAGCTTTGGATGGCATAAATGTTCCCTGTTATTTGCTTGCTTATGTAGAAAATGGAATTCAGCTAATTTCTCACTTGTCACTCCAATTCCTTCCCTTTAATTTACTACCATAGTATTTCAATTATTTTTCTCCAAGAAATTACAAGAATTTCCAGTTCGCCACACAGGCTGTCTGGCATTCTTGTAACAGCTGTGCTCTCTACCTCACCTGGGCAGCCTCAACAAGTTGGGGTGTTTGCAAGGGAACAGAGAAATTGGCTTATAAAGTTTTATAAACCATTACCTGTGATCTACAGCAGCAGAGAACTCCCCAAAACATAGAAGTCTTATTTAAGTGTTTCAAGTGGAGGTTCTCATTTTCACCCCATTAACAGGGTATTAAGGAGAAAAATTTATTTTATAAGCATAAATCAAGAGCCTATTCTTCAAGAGATTTGGAAAAAAGACACCTGACAGAAAAGGGATTCTATCTGGAATTTTTGTTAACATTTTTGCAAAACGACCCTTTTGCACAAAAGGGGTACAAGTAGACTGCAAGTTCTTTGAAGGTAGCAACCCTATCTTTTCCTGTGTGCATCCCTAGCACCCAGTGGGGCTTGACACACGTTGGGGCTTATTAAATAAGCTGATGAACTAATTCTCAGGAATCCACAAGTATCAAAACACTCTCATCTCTAACCTGAGGGAGGGGGTTCCCTACTTTCTCCACACCCTGTGTCTTGGTTGGTGGGTTCACAGCAACCAAAAATAGTGAAGATAAAAGCTCAATGCTATCTCTCTCCCATTTTTGTTTGAACAATCTTTCTCTGTTACTATGGTAACGCCTGGTACTAGGATGCTCTGTAAATGAAAGTGGGAAGGAGGAGGAGATCATGAGATTGATGCAGTTCATAGAAAAATCTGCCCAGAGGGCAAACTCCTTGGCAATCTGCAAAGCTTGTGCATGTCCCATTTTATAATGAATGCATTTAAATAATACATGACACTATATAGAACAGACACAATATGTTGAAACATAGATCCACTGAGCCCAGGAAAACTGCATTAAGTATGAGATTAGAAGTGAATATTTTAAGACATTTGAAAAAATACCAGATTGAATTTAGTCCATAGATAAGACACTTTCTCATTTCAACACATAAAGGTAATAGCTGCAGAATTCTAAAGATGAGTATGTGAAACTATGCTGAGTGGAGGCTGAATGTTAACCTGAGATACGGCTTGCATTAGTCACTGCAGTTAAGAAGGGCAGTGATAACCGGATGAAACAAAAGACATCTGTTAGTGATATTTGCCCTTGATACATGCAACTTCAAGGCTGTTTATGACCACAGCTTGAATTTGAGGCAGGGAAGGGAAAAAGAGCATGAAGTAGCTGATACTTGAACGAAGTCAGGTTTTCCAAACTAGTTTCATACTGTGCTAGCTGTACTTTATTAAAACCTAAGCTGGGAATGCACCTGACTGCCTGAAGCAGGTGTGGTAACAATAGAAAACCTTCTACCCTGCCAGTATTTTGTGTAAGGAAATTTGAAGAAAGCTGCTATGGTTTCTTGATTTACGGCTTCATTAAAATGTTTGGGCTTCAAACCTCCATCAACATTTATTGGAATTAACAGCTTTTTAAAATGGAAATATTCAATGACAAATTAATGTAGTTTGGATCTTGTGAGAGGGAAAAATAGAGCACTCTAGACACCCTTTATATTCCTCCAGGAAAGGAGTCATACTTTCAGTCACTGCACACTAGTAAGTTTCAGGAGTGCACAGGTGAGAAGCGGCAAGTGAGCGCGTGAAGAGCGCAATCACAGACGCACAGCCAGGAAGAGTGGGGATGTCTGCTTTCTTTTCGGAAATGCATTAAGGAAACGTTCTAAATTATTTTTGTTGTAGAAAGACCACAACCAACGCAGAAACTCAATAATAGCTGCTGTGTCTATTACAGACATGAACCAACTTGGTGTCCACAGACATGTCATTCCAAAGATGTGACTCCGAGGTGGGCTGTTTGTGAAGATTCCCATAAGGACATGAGAGTGTCAGTGTCCTGGGTAGAAATCCAACTTATCTTTCTACATTCATGACACTTAGCTACGTCCAGCAGATATTACATATTTGATGAATGAATAAATGAATGAAATATCTGCCACTTCCAAAGAGAGCCCCAATTTTTTCCTTGTGATTTCTTACTGTCCATTTGTTCCAACAATATCAGGATCTACAGATGGTACTGTTATTGCCATTAGCATTGAGGTCAAGAAAGGCTTATTTATCCCTTTCTTTATTATGAGCAAATTTGGACCTCAAACCTATCTTTCACCCTGTTGACTGCCAAGGTTGATTGAACTTGACTACCTCACTCTGTATCATCCGATCCATGAACAAGCCCTGCTGACTTTACTTCAAGCTGTTTCCTGACTCTCATGCCTCCTCACCTCCACGACTACCACCCCAGCACAAGCTAACGACGTTGTTTACCTGACTACTGGTACCTGGTAACCCTGCCTCCACTCCTGAACTGCTACAATCAATTCTCCACAAAGCAGCCAGTTGTCTTTTTAAAACATACAGAATACCATGTTATTTCTCTGTTTAGAATTCTCCAATGGCTCCCCATCACACTTAAAAGAAAATCCAAGCTTCTTACTCTTGCTCCTTGCCTGCACACCTCGCCTCATCCCACCGGTTCTCTAGCCACAACTAGCCCTTTCTGTTCCTTTGATGACCCCAAGCACGTCCACACTTCAGGGCCTTTGTCCCTGCTGTCCTTTTATCTGGAACATTCTTTCCTATTCACAATGGCAGGCTGCTTCTTGTCATTCATGTATCAGCCTAATGGCACCTACACTAAGAAACCTTTCTTGACCACGCAATCAAACTAGCTACCAGTCACATGCTTTCACAATAACCTCGTTAATTCTCTGCATAGTAAGGTTCTTGTTCTGACGTTTTTAAAGATTTGATTATTGTCTGACTTCCCCAACTGGTCTATAAGCTCCAAGGGGTAGACATCTTATTTATCTTATTCACTATCTAGAATGATGACTTGAACACAGTAGGTATCCAATATTCTTAGTGAAAAATAAAAACAAGACCAAAATAAAGCAGTTATATGTGAGCAGCTTTATAAGCAAGAAAATACTTTACTGAATGAAGATTCCTTTACCAGGCTAGGTGCTAGGCAGAGACACTGAACACCTGGCTCCAGGTGTACATGAGTTGGTGTGGTTCCCTCTACATCTGGCAGGCGCCTCTTGTGCCCACAAAACCAGTTGTTAGTCTTCTTGGCTCTGGGCTCGGTCCCCGCAAGGTATTAACCTATCTGGACCTCTGGAGAGTCTTCTGCGGGCATCCACCTGTTCTGTACCAACCCAGGAACTGCCTCCTTGACCCTTTGGGCCAATTAAGGACTGATCTCCTGCCAGCCCCATTTCTCTAAGGCCTGTCTTGTTTGTAAAAGTCATACCCACTCTCCAGGTATTGGAAAACTTTCTTTGCCCCTGTGCTAAGGTGTCATCACTAGTGGCCACTGGCTACTATACTAGGACTCAAGGTACTTGGTTCTCCCATTGCAAAACTCGTATTTCCTTTTGGGTAACCTATTATTTCCCCTAACTGCTAATACCAAATAGCTGAAGAGACACTGGGCTTGAAGTTTTAAACTTTAGCCTAATTTGCCAATTCAAGCTTTAAGATACCATTGAATAGATGACAGGTAGATTCGCTAAATTCAGAGTGAGAAACGTTTCCTTAGGCTTTGTTTCTGGGGGATCAAGTTTTAAGAGAGTGACATTACAGATCAGGTTCAATTGTTACAAATTTCTGGACCTGTGCAATGCTAAAACCATGCAACAAAGTATTGCTTTTCTAAAGATTATTAATAATACATTTGTTACCACTGAGAGATTGTTTCCTATATAACAACTCTAAGAATAAACCTTTTCTAGGCCAGGCATTGTGGCTCATGCCTGTAATCCTAGCACTCTGGGAGGCTAAGACTGGAGGATCGCTTGAGCTCAGGAGTTCGAGACCAGTCTGAGCAAGAGCGAGACAGAAAAAATTAGCCGGGTATGGTGGCGCATGCCTATAGTCCCAGCTACTTGGGAGGCTGAGGCAAGAGGATCACTTGAGCCCAGGAGTTTGAGGTTGCTGTGAGCTAGGCTGACACCATGGCACTCTAGCCCAGGCAACAGAGTGAGACTCTGTCTTAAAAGAATGAATCTTTTCTCTTGGAAAACTTTCTTCAGGCTACAAGGTGTGTTCACTTGGTCCTCTCTCCTTTCTCACTTCTGCCTCCCACTCTCCCTGTCTGAATGAAGAGCTCCTTTCGCTTCACCCAAAGTCTTGGGAATGGCTAAATGTCCAAGGGGAGACGGTCTGAAGAAGATGGAGAAAGGCAGCGGGAGGCAGTGGGATGCTGAAGAGAACCGAATGGTGACAGTGCTGGGAATGCACCTTTCTGCCCTGAGCTGCACGGACTGGCAGGTGAGATGGCAGCAGCTGCTGCAGAGACAAAGATGTGAGACATGAATACCTGAAGGATTCTGGACTTCCACCTCTCTACTCCATCCACTTCTACTAAGAGGAAGCAGAGCCGGGTAGCCAGCTCTGCTTGGCCAGGGCCCACCATATGTCCTTCCAAACAGGGTCTAGAGTACCACCTAATGTGCTTTCCCGCCTTCGCAATATGCCCTTCTCGTAGCTCGGTGGAAACAATGGTGAGGTATCATCTCAGTCTGTTTGGGCTGCCATAACAAGGTACCATAGATTGGGTGGCTTGAAAACAAAAGAAATTTACTTCTCACAGTTTTGGAGGCTGAAAAGCCCAAGATCAATGTACTGGCAGATTCGGGGTCTGGTGAGGGCCCACTTCCTGGTTCACAGAAGGCACTTCTTACATGGTGGGACATGCGAGGGACTTTTCTTCCAGGGGTGGGGAACCTGTGGCCTCAAGCCCACATGTGGCCCTCCAGATCCCCAAGTGCAGCCCCTTGATTCAATCCAAACTTCACAAAACAAATCCCTTTATTAAAAGGGTTGTTCTGTAAAATTTGGATTCAGTCAAAGAGCTGCACCCAAGATCCACAATCCCATTTATGAGGGCTCCACTCTCATGACCTAATCACCTCCCAAAGGCCACCCCCGCCCCCCAAACACCACCACACTGGGGATTAAGATTTCAACATACCAATTTTGGAGGGATATAAACATTTAGTCTCTAGCTGGTATGAATGGTACTTTCACCATGGAGTCAGGGGCATCTGAATCCTGTCCTACCCATCAGCCTTCCCACAAGATCCCTGAGGGAGATACATGAAGCAATTCTTCCTAGACCTTTTCATATGGGGAACCATTTCCTCTGGTAAAAATTATCTGGGCCTCTGACTTCTTCTAGGCAGGCATAGCTCAGTGCAGGGCACTAAGTAGGTCACTGCCTGAAAGAAAAGTCCCTGCGCTTGTCTTCCTCAACACAGGGAATTGGCTGAAGTTTACAACTAGGTGGAATCTACTCCACCTGGTTTAGATACACAATCTAATCCCACTAGAGACTTTCCAGCCATTCCATTTGCCCTTTTACTCAATAACAGCTCTCAAAGAGGGGGAAGGAGGAAAGGCATATCTAAGTTTTTAACCTTAGTCTAGTTCATCAATTCAAGCTTTAAGATACCATGAATAAATGACAGGTAAATTCACTAAATTCAGAGGGATAAACATAGTACTTCTTTAGGTGTTGGTTCAGGGGATCGAATTTTGAGAGGCAGTGATATTATGAGGTCAGATTCAACTGTTTCAAATTTCTGGACATGAGCAATGCTTAACCCATGCAAAAAGTATTGCTTTTCTAAGGATTATTAATAATACATTTGTAACTACTCAGAGACTGGCTATAAACTTTCAGAGACTGAATGAGAATGTAATCTGTCCACAGCAACACAGATGAATCACTTTGATAAATTCTTTATGATGGTGCCTTATCTCCTGTAACTCTTGGATTGGTTCCGAGCTTATAGTTAATCCTTCAATAACTCCCACAAACACCTCATTATTCATCAGACTGTGACATCTTGGGTTGTAAAAGAGGAGCTGCTATATAAAACAGGTACTGTATAGCAGCCTCTGGTCATGAATATTAAGAGACAGGCTCAAATGAGATAATATCAATAAAGATCTGTTGCCTCTACCCAAGAAATCAACTGAACGACGGCATGGAGTGTCTGTGCATGCATCCTGATATCAGGGTGATGAGCACAGGCACTGTGTCCTCCTCAGCTTTCTCGACTGTTCTCCCTCACACCAACTTCACGGCTGTGTTCATGGGTATGACTGACTTCATGATTTTTCTTTCCCACATTATTCTTTTCTGGCTTTTGCATTAAGGTTATGTTAATAGTAATTTCATAAAGTCAGTTGTAGAGCACTTAGCTGGTTAGTTTGGTCCATGTACATTTATTGTGCTTACTGATATCTGGATTTATTTCTTCCTTGTGCTATTTATCAAAATTTCTCTATGTCTACTTTTCCTTGTCTTGATTGCCTTCCTTTGAACTGAAGTATTTTTCTTATCCCAATAGTTCTCTTCTACAGATTTGGAAGTTATGAATTCTGTTTCTTTTAGTTATTCCCTTGAAATTTTGCTATGCCTACCTAAACTTGGCAACATCTGATAAGTTAATTGACATATGTCCCATCCCCTCAAACAAGGAATTTGAAAGACTGATTCTGTTCTTCCCCTCCCCCCAATTTGAATGCTATTATTTTCCAGTATATTTATTCAGTCTTCTTTTTCATTAACCCCACAAATTAGACATTATTATATTGTTTAATACAGAAAATATTTGTTTGGATTGACTTCTTTGCTGGCTATTCTTACATTTAAGGCTGCCTTTCTAAGAAAAATTTTTTTCCTGAGGCATGTGTTTTAGAACTTCTGTACATGAGGCTTTATCTGTGAAAATGCTCTACTTTTTAAAAAATGTGAAAATGTCTTTATTTTCCCCCCATGCTTTAAAGATTGCTTCATTGGATCTTTAATTCAAAGTTGATAGTTATTTTCTATCAGCATTTTAAAGGTACTGTTCCAATGTCTCTTGGATTCTGTGATGGTTTGTTTATTTATTTTAGAGGCAGGGTCTCTCTGTCGCCCAGGCTGGAGTGCAGTGGCCCAATCATAGCTTACTGTAACTTCAAACTCCTAAGCTCAAGTGATCCTCCTGCCTCAGCCTCCTGAATAGCTAGGACTACAGGTACACACTACCAAGCCCAGCTAATTTTTAAAAATTTAGAGATGGGGTCTCACTATGCTGGCCAGGATGGTCTTGAACTCCTGGCCTCAAGTATCTCTCCTGCTTTGGCCTCCCAAAGTGCTGGGGTTACAGGCATGAGCCACTGCATCTGGAGTGTGGTGGCTGTTGAGAAGTCAACCATTAGTTTAAATATTATTCCTTTATAAGGAAACTTTGCCTGCTTTTAAGATCATTTCTTTATTCGTGCTTGCATTGTTTGTATAATCGGGGGTGCGATTCTTGTTATTTATTTATTTTAGAGATAGGGTCTTGCTCTGTTGCCCAGGGTGGAGTGCAGTGGCCAGATCATAGCTCACTGTAATCTTGAACTCCTAGGCTTCAAGTGATCCTCCTTTCTCAGCCTCCCAGGTAGCTAGGACTATAGGTAGGTATCACCATGCCTGGCTAATTTTTTAAACTTTTTGTAGAGACAGGGTCTTGCTATGTTGCCCAGGCTGGTCTCAAACTCCTGGGCTCAAGAGATCCTCCCACCTCAGCCTTCCAGAGTACTGGGATTATAAATGTGAACCACCATGCTTGGCCCAGTTCTTGCTATTTTTCTTGAGACTCACAGTACTACTTGAATCTGAGTATGCACATTTTTCACACATTCTAGAAAATATTCTAAGTCATTACATCTTCAAATATTTCTTCTCCCCCATTGTCTCCATTTCTCCTTCTTGAATCCCAAATTATACCTATGTTAGGCCTTCTTATACTATCTTCCAAGTCTCAATCATTCTTCACATTTTTTACCTTCTTACTTCTCCATAATATATTCCAAGTAATTTCTTAAGCTCTATGTTTTAATACATTGATTCTTTTTAAAAGATATTTAATCTATCCACTGAGTTTTAAGTTCTAACAACCATTTTTAATTCTATAAGTTCTAATTGGTTCTCCTTTCAAATATAACTGATCAATTTTGATAGTCTATTATCTCATAATCCTCCCCATCCCATTTCTATCTTTTGTTTAAATATTTTAGCTAGTGAGACAGCTTGTATTTTTCTAAAATGGCTGTAGCAATATTTCTATTTTCTATTTCCAACCTTCATCAAGAGGTAAAGTCTAATTTCCCTTCCCTCGAAGCTGGCTAGGGCATTGTGATTTCCTTGATGAATAGAATATCGTGAAAATAAGGCTGCATAACTCTGAAGCCGGGTTAGAAAAGGTCATATGGCTTCCACCTGGCTCTCTCGGCAGATATCATGGGAATCCCAGCCAACACACTGTGAAGAAGCCAAGGCCACATGGAGAGGCCACACTTGGGCATGGCTGATAACTCCAGCTAAGGTCTCAATCACAGCCAGCATGAGCCACCAGAAAGACGAATGAATGAACCTTCAGAGTACTGCAGCAGTCAGCTGTTGAGTCACTTTAGCCTTTAAACGATCAAGTTGAGGACCCAGGCATCATGGAGCAGAAACGAACCATTCTTCTCGGACCCTCAGTTCTGGACCCACAGATTCTTAAGCACAATAAATGGTGTTTTAGGCCATGAAGGTCTGGGTCTGGGATAATATATTAAACATCAAAGGAGAATACCAGTTAGTTCGTGTTCAGTTTCTGATCATTCTAATATACTTGAAGTTCTTGGCAGTCTCAATCAATCTCTTCTTTTTCCTCTCTTTTGCTGACTCTTGCTTATCACAGCTCATTTCCTTATATATTTGGTAACTCTATTAAGGTCTCGTATTTGGCTGAAGTTAATCTGTAGGTATCCCAAGCCCCCTTGAGTGAGAGCATTTTCCTACCGAGAGAATTTCCATTTGCTTTGGTTGGGTCCCGGAGGGTGCTACCTACTGGAACTATTTTTACTTATATCTCCTCTTGGAGTTACCTATATTGCATATGTAATATGAATTCAAAACCCAAACTACAAGAGTGCAGGCCTATGGTTACTAATTCTTAAGGGAGAGCTTTGTTATTACTATTCTTTCTCCACTAAGAGCCATGACTAACCGATAGGTTTGTTCACTGGCTGCCTTTGTTGTAGGCGGATTTTTCCTAAGTACATTCATTCAACCTACAAACATTTATTAAATGTATTTATTGAATGTATGTTCTTTTATAGGAATAGGACATGTGCTCCTTCGCATGACATGTTTAGGACCCCCAGCAGTACTGAAGCCAGGTTTACAATTTAGTCTGTAAAATTATCTTTCCAAATAGCTACTTCCTACACCTATTGGAATTAAACAGAAGCTCTGTGAGATCAGCCCTATTATCTTTTTCCTTTTATTTTCTTTAAAACAACAGACCAACAAGCCCAGGAGGTGCTAATAACACCTTTCTGAGGATGACTATCAGCTAACCAAGGGAAGCCAGGTGAAATTAAACACTGGCAAAGTGAAATCTTCTTATAGATTTAGAATTCAAAAAGCCTACCAGAAAGAGTAGCATATGTTTCAATTTTCTGTACAAATCTGATGTCTAAAGAGTTAGAGAATTTAATAAATGTTTAATATGCAGTAACACCTGGGATGGACTAACTTGGAAAGACCACATACATACTTTATTTTTTTCTTTGGTCTTTGGTGGGCTTTTCCCATGCTATATAATTCCGATGTACAGATCTGATGACACTCAGGGATAATTTTTTTTTAGGGCAAAAACATCCACCCATTTTAAAATTCTAGAATCAGAGAATATAAAGAATAGGAACAACCTTATAGATCACCTGATGTTCCTTTTATAGGTTGATAGCTGCTACTCCTTATAAATGGATAAATTGAGGTTTGGGAAGGTGAAATGATCAATAACAAGTTAGTAGCAGAGCCAGTATTAGAATCCAGCTTTTTTGACTCTCAGACAAATGTTTCTGCCACAGAACTACTCGTTTTATATAATACTTCTTGAGTAAAATAGCAGCTCCTGTAATAGGTTTCTCAATACAGTCGTCCTTTGGTATCCTCAGGGGATTGGTTCCAGGATTCCACTCAGGCACCCAAATCTGTGGAAGCTCAGGTCCCTTATATAAAATGGTGTAGTAAGGTTGGCCTTCCATACTGCTCGTTCTGCATCTGCAGATTCGACCAACTGCAAATGGAAAATACATACAGTATTCTATGTTTCCTTGAACACTGTCCACAGGAATGAATGTCAGAGATCTCCTAAGTCTCCTACTTTACAGATAAGTAATCAGAGGTTCAGAGAAGTCTCTATATCAACTCATTTAGTTCTCAAAATGTCATAACTCTTTGAGCCTTTCACGTTTGTTTCTCTACTTTTCATTATACTCTCAACTCTCTTCCTCTTGATTTTTCTTTCCATTTCTTCATAGAGACATGAAATATCTGCTTAAAAAATAAGACTTTCTTATATACTCTTTCAAGAAAAATTATCAGAACTTACATCAGCAAAACCTAAAAAGCAAGTTATCATCTGGAACTTAGAGATGTGAACTTAGAGATATAGCATTTTGAACTGTATTTAAAATGCTATTGTTAGCATTTTTTCATATGTTTTTGGGCCATTATTCTGTCTTCCTTTGAAAAGTTTCTGTTCATGTCCTTGGCCCACTTTTTGATAGGATTGTTTGATTTTTTCTTGCTAATTTTCCTGAGTTCTAAGTAGATTCTGGTTATCAGCCCTTTATCAGATTTGTAGCATGCAAAAATTTTCTCCCATTCTGTAGGTTGTCTGTT